>CM068824.1:18484558-19084558 GCA_028554795.2 Sinohyriopsis cumingii | reverse complement strand
TTAACCATCGACAATACATTTATCTAAACGTACGCGAGTATCGATGACCTTAAATGAGTATACATCGGTGAGTCGCCATCAATGTAACTCACAATTGTTCCCAATTTAGTACCATCTGATAAGACAGTTGTTTTTAGGCTGATGCATGTATTTTTCTAATTGTATCGGCAATTCTAAAATCTTGTTCAGCACCGTCGATAACTAATCGTCAACACCTTCGTGTATGTTCACGTGACCCGCCTCGTGTAAACTTACCAGTTATTTGTCTAGCGAGATCCTTTGCTATTTTATTTTCATGGTTCATCCTCATTTGGATCTAATAATCGATTTGTTTCTTCTGGTAACAAAACTTGTTTATGCGGATGATACGACATTATTATCTCTTCCACGGTCAATAATAATAAAATTCTTGGATCAAGCATGCAACAAGTGATAATGTTGGTGCCCACGTTTTTTCTGAAAAGTGTTTTCCTAACTAGAGTTAACAAATCGTATGCAGATCTTCAGCATACTTATACAATGTAATTCGTGCAAACCCGGTTATGTCAAAATCTGGCAGAGTTCCGGTTACTGAAACTCTGATCATTTCATGTGTTGGATGTCCTAATCTCTTAAAATATCCCGAACATTCTACCATTCAGAGAAAACATCCTGGATTACACGAAGCACTATCAAGTGATATCATATCTCTGCAATCGTATCTGGTATTCCACGATCCGCTATGTCCGTATTCGACACAGCATGATATTATATCATTGAGAAAATCAAACTGCGTTGGCTTCCAAGAATTTTTCTCAGTTGAAATGAGCCGCGACCAGATGAACAATGAAACAATTACTGAGTAATTTTTCATGGTCGTTGGTGTATTTCGACGCAAGATGTTTCATTTGTGTATGAAGAAATTCTGTTCGATAAATGTCGCCATTGGGTCCTACGAACTGATCAAACGTATTATCGTTAATACAGATACTTCCATCAGGTTTGATTCATCCTTTATTTTCTTCAGAACTCTGAAATAACCATACTGATACAGGATCATTCTTACTTATTTCGTTAACAAAATTAAATATATATCCTTGGTAAAATCTAACGGTTCTATCTCTCGGAAATATTGCTACTGTTTTTATCCAAGCATGTGCGTTGTGATCAATAGTTTCTATCGGAACTCCATTATCCGTATATTTCGGAGTGCGTAAAATTCTTCCAGTTAGTTCTTTACCAGTTTCAGAAATCGTAGTTTCCTCTTGAGCTCAGCCACATCATTAATTTTGGCTCCGTTATCTTTATCTAATTCAGCCCGCGCGTTTATTTTTTCACGTCGTAAATGCGTTAGTTAATTTTTCTTTGCTGCATTCATAAAATGTTCCTTCACTCGTTCTGTAACAATGAAGTTTCGAAAATCTCAGCGCATGAAATCACCAGCGGCAGGATTTTCATTTATCGGATATATTGCATAAATAACAGCTGACACTGGATACGCTTGTTTATAATACATTTTGTCAATTCCTGTCAACATTCCTAGATTTGAAACTGTATTCTGATATGATATGTTCGGTTGTAGAGATAGTTAATAATTGTCGAAGTTCGATTATCGTTCATTGTAGTATCAACAGCAACAATCTCTCCGTCATCATCTAGAACGTGAAATGTTTGCCAAGAACAAGTTGCTCCGTCTCTGTAAAATTCTTTTTTAGCATTACGGATTCTCTCCATTAAAACTTGACCCGTCTTCTTGAATTAAGATCACCTCTGCAACGTTGAAAAAAATCGTCGATTATTATGAAGAAAAAACAGATGATTATAGAGTGTTCGATGAATCACTGAAAGAACTCAGACGATTAATCAGACTGCAGCCAGACAAAAGTCAACGAGAAATAATGCGTCAGGTAATCTCATTGATGTTACAGAAAGATTTTGTCTGATTATGGAAATATGTTGATTTAATCGATTCAAGTTTAGAAAATAGATTGACAAACTTCAACAACAATTACTTTCGTTACATAAAGACAAAAATTCCGAATTTACCCATACCATTATGTTATCGCCAAGCAGATTTACGGTGACATAATACTGAAGTTGATATACCCGTGGAGGGCGACAAACTCTCGTTCTTAATGATATTATTTGAGTTGCTTTAAGTGTAGAGCTAAACAACCCACATAATATGTCGCTGGGATACGCCGTAACAATCCATTCGTCACAAGGTTAAACGGTTAGTGACACAAATGTGTAGACCATCGACAACAGAATCGATTGGTCTAATTTAGTTTATCTCGCAGTGTCTAGAGGCAGAAGAATATCTCAGTTCCACAGAATTATACTGATGGAGTTCTAACTTAATATAAGTTAAAGAAAAAATGAGCAATCGACATGTCCGCACAACATTAGGTCAGATAGTTATATTTTTCGTTGGCTTATGTTCGACGATCTTTTTAGTTTTCTATTAATATATAAATTATTTTTTGTCCAAATTACTAAATCAATTTATCTTGTGAAATTTGCTAACCCTGCAAGATTTTAGACAGTCCGCGGTCGACTAAAATCCTACAGAGAATCACCAGAAAAATAAACATTTTACTTATTTATTCCCCACCCCATTTCCATGTAACACACGTTTAAATGCTTCTGCAAATACCTGAACGTGTACTTCTGTTTTAGTTTGAGACTCCTGGCGAGCTTGTAATAGCTTCTTGACAGAATAACAAACTTTAATATATTTATTAATTGTCTCTAGTCGACCTTGACCTATTCTAGCTGTGTATGATTCTTTTATTGATGGTGGGGATGGTTTCGCTGAACTAACGGACCTAGCCTATTTGGTTCTTTAGACACTCTTGAAGACATTTTAATAATCTTAGTGTTAGATACTTTTCAAATTTAACAATTATGGAAGAAAAAAAAATCCAATCATAGAAAATCTTGATCAGTTAGAAGATTCATTTTGACTTTATCGACTTTTGTTGTTGTTGTTGTTCTCGTAAGACGTTTTATTTTGAAAAGGACCTGCACAAAACTTGTCGGATTGACCTCCTCCGCTGCTTAGGCAGTAGGTTCAACCTTTGCATAATTTATATTAATATCTGTTATATTTGCATTCTTTTAGGCGAATTATGTCAATCTCGTATGTTTGGTACTGATTATATATATTTGGGGTACTGACTAAATATATGTTTGGTACTAGAATACATGTGTGTTTGATACTAATTACATGTATATTTGGTACTGATTACACGTATGTTTGATACTGATTACACGTATGTTTGGTACTGATTACACGTACGTCTGGTACTGATTATATGCATGTTTAGTAATGAATACATGTATGTTTGGTACTGATTACATGTATGGTTGGTACTCATTACACGTATCTTTGGTACTGATTATATGTATGTTTAGTAATGAATACATGCATGTTTGGTACAGATTACACGTATGTTTGGTACTGATTATATGATTGTTTGGTACTGAATACATATATGTTTGGTAATGAATACATGTATATTTGTTACTGATTACACGTTTTTTTGGTACTGGTTATATCTATTTTTGGTACTGATTATATGCATGTTTAGTAATGAATACATGTATGTTTGGTACTGAATACTTGTATGTTTTGTACCATATTTGTATGTTTGGCACCGATTACACGTATTATTGGTACTGAATACATGTATGGTTGGTACTGAATACATGTATCTTTGGTACTGATTACATGTATGTTTAGTAATGATTACATGTATGTTAGATACTGAACACATGTTTGTTTGGTACTGATTATGTGTATGTTTAGTACTGATTACGTGTATGCTTAGTACTGATTACATGTATGTTTGGTACTGATTACACGTATGTTTGGTACTGATTACATGTATGTTTAATAATGAATACATGTATGTTTGGTACTGAATACTTGTATGTTTGGTACTGAAAACATGTATGGTTGGTACTGAATACATGTATGTTTGGTACTGAATACATGTATATTTGGTACTGAATACATGTATGTTTGATACTGATTACATGTATGTTTGGTACTGAATACATGTATGTTTGGTACTGAACACTTGTTTGGTACTGATTACATCTATGTTTGGTCCTGATTATATGTCTGTTTAGTAATGAATACATGTATGTTTGGTACTGATTACATGTATGTTTAGTACTGATTACGTGTATGCTTAGTACTGATTACATGTATGTTTGGTACTGATTACACGTATGTTTGGTACTGATTACATGTATGTTTAATAATGAATACATGTATGTTTGGTAATGATTATATGTATGTTTGGTACTGAATACATGTATGTTTGTTACTGAATACATGTATGTTTGGTACTGAATACATGTATGTTTGGTACTGAATACATGTATGTTTGGTACTGAATACATGTATATTTGGTACTGAATACATGTATGTTTGATACTGATTACATGTATGTTTGGTACTGTATACATGTATGTTTGGTACTGAACACTTGTTTGGTACTGATTACATCTATGTTTGGTCCTGATTATATGTATGTTTAGTAATGAATACATGTATGTTTGGTACTGAATACATGTATATTTGGTACTGATTACATGTATGTTTGGTACTGAATATATGTACGTTTGCTACTGAATATATGTATGTTTGGTACTGAACACTTGTATGTTTCGTACTGAACACATGTATGTTTGATACTGATTACATGTATGTTTGGTACTGAACACTTGTATGTTTCGTACTGAATACATGTATGTTTGGTACTGATTACATGTATGTTTCGTACTGAATCCATGTATGTTTGGTACTGATTACATGTATGTTTGGTACTGATTACATGTGTTTCGTACTGAATACATGTATGTTTGATACTGATTACATGTATGTTTGGTACTGAACACTTGTATGTTTCGTACTGAATACATGTATGTTTCGTACTGAATACATGTATGTTTGGTACTGATTACACGTATGTTTGGTACTGATTACATGAATATTTGGTACTGAATACATGTATGTTTCGTACTGAATACATGTATGTTTGGTACTGAATACATGCATGTTTGGTACTGAATACATGTATGTTTGGTACTGAATACATGTATGTTATGGTACTGAGCACTTGTATGTTTCGTACTGAATACATGTATGTTTGGTACTGAGCACTTGTATGTTTCGTACTGATTACATGTATGTTTCGTACTGAATACATGTATGTTTGGTACTGATTGCATGTATGTTTGGTACTGATTACATGTATGTTTGGTACTGAATACATGTATGTTTGGTACTGATTACATGTATGTTTGGTTCTGAGCACTTGTATGTTTGGTACTGATTACATGTATGTTTGGTACTAATTATATGTATGTTAGGTACTGAATACATGTATGTTTGGTACTGATTACATGTAAGTTTGGTATTGGTTAAATGTATGTTTCGTACTGAATACTTGTATGGTTGGTACTGAATACATGTATGTTTGGTACCGAATACACGTATATTTGGTACTTTATTCATGTAGGTTCGGTGCTGATACATGTATGTTTGGTACTAATTATATGTATGTTTGGTACTGAATACATGTATGTTTGATACTGGTTACATGTAAGTTTGGTCCTGTTTACATGTATGTTTGGTACTGAATACTTGTATGTTTTGGTACTGATTGCATGTAGTTTCTGTACTAATTATATGTATGTTTGGTATTGAATACATGTATGTTTGGTACTGAATACATGTATGTTTGGTACTGAATACATGTATGTTTGGCACGAGCACCACTCGTCAACAAAGTGATATCACAGCCATTGGAATTCGTTTACATTGATTTTCTGACTCTTGAGATGTCCAAAGGAGGGTACCAAAATAAACTTGTTATTACAGATCACTTCACCATATATGCACAGGCCATTCCGACATGAAACCAGACAGCCAAGACTACATCTTAGACTCTGTTTAATAGTTGTATTGTTCATTATGGTATGCCACAGCGTTTACATTCAGACTAGGGAGCAAACTTTGAAAGTAAGGTCATCAATCAATTATGTCACATTACTGGAATAAAGTCTCGCACGACACCCTATCACTCAATGGGCAAAGGTATGTGTTAACGATGGAATAGAATACTGCTAGATATAGGTGGAACTCTCAACCCAGATCAGAAAAGGGATAGGAAGAGCTATTTAGGATCATTGGTTCACGCATATAATTGTACGCGCCATGAGTCTACAGGCAAGACTCCATTCTTTCTAAGGTTTGGAAGAGAGCCACGTCTACCTCGCATTTGGATTAGACAAGAGTAGTGGATCGGGCAATTTGTCCATTTATATTAAATCTCTTTGGAACCGATTGGAAGAATCGTACAAACTAACCACATGTCTTGCGGGAAAATCTCAAGAAAAACAGAAGAGTGCATATGACATGAAAGCAAGATCTGCAACCCTTCAGCCTGGGGATAAAATTGCTGATCGCTGGGAGACTAATGTTTACCCTGTGGACTCCCAACAAAACCCAGATATCGCATTATACGTTGTACGATAGGAAGATGCAAAGGATCTAAATGCATTCTTCATATAAATTTGCTGCTTCCTATTGGCGCCTTGCCAACAATTCAGTCGGAGCATAATAATCGTAAGCAGGAGAAACAAGCTTTCAAATCTGCGACATCCAAGACTAGAAATTCACCCAAGAATAATTTCAGGGAAACCGATTCAGACCAGGATGAAAAGAAGTCTATGTTGCTTTATCGTCCAAGTGATAATGAAATGATTGATGTATCTGGTGGCTTCGAAATGACAGATACGGAAGATGTCTGTCAGGAACAGCGTTGAAGATGATTAAGCAGGCGAAAATTCAATTACAGACTCCTCACGTGAGAGTCCTACAGTGGATGATGAAACCTTTTCAAATCAAGATGATGGTAACCCCAGTGTGGGCAGATAGCTGGCTTCACCTAGTGCAGTTGATGATACTAAGCAGAGTGGTCATACTGCTAAACAGTCTGGAGCCATGAATCCAGAAGACAGTGTGATCAACACTGATAATGACTCTGCAGTACCACGTCACACCAGGGTTGAGAGCCCCAGTAACGTAGTAGAGCTCCTTGCCTGTTTCAGCACCGCGATGTTCTAGTCGAGTGACGAAGGCACCTTAATGGATGACCTCTGGAGACTATGTGATGTCCCAAGCCGTTAATGAGCCAGACTGGCTAACAAAACTCCGTATCATCCAGTCATTGCACACAAAATGAGTTTTTAACAGTATGCCTGATACCATTTCCAAAGCCATATTTTCCTTCATGGTGGATACCCCACAATGATGAGGACATCATTTAAATGTGTGGAGGGAAGTGTGTAGCAGAAGCATATATTTTATAATTTTATAGATGCATGTTTTAATTAGGTAAAAGTATTTTAATTTTTTTTTCAAAGTAATTAATGTGTATTGATGAGTGAAATAAAGTCATCAAGGGCATTTTTTGAATTATTCTCATTTTAAACATATTTAGCCAATTAGGTAACCTTGAACCAGGATTACCTGTTCGAGTTTTGTTCACTGAGCAATGAAGCTCCCTGATTACTGTTCATTCTGGATTGTTCTGTTGTATGACAAGTGGTAAGGAACTTTCTGATTGGTTAGTTTGCTACTTGTCTGTATAAGCAATATAGAATGAATAGCATTTTAGTGGTGGTAGTTCCATTGGAGCTTCTGGAGAGTGCCTGGTCATGGCATTATTCACGTAACATTACTTCACATGCGCAGGAATTTCACAGCTGTATCCGGGTTAAAGGTCAAAAGGACCCACATCGCAGAGATTTAGCACGGCCATAAGCAGCACTTCAATCAGGTAAGAATGTTTTACTCTCTGAAGAATGTTTGACTCTCTGATTAGGTACAATAAGAAATTATTTGCTGATAAAAGTCTCTGATGAGGCAAGCTTAAACTTCTGACAGTAAACAGGCTATAACTTATACTTCAAATTTGTCGGCAGTGACAGGAGAGTACTCTGTTTTCGAGTTTGTAATATATCATGTCGACTTGTGCCCGCCCATTGTGTCGCAAACGATAAAAGAAACCCCCCCCCCCCAAAAAACCAAAAAAACTCCGAATCACAGGTAAATTTTCTCAGGCAACAAACTGTCATGAACAAGTCAAAGTGTTTTGATCATTGAAGGAAGGCAAAGGTATATAAGATGTCCCATCTACAACTCAGCCATGGTAAAATACTGCTTCATATTAGAGACATATACGATATGTTGATATGTGCGCCTGTTATAAAGAGAGAGATACTATATATATTGACGTATCTTAATAACTATAGTCTTGCAATGTCAACACCAGCATGTGAGCTTTTCCTCTTGTTATGAATTTCTGAGAACATTTATTTTCTCTTTTTATTTACAGAAAGCAACATGCCAAGCAGTCAAAGATGTGCAGTTATAGGATGCAGCATTAAAAAAACAAACATATAAAGGATTGGCATAATGAGTACTGTGAACTTCACAAGCGAAAAAAGATGTTTTGTGAATGTATATGCCATATTAAACTGCATCCATTCCCAACGGAGATGAAAGATCCTGAATGGAAGAAAAAATGGATCTCAAACATCAGTAGGACATCACCAGCAAGTAAAAAGACATGGACTCCAAAGCCAGAGGATATGGTGTGTAGCAAGCATTTCATGCACAGATGCCCCACGCAAGATAACCCAGATCCCAATTTACTAACGGGGCATGACTAAATAAAATCAAAATCTGCACGGAGAGTGTTATGTAAAATTGATCCAAATTTGGAACAGCAGTCATCGCAAAAATGGAAGATATCCAATGTTCAATCTGGAGTAGATTTTGGGAACGCAGAGAACATTAGTATGTGCCAGAATCATGCAAGTTCCTCTGATATTCACAGAGATGTAGAAGTGCAGACTGACATGAAACTGATCTCAAATATCTGTGTTCAGACTGAGTATCATGAAAATATACAGCAGTTTGATCACAGTTATGCAGTACAGAATTGTGATAACTGTAGAATGAAAGATAAAATAATCAATTCCTTGACACAAAAACTAAGAAAAAATAACCAGAAATTGCGTGGTTCAGTGGAGTACAGGTACTTACAGAATGATAAAAAAAATTAGATTTTACACTGGAATTCATGACAAAACTACTTTTTATGCTCTATATGGCTTTCTTTCTTCTGATGCTGAGAATTTGCGTTACTGGAAGGGAAGGAAGACATCACAGAATGTTAACGAAGGACGTACAAATTCCATCTGTAAACTGAGGAGAGACAATAAGCGAATCTATCAGCAAATGATGAACTTGTCCTTGTTTTAATGAAACTTCGCTTAGGACTCACAAGTGAAGATCTAGCAGATAGATTCAGCATATGTGAGGGATTATGCTCCCAGATTATTAATACCTGGGTCAAATTCCTGTCAGATAAATTGAAAGGTTTGGTCCAGTGTCCCCCAAAGGAAGTGGTTATGCGTAATAATCGAAAGGCATTCAGAAATGAATATGCAAGTACAAGGGTCATCATAGATTGTACAGAGATATTTATTGAGTGGCCCAGAGATCTGTATATACAGGCAGTGACATGGTCTGATTACAAAAAGCATAATACTGTAAAATTTCTTGTTGGAATAACTCCATTAGGTATGATAAGTTACATATCTGAAGCATGGGGTGGGAGGGCATCAGATAAGCAAATTGTTGTTGAGTCAGGCTTTCTAAATTTGCTAGATCCACATGACCTAGTTATGGCAGATAGAGGATTCCCAATTAAAGAAGAACTATTGCTACGCCGTGCTCGCCTTGCCATTCCACATGGTGCACGGGGTAAGGAGCAAATGGCCTCACGTGATGTTAAAATAACCAAAAAAGTTGCAATTCTTAGGAATCATGTGGAACGAGCCATCAACAGACTTAAAATGTTCAAAATATTGAAGGAAACTCTTCCAAGTACACTGCTGCCAATTATTGATGACATTATCAATGTAATTGCTACATTATATAATTTGCTTCCACCATTAGACAGTTCTGAATGAATGCAGAAATATCACCACAATTACGTTAGGTTCTCTGATGTAACAGATATTAAAGTACATCCTAAAGCTGAATGTTCTCTGTCACTATTACCAAAACTAAATAAGTAAAATAAAATTAGATTTTTTCTTGTGTACCATGGTACAAGAAAACTAATAGACTTGATGAGTATCTTCCTTTCTTGACTTCAAGCTTAGGATAAATGAAATTTTTGTTCAGCTATTTATAAAAGACAAATTAAAGTCAAGAGGGGCCATACTATAGAATATGCACACAGAAAAGACAAGGAATGGCACTTTTAGGAATTTTAATGGTATACATCCATGATAAATAAAAATATCTCTCACCAGTATAGCAACATTGAAATACATGTACATGTACTGTCCTAAATGTTCAACTCATTCTTCATATGAGTAGCAATATAATGGTACCATGTAAGCTATCTTTTAAGAATATATATCTGCATTGTTGTTAATTTATATCCTGAAATAAACTGTGTAAACTAATGCATTCTTTGTTTTATGTGTAGATATTTATCATGCTTAAATAACTATAAAACAATGATTTCACATACCAATGTTCATAGTGACTGCTTTCAGTAATGAGAAAATCAGACTATAATAATTCTTTTTATACAAAAACAGACTTTACATTATGCACATGTTTAAAGGAGTTCCACACTTTGCATGTTCAAAGGAGTTCATATGCAACATAAATTTATGTCTTTACTAAGCATATTTCACAATACCATTTGTCAAGTTCAACTTCTTTACTTTTGTGGGTGATATGCAGGCACTTCCAATGGAACCATTTTTTACAGTAATCACAACAAATACTGTTATTATCATCAGTCACAATATCTTGGGTTCCTTGCAAACTGAATCACACAGCCCGCATATTACATTATTATTCATTGTTTTAATGCATTTCTCTCCTTTCCTCATTGTTCGTGAGACTCCAGTTGACTTTGCATTAAGGTTGTGGACCATGGGATTTTTGGATAAGTCACTGGTTTTTGGTAAACATGGTAGTGTCTTCTCACTGCATACAGTTGCATTACACAGCAGTCTGGGTGCCACATGTTTTGTCAAGAAATGCACCAACTTTGGCTTCACACCTTCACAAAACGCTGGATCAAATGGAACTCTTTCCTGGTAGTGACCTTTTGTGGTGTACACATAAAAATCACACCATTTTCGACCACTTATGGCCATAACTCCTTCAATCTGCATGTAGTATGCATGATTCCTCTTAAGTCTGCCATCATTCACATAAGAGGGTCTCACTACGTTTGGATCTGAGAATCGAATGGACCATGGACACTTAACTTCCAGTGCTCCAACACCACAACTGTCGCACTGTAACAACAAATCAGGGCTGGTGCCCAGAAATGGCTCATCAAAATCAAGTAGAATGCCAGTCTTTCGTGAGATTACATTGCGATGCCCATCTCTCCTCAACTGTCGAAGATAATTTCTTTTAGCCACCGCTTCCTTCTCATGACCCCACTTGATGACAGGTATATAATTACTGTTCTCTTTTTCACCAAGAATCTCTGTGACAACAGCAAAGAAAACAAACATGATTAGATAAAGAAGTATAAATTCAGTTCTACTCACCTAGCAAAACATGTACAGTAAGCACTTCTGACAGCACCAGATTTCTTCTCTGCACAAATCCAAACCTTATGTGGCTCTGAATTTAGATGTTGAGATGGCTTGCAGAAAGCAGCAAGAAAACAGTATGTCGAGATATTCTGTATTGGGTGATAAAATATTTCTTGGAGCCAGTTTGACGTGTAATAACTGTATGCCTTTCCTTCCTTGTAATCGCCCATAAGTCAGTTTGAAAGTTCATCTGGCTGTCCCGTAAGCTTGAGAAAGTTTGCAATGTCCCAGTACATGATGGGTGGCCACATTGTCATTCCATCTTTCTCACCTGTCCACTCATTTGGTTTCAGTAGCACAGGGTCAGGTAAATACTCATCTTCTATTATCAAAAGTGATTTGTACTCTTGTCGTTTTTCTCTGTCAACTTCTTCCTGAGTTGGTACTAAGGGTAGCTTTTATTCACTCGCTACAAATACTCGAACAACTAATTCCTTTTTTGTCCCCACTGTCGAAAGCCCCCTTTTTTCAAAAACACCTTGAAGCTATCGACTTTCCATGTTTCTAGAGTGTCAAAAGACAAATTCTCACCGTTAAAAGACATAGTTCACTGCTGTTAAATGGCGTTATGAATGAGTGTACCGCTTGGGTCCCTTTGACCTTTGACTCGTCACGTCACAACAAATATGGCGGCACACAGTATAGTATCGTGAACTCGCTTATAAGAAAAGTGACCATAGATTCCTTTGCTTGAAGGAAAATGTGACCTGAGCTTTGTCCATTCTATAAGGTAAATAGATTTATAATATGGTTAATGTACCAGTTTATTTTCATCTTTGAAAAGCTCTCGAATCTGAGGACCCACAAAAACTCCCTCTTTAATCCTTGCTTCGCTGAGTCGAGGAAATTTTTCATGCAGGTATCGGAATGCTGGCAAAGTCCGGTCAATGGCTTTCACGAAGTTCTTCATCAAAACTAGTTTGATGTGAAGGGGTGGTAGCAAGATTTTCTGAGCCCCAACCAGAGCTGGGTGTTGGATATTCTTCTCTCCAATGGCTACATTCTGCCTGTGAGTCCATTCCTTCCTCATGTAGTGCATTTCCCTTGCTCGGCTATCCCACTCGCATAAGAAACACATGTATTTTGTATATCCTTGCTGCAGTCCCATTAAAAGGGCAACTACCTTCAAATCACCACAGAGGTGCCAGCTGTACTTGTTATACTCAATGGAATTCAGTAGCTGCCTTAAGTTATCGTATGTCTCTTTCATGTGGACAGCATACGCTACTGGAATAGATGGAAGAATGTTTCCATTGTGCAAAAGCACAGCCTTGAGACTCAGTTTCGAAGAGTCCACAAATAGTCTCCATTCTTGTGGGTCATGAGTGATTTTTAAAGCATTCATGAGGCCCTCAATATCGGAACAGAATATCAGATTACTTTCCTTTCTGAAGAAAGGCTCCAATTGCTGGTGGCGCTTTCGATATGCAGTAATTGTGACATCTTCTTCTAGAAGATTCCATTGTTGGAGTCTTGATCCTAGCAATTCTGCCTTGTTCTTTGATAAGTCCAAATCACAAATCAGGTCATTTAGTTCTTCCTGTGTTATTCTGTGTGGGGTTGATGATGCACCACAGTGAAAATCTGGATCACTGCATGCTGATGGACCAGGAGAAGAACAGGTCGACTCACCTTTGTCTTCGTCAGATGAATCAAGAGAATATTCTGCTGGAGGTTCTGGAATAGGAAGTCCCTCACCATGTGGAACTGGTCTCAATGCAGACGGAATGTTTGGGTAGACTATTCTCGACTTCTTTCGCTTCGTTATTCCGCCGGAAAGAGGAGGAACCAAGCAGAAGTAACAGTCATTTAGGTGGTTGCTTGGCTCTCTCCACACCATTGGGACTGCAAACGGCATTGATGACCTTTTGCAATTCAACCACTGTGAAAGCTGTGTTGTACATGTAGCACAGCATATATGCGGAGCCCAAGGCTTGTCTTGGTCACCAACCTTGCATCCGAAGTAAAGATGATATGCCTTCTTCACTTGAGAATTGATACTTTTCTTCTGGTTGGCAAATGTCACTTCCCCACAAATATAGCAAAAATTGTCCGCGGTATTAACACACTTTCGAGGCATTACTGTTCTTTATTGTACGTAAATAGATAAAATAATAAGTTTTATGTAACAGTAGCTTGAACTGTCTCGCACAACGTCTAAAATATTTTAAATGCTGAACCTATCTGATTGGGCTTTATATAGTACACTGCTTACGTCAGCTTCAGCAGCCGCCTGGCATTAGTATAATAGGCCTACACATGTATAGTACACTGCTGACGTCAACTTACTTCAGCAGCCGCATGGCATTAGTATTGCATTGCATCAGAAAATGATGCAATCAACTGTGGATGATGTGAGCATGATGGTATTATGCAATGTTACATCATTATTCCGGATGTTGCTGCAGTCCTACTGGAGAAATTTACACAGTGAAACATAGAAAATGAGGTATATGAATATCTTCAAAACGAGAGCCAATACAAATTTTTCACGGTTATATTCGTGTTCGGCACTCCAAAATACTACAGATTAGGGCCTTTTCAAGTCAGTAATGATTTCACTGTTGACCAGTGTTATCAACCTACATATTCTTTTATGAATCTTTCAGTCTGTCCATACGACTGTCTGTCTGTCTGCTCTCTACGTTTGCTCTACACACTGATTGTTGTGTTTAGATTTATTTGGTCCACTACCCCTCTAGATGGATAATCAATAAATACATGATGTAGTAAGTTATTCGTATTGAATATACTGTAAACATGCAGTAAAAGGCAAGTGGTTTTACAAATACATGTATGATCGGTACTAATTAGATGTATGTTTGGTACTGATTACATGAATGTATGGTACTGAATACATGTATGTTTGGTACTGATTACATGAATGTATGGTACTGATTAGATGCAAGTTTTGTACTGATTAAATGTATGTTTGGTACTGAATACATATGTTTGGTAATGAATACATGTTTGTTTGGTACTGAATACATGTTTGTTTGGTAGTGATTACATGCATGTTTGGTACTGAATACATATGTTTGGTACTGAATACATGTATGTTTGGTAGTGATTACATGTTTGTTTGGTACTGAATACATGTTTGTTTGGTAGTGATTACATGCATGTTTGGTACTGATCAGATGTATGTTTGGTACTGATCAGATGTATGTTTGGTACTGATTACATGTATGTTTGATAGTGAATACATGAATGTTTGGTACTGATTATATGTATGGTGGTTTGTACTGATTAGATGCATGATGTTTGGTACTGATTAGATGTATGATGTTTGGTATGATGTTTGGTACTGATTAGATGTATGATGTTTGGTACTGATTACATGTATGATGTTTGGTACTGATTACATGTATGTTTGGTACTAATGACATGTACGTTTGGTACTGAATACACGTATGTTTTGTACTGATTATGTTTGCTTCGATTGGAAGATTACAATACGAATTATCTGCCAACTAGTTATATTTCGATGGATAAGTAATGGATATTATTATTATTATTATTATTATTATTATTATTAAATTTACTCTTAAGCACAAAGAAAATAATATGTGTTCAGACTGACAGGACGTCAGCACAGTATGTGCTATATGGTAGCAATTTACAGGAAAGTTTTATAGATGTAAAAATGAAATAAAAACATCAGGAGGAAAGGTCCTTCCAGATAGCTGTAAACATGAAATATTGCGGAGGAAGAAATCAATATAAGAGCTCTAAAACATGCCACTTTACTTTACATCCACGCTCAGCTTTATTTCGTTCGAAAAATGATTTCGTTCATTTTCCGGTCAGATAAACAAGCCTTTATACTCAACAGAGTGTAAGACGCAAGATATCAATACTTGCAAATAATGTAAGACGGCTCCAGAACGTCTATCTAAAACAAGTTTACTTAGTCAATCCTCCTTTGCGTTAAGCAAAGCACGATTAGTACCAGTCAGTTTCAATTATGAGGTTTACAGACAAGAGATTTGCTTGTGCATAGTTTGTTGAAAATTAAAGTGGCCTTTGCAAGTCACGCTAATCTCTCGACCATACACAAATCAGAAAAATGATGTTCCAGCGTCCGTGATATAGGCATTTGTATATATATATATATATATATATATATATATATATATATATATATATATATATATATATATATAAAAAATAAACAAATATACAAATTGTCGAAATGTTATAGGAGTTGTTGCTTATAGGCAGTGCCATGGGTTCGAATCTCAGAAGAGTAGGAATAGAAATTATCTATTCCATGATAATGATATTTATTCGTATTTACAGAAATTATCTATTCCATGATAATGATATTTATTCGTATTTACAGAAATTGTCTATTCCATGATAATGATATTTATTCGTATTTACAGAAATTATCTATTCCATGATAATGATATTTATTCGTATTTACAGAAATTATCTTAGTGTTATTAAGCATTCTCCCGTAGAATGAGGGAGAGCACTTTCGGTTCTATTTGGTGCTTATTGCTAATATTCAATAATTTTATATATATTGATTTCTGCCTTAGGAATCGGGAAAGACTGTATATAGATGACAATCATATTAAAGGTCGACATGTAGGCGTGTACTCTCGTCGTCTCTGTTACACAATTTTTATGATATGTGCATGGTCAGAATAAAGGTCTCTATCCTGCTTGGAAATTTTATATATATATATATATATATATATATATATATATATATATATATATATATATATATATATAATTCATGTGGCGAATAATAGGCTTTTCAAGTGTACTGCATCCAGCAAGGGATCACGTGTATCAGGGATTGATTGAGATAAATGCAATAAACTGAGAACGAACAGTGCAAAACTATTATCTAACTGCACTGAGTGCTTTCGACTCTTAATGGGTCTTTTTCAAGGTGAAATAAACTAGCTGAAATATAACAAATTTAAAAGTTTAATTCCTGTAGAAAAAACCATGTGCAGGTTTACAAACACAGCAGTTTTTCTTATTTTTGTTTTGTATTTGCCTTTAATAAAGACTCATTAAGAGTCGAAAGCGCTCATGCTACTGAGATACTAGTTTTGCACTGTTCGTTGTCAGTTTATATATATAATATTTGCTTTATTTTTCCCCATTATCTTTCAGAGTGCTGCATGTCAAAACTGTATTGACCACATAACATATCATAACAGTCATGCTCGGTACAATCAAAATCAAAGATTGTGCTGCTTGAGACATCAAGTTCATCATGCCGCGGCATTGATAGGCCTCCACTTAACAATCGAAACAAATATTTTGCTTCTCAGCTAATATCAATATAAAACACGTCTGTAAACTTGTAAACTTGATGTTACAACATAAACACTGGTAATAAGAATAATAAAAGTTTCCAAAGAAAGGTACTTAAATACAAGCGTGAAAATTAAAATACACATTATGTCTCTACTTTTTCGTGACAAATGGTAAATTTCCAACATTGTAAAATAACTAGAATCCAATGGGAACTAACTATATTCTTCAAAGATACCACCTGATTACCAATTGTCCAATTGTAACTGTCAAGATGTACATAATAGATCCTATGCCATTTTACGTTCTTTAATATTTTAAAATAGGTCCTATGCACATTTGTTGACTCCACGTATAGATAATCACTACACTTTAAAGTCCTAATGAAAATGAACCACATGATATATATATATATATATATATATATATATATATATATATATATATATATGCAAAAAAGAGACAAGACAACAGAACAATCCAGACAAATCGTTGAGGTTACAAATTGTACAGAACTACTACTTTTCATTCTTCCTCTAGTTTACTTCAGCTTCATGTGGACGCTAAAGTCTACTTTATATTGACCGAGTAATCGATGAGACATATCGCCATCTGTTATTATATATATATATATATATATATATATATATATATATATATATATATATATATATATATATATATATATATTTCTGTAAGCACAAAGTATATCCCAGATATTTCATTGTTATAGTAGTAATTATGGACTATTGGGTGACTGATAAGTAAATTTAGAGAACTATATATAGGAAAATGTGCCGTCTGAAAAACATAATACTGTCCGTTTCACTCGCATTTTATGCGTGGCTGTCGTTTTCTAGTCTTCTTGGTTTAAACCACTTGGTTTCGATGTTCTAAGGCGGCGTATCTAGGAACATTCATTTTCTTTCTTTGTTTCGGAACTCCACTTGGGGTTGATGTACAATTGCAATAAGTGTTATATCACTGAAAGTGTATCCACGAGAGAAGTGTTTTGCTTCTTTGTCATCCAGTTAAATATGTGGCGGTTGATCCTTTTTTAGAGCGTTAGATTTTCCGACATAGTGAAGGCTGCATATCTTATATGTGTTGAGAAATTACACTCTGTTTTGCACGTTTATTTTGACCGAATATGTTCAGTTTGTCGCTAGTCGCTGTGCTTGAAAATATGCTGGTCTCTATCATATGTTGACAGTTTTGCACTTTTTATCGCTACAGAGCCCCAACGTACTAGGGTGGTCTTGATTAGTGACTGGCGTTAGCTTCGCCCTGACTAGAATATCTTTCAGGTTTTTGGTCTCCGGTAGGCTACTACGGGTTTGTTCTGGAGGATTAACTTTAATGTGTCACACGATCCCACGATCGATAAGTGTTTACTGATTTCACCTACTTTGGGGTTGTCTACATGGTAGTAAGGATAAATGGTATCCGATCAGCCTGTTGTTTCTCTCCAGATATTAGTAGGTCTTTGTGGTTTGTTTGTTTAGCCTTTTGGGTTGCCTCTGCCAAGTCTTTGATGTAATCATATGTTCAGATAACCATTCAGCTCTGTTCTGGAATGTTTTATCGTCGGAGCAGATTCTGCATATCCCCAGTGCATAGCTATATGGAAAGTTCCGAATTTCATGTTTTGAATGACAACTGATGGTTGGGAGAAGATAGTCATGTTTATCAGTTAGTTTGCAAAATAGACTAGTTAGAGTGGACAGCGCTCAAGCTACTAAGAAACTAGTTTGTACTATTCGTTGTCAGTTTATATATATATATATATATATATATATATATATATATATATATATATATATATATATATATATATATATATATATATATATATATATATATATGTGTGTGTGTGTGTGTGTGTGTGTTCTCAAATTTAAATCAAGCAAATATAATGTCTGCAATACACTAGCAAGGCAAATTAAGTCCTTGTAAATTAGATTATTCTTAACGTCTATCTGATATAGTTTCCTTACCTAAATTGAAAGTAAAGATCATGGTATGTTACATCGGTGACATAAACATTAGAAATATTTGCTTCTTTAAGACATAATATGTAATAACGTTTAAGGGACGATACAAATGCAGATCATGAGTGTTAAATGAATGACATGAAAATGATGAGTCTTAAATGGAAGACGTGAAAATGGTGAGTGTAAAATGAAGGACATGAAAATGTTGATTGTTAAATGAAGGACATGTAAACGATGAGTGTAGAATGAAAGACATGAAAATGATAAGAGCTAAATGAAAGACGTGAAAATGATGAGAGTAAAATGAAATGCATGAAAATGATGAGTGTAAAATGAAGGACATGAAAATGATAAGCGCTGAATGATTGACAAGACAATGATGAGTGTAAAATGAAAGACGTGAAAATGATGAGTGTAAAATGAACGACATGAAACTACTGTGTAAAATGAAAGACATGAAAAAGACGAATGTAAAATGAAAGACATAAAATAGATGAGTAAAAAAAGATGAAGTCTGTGAAAACGATGAGTGTTACATGAATGACATGAGAACAGTGAGTGTTGAACGAATGAAATAAAAACGATGAGTGTAAAATGAAGAACATGAAAACGATGAGCGTTGAATGAATGACATGGAAATGATAAGTGTACAATGAAAAATGAAAATGATGAGTGTAAAATGAAGGACACGAAAATGATGAGTGTAAAATGAAGGACATGAAAATGATAAGCGCTGAATGATTGACAAGACAATGATGAGAGTAAAATGAAAGACGTGAAAATGATGAGTGTAAAATGAACGACATGAAACTACTGTGTAAAATGAAAGACATGAAAAAGACGAATGTAAAATGAAAGACATAAAATAGATGAGTAAAAAAGATGAAGTCTGTGAAAACGATGAGTGTTATATGAATGACATGAGAACAGTGAGTGTTGAACGAATGAAATAAAAACGATGAGTGTAAAATGAAGGACATGAAAACGATGAGCGTTGAATGAATGACATGGAAATGATAAGTGTACAATGAAATATGAAAATGATGAGTGTAAAATGAAGGACACGAAAATGATGAGTGTAAAATGAAAGAAGTGAAAATGATGAGTGTTACATGAATGACATGAGAACAATGAGTGTCTGAACGAACGAACTGAAAATGATGATTGTAAAATCAAAGACGAAAACGATGAGTGTAATAAAAGGGACATGCAAATGATGAGCACTGAATGAATGAGATGAAAATGATGAATGTAAAATGAAAGATGAAAACGATGAGTGTAAAATGAAGGACACGACACTGATGAGTGTAAAATGAAAGATGATAATGATGAGTGTAAAATGAACGACATGAAAATGATGAGCGTAAAATGAAGGAAGAAATTTGCATTACATGTCCGGAAGGACGACTGGAGAGAAAGTAGTTGGAAGTGGTGTTGATTTGTTCCTTGACATTAGCTTGTTAGTAAGCTCGACGAGCTCTTTGCAGCTGGAACTTTCCATGATCTTAGTAGTGTAGTGGGCTGATTTCGCTGCATGGACTATATTTGTGACATTCTTCTTAGCGACTTCATTGATTTGCTTATGAATAGTGAGTCTGATGGAAAGCCAAAACCTTTCAGCTTTACAGCGGTCTCTTTTATCAGTGCGAAGCTGGTCCTTAACACTGCTATACCATGGAGAACACTTTTGAATTGATACTCTGCACTTGGTAGCTGGGGCATATTTGTCAAGTAATGAACGCAGACAGTTATCGAGTTGTTCTGCGGTAGGAGGTAAGCAAGTTGTTAGGTTAGCTTGGATGTCGTGCATTAGTTTGGTTTTATTTATCATACGGAGGCTTCTCTTAGTAGCAGATAAAGGTGGAGGTTTAGGGACTGATACGTCAAGATGGCATATAATGCAGAGGTGATCTGATAAAAGGTCATGGAATACCAGGGAGGACCGTAGAATGTTATCATCAGGTCTATGAAGAATCCAGTCTAAAATGTGACCATGTTTATGGGTGGGTTGGTGAACTGACTGTCTGAGGTTGAAACCATTAATGGAATCTATGAGATTTTATGTATTTGAGTTTCCGGGACAGCCAAAGTAAAAGTTGAAATCTCCAAGAATAATCAGGTTGCCACCTATCGAATTTCCACAGTTCAGGAGATTCGGAAACTGCTCCAAAAAGAGAGAGTCAGCCAGCTTGTTTTTTCTATTAGGAGGAGGGCAGAAAAATGGACTGACCTTTGTTCCAGTGTGAGTGTGGTTTGGACTAGTTCAAACGATGTGTGGTCGAAATTGAATGTTGTGGTGTAGTTAAGACGTTTTATCATGGAGTTCTTTGTGATGAGAGCAATTCTACCTCCGCGAGAATTACGGGGGAACGACTTGATGGAGTAACCAGTGGGCGTTATATCCGCACACTTGGGCTCATCGCCTGATGTTTTTACCCATGTTTCTGTCAAGAAAAATATGTCAACATTCAGGTCGTTGATAAAAGATTAACTATTTCTGTGCGCTTTTCCGGTGGTCCTACTGACTGGGCATTGAACAATGCAATGCGCAGAGGTATTTCTTGGATAGTTGACACAAAGGTTGATGAATTATTAGGGATTTGAATTAGGTTATCTAAATTAACGGTCGAAGTTATTTTAAATTGTTGAGCCGAAATAAGGGAGGTAACTGGGATTCTTCTTCCTGTTCTACGCCGGCCAGCTTTGAAACAACGTTTCTTTCTTCGCTTCTGTTTACATTTAGGTAATGATGAATGTAGTCCAAGTTCGTTTAGTCTAGAGCACAATGTAGCGTGGAGAGCCAAGGAGTGATCATTTAAAGCAATTGATGAGGGTCCATCGTAGCATAAACGGGTTGACTGGTGAGTATCACGTGATGGCGGTTTGTTCAAAAACAGTGGAGCAAGACAGCTGAGAAAAAGTCTAATTGTTCTCGTTTCCAAAACAAGGAGATGAAGAAACACATACGAATTTAACAGCCAATACATAATGATCACAATAACGAAGATGAAAACAGGCAACAAGCACAAATATCATGAAAACGGCACTAGAAAACGGAACAGCTGCTTCAAGCCGGTTAAGCGATAGCGGCCATCTTGTATACATGAAAATGATGAGTGTAAAATGAAATACGTGAAAATGACGAGTCTAAAATGAAGTACGTGAAAATGATGAGTGTTACATGCATGACATGAAAACAATGAGTGTTGAACGAATGAAACGAAAATGATGAGTGTAGAGTAAAATATGAAAACAATGAGTGTAAAGTAAAGGATATGAAAATGATGAGCATTGAAGGAATGACAGGAAAATGATGAGTGTAAAATGAAATATGAAAATGATGAGTGCAAAATGAAGGACATGATAATGATGAGTGTAAAATGAAAGATGGAAATGATGAGCGTAAAATGAATGAGATGAAAATGATGAGCGTTGAATGAATAACAGTTAAATAACGAGATTAAAATGAAGGACGTGAATAAAAGATGATTGTTACATGAATGATAAGAGAACAATGAGTGTTGAACGAATGAAATGAAAATGAGGAGTGTATAATGAAAGACATGAAAATAATTAGCGTTGAATGAATGCCACTGAAATGATGAGTATAAACAGAAAGACATGAAAATGATGAGTGTAAAATGAAGGACGTAAAGAATATGAGCGTTGAGTGAATGACGTGAAAATTATGAGTGTATAATGAAAGACATGAAAATGATGAGTGTAAAATGAAGGACGTGAAAATGATCAGTGTACAATGAACGACGTAAAGAATATGAGCGTTGAGTGAATGACGTGAAAATTATGAGTGTATAATGAAAGACATGAAAATGATGAGTGTAAAATGAAGGACGTGAAAATGATCAGTGTACAATGAACGACGTAAAGAATATGAGCGTTGAGTGAATGACGTGAAAATTATGAGTGTATAATGAAAGACATGAAAATGATGAGTGTAAAATGAAGGACGTGAAAATGATCAGTGTACAATGAACGACGTAAAGAATATGAGCGTTGAGTGAATGACGTGAAAATTATGAGTGTATAATGAAAGACATGAAAATGATGAGTGTAAAATGAAGGACGTGAAAATGATCAGTGTACAATGAACGACGTAAAGAATATGAGCGTTGAGTGAATGACGTGAAAATTATGAGTGTATAATGAAAGACATGAAAATGGTGAGTGTAAAATGAAGGAGGTGAAAATGATGAGGGCTAAATGAAGGACGTGAAAATGATTAGTGTTAAATGAAGGACCTGAAAATGATGAGTGGTGAAATTGGACGTGAAAATGATTGCTAAAGGAAGGATGTGAAAATGATGATTATAAAATTAAGGACGTGAAAATGATGAGAGCTAAAAGAAGAACGTGAAACCGATGAGTGTAATGTGTAGAACGTCAAAATTATGAGCATAAAATGAAAGACGTGAAAATGATGAGTGTAAAATGAAGGACGTGAACATAATGAGTGTACGATGAAGGACGTGAGAATGATGTGCAAAATGAAAGTCGTGAAAATGGTGAGTGTAAAATGAAGGACGTGAAAATGATCAGTGTACAATGAACGACGTAAAGAATATGAGCGTTGAGTGAATGACGTGAAAATTATGAGTGTATAATGAAAGACATGAAAATGATGAGTGTAAAATGAAGGACGTGAAAATGATCAGTGTACAATGAACGACGTAAAGAATATGAGCGTTGAGTGAATGACGTGAAAATTATGAGTGTATAATGAAAGACATGAAAATGGTGAGTGTAAAATGAAGGAGGTGAAAATGATGAGGGCTAAATGAAGGACGTGAAAATGATTAGTGTTAAATGAAGGACCTGAAAATGATGAGTGGTGAAATTGGACGTGAAAATGATTGCTAAAGGAAGGATGTGAAAATGATGATTATAAAATTAAGGACGTGAACATGATGAGAGCTAAAAGAAGAACGTGAAACCGATGAGTGTAATGTGTAGAACGTCAAAATTATGAGCATAAAATGAAAGACGTGAAAATGATGAGTGTAAAATGAAGGACGTGAACATAATGAGTGTACGATGAAGGACGTGAGAATGATGTGCAAAATGAAAGTCGTGAAAATGGTGAGTGTAAAATGAAGGACGTGAAAATGATCAGTGTACAATGAACGACGTAAAGAATATGAGCGTTGAGTGAATGACGTGAAAATTATGAGTGTATAATGAAAGACATGAAAATGATGAGTGTAAAATGAAGGACGTGAAAATGATCAGTGTACAATGAACGACGTAAAGAATATGAGCGTTGAGTGAATGACGTGAAAATTATGAGTGTATAATGAAAGACATGAAAATGGTGAGTGTAAAATGAAGGAGGTGAAAATGATGAGGGCTAAATGAAGGACGTGAAAATGATTAGTGTTAAATGAAGGACCTGAAAATGATGAGTGGTGAAATTGGACGTGAAAATGATTGCTAAAGGAAGGATGTGAAAATGATGATTATAAAATTAAGGACGTGAAAATGATGAGAGCTAAAAGAAGAACGTGAAACCGATGAGTGTAATGTGTAGAACGTCAAAATTATGAGCATAAAATGAAAGACGTGAAAATGATGAGTGTAAAATGAAGGACGTGAACATAATGAGTGTACGATGAAGGACGTGAGAATGATGTGCAAAATGAAAGTCGTGAAAATGGTGAGTGTAAAATGAAGGACGTGAACATAATGAGTGTACGATGAAGAACGTGAGAATGATGTGTGTTAATTAAATGACATGAAAATGATGCGTGGTGAATAAGTATGTGAAAATGATGAGAGTTAAATGAAGGACCTGAAAATGATGAAGTATAAATGAATAACATGAAAACGACGAGTGTTTAATGAATGACATGAAAATGACGAGTGTTAAACGAATGGCATGAAACTGATTAGTGCTATATGAATGACATGAAACTGATGAGTGTTAAATGAATGGCATGAAACTGATTAGTGCTACATGAATGACATGAAACTGATGAGTGTTACATGAATGACATGAAACTGATGAGTGTTAAATGAATGACATGAAACTGATGAGTGCTACATGAATGACATGAAACTGATGAGTGTTAAATGAATGACATGAAACTGATGAGTGCTACATGAATGACATGAAACTGATGAGTGTTAAATGAATGACATGAAACTGATGAGTGTTAAATGAATGACATGAAACTGATGAGTGCTACATGAATGACATGAAACTGATGAGTGTTAAATGAATGACATGAAACCGATGAGTGTTAAATGAATGACATGAAACTGACCAGTATTTTATGGATGACATGAAACTGATTAGTGCTACATGAATGACCTGAAACTGATGAGTGTTAAATGAATGACATGAAACTGATGAGTGTTACATGAATGACATGAAACTGATGAGTGTTACATGAATGACATGAAACTGATGAGTGTTAAATGAATGACATGAAACTGATGAGTGTTACATGAATGACATGAAACTGATGAGTGTTAAATGAATGACATGAAATTGATGAGTGTTAAATGAATGACATGAAACTGATGAGTGTTACATGAATGACATGAAACTGATGAGTGTTAAATGAATGACATTAAACTGATTAGTGCTACATGAATGACATGAAACTGATGAGTGTTACATGAATGACATGAAACTGATGAGTGTTACATGAATGACATGAAACTGATGAGTGTTAAAAGAATGACATGAAACTGATTAGTGCTACGTGAATGACATGAAACTGATGAGTCTTAAATGAATGACATGAAACTGATTAGTGCTACATGAATGACATGAAACTGATGAGTGTTACATGAATGACATGAAACTGATGAGTGTTACATGAATGACATGAAACTGATGAGTGTTAAATGAATGACATGAAACTGATTAGTGCTACATAAATGACATGAAACTGATGAGTGTTAAATGAATGACATGAAACTGATGAGTGTTAAATGAATGGCATGAAACTGATGAGTGCTACATGAATGACATGAAACTGATGAGTGTTACATGAATGGCATGAAAGTGATTAGTGCTACATGAATGACATGAAACTGATGAGTGTTAAATGAATGACACGAAACTGATGAGTGTTACATGAATGACATGAAACTGATGAGTGTTAAATGAATGACATGAAACTGATGAGTGTTACATGAATGACATGAAACTGATGAGTGTTAAATGAATGACATGAAACTGATGAGTGTTAAATGAATGACATGAAACTGATGAGTGTTGAATGAATGACATGAAACTGATGAGTGTTAAATGAATGACATGAAACTGATGAGTGCTACATGAATGACATGAAACTGATGAGGTTTACATGAATGACATGAAACTGATGAGTGTTAAATGAATGACATGAAACTGATGAGTGCTACATGAATGACATGAAACTGATGAGTGTTAAATGAATGACATGAAACTGATGAGTGCTACATGAATGACATGAAACTGATGAGTGTTAAATGAATGACATGAAACTGATGAGTGTTATATGAATGACATGAAACTGATGAGTGCTACATGAATGACATGAAACTGATGAGTGTTAAATGAATGACATGAAACTGATGAGTGTTAAATGAATGACATGAAACTGATGAGTGCTACATGAATGACATGAAACTGATGAGTGTTAAATGAATGACATGAAACTGATGAGTGTTAAATGAATGACATGAAACTGATGAGTGCTACATGAATGACATGAAACTGATGAGTGTTAAATGAATGACATGAAACCGATGAGTGTTAAATGAATGACATGAAACTGACCAGTATTTTATGAATGACATGAAACTGATTAGTGCTACATGAATGACATGAAACTGATGAGTGTTACATGAATGACATGAAACTGATGAGTGTTATATGAATGACATGAAACTAATGAGTGCTACATGAATGACATGAAACTGATGAGTGTTAAATGAATGACATGAAACTGACCAGTATTTTATGAATGACATGAAACTGATGAGTGTTACATGAATGACATGAAACTGATGAGTGTTAAATGAATGACATGAAACTGATGAGTGTTATATGAATGACATGAAACTGATGAGTGCTACATGAATGACATGAAACTGATGAGTGTTAAATGAATGACATGAAACTGATGAGTGTTAAATGAATGACATGAAACTGATGAGTGCTACATGAATGACATGAAACTGATGAGTGTTAAATGAATGACATGAAACTGATGAGTGTTAAATGAATGACATGAAACTGATGAGTGTTAAATGAATGACATGAAACTGACCAGTATTTTATGAATGACATAAAATGCCATATCGGGAAGATACATACACTTGAAAATAACAGACGCAATGGAATGGATGACATTGTGGGCAAATGTTTAATTTGGAAAATGACAGACAAATACAACGTTGGAAAATAATTGCACTGGAAAAGATGCAAGACATACATCTATCTGTATATACACGCATTGATAAATGACAGATAAATAATGTACTGGAAAAAACACTCACTGGAAATGAAAGAAACGAGCCACAATAAAAGGCACGAATTACAGACACGCAGAGTGATATGAAAAGAAACGACTTGAGTTAAAAATTATTGTAATTACTAGTAACAGCGATATGATAGTGAAAGTGGGAAGGAATAATTGTACTCTACACAGATTTGAACCCGGGTCAGAAGGTTAAAGGCACCCATCGTCTTGTTTGTAAGCACCAATCCCTATATCATCTCGAGCATTTGTATATTTGTCCTGCAACCGTCATTCTGATCATAACCGATAAGATTATTTGTGTCTTGCAATCATAATGCTGGTTATAAACCATATGGTCATTTGTGTCTTGCAATCATAATGTTGGTTATAAACGATATGGTCATTTGTGTCTTGCAATCATAATGCTGGTTATAAACGATATGGTCATTTGTGTCTTGCAATCATAATGCTGGTTATAAACGATATGGTCATTTGTGTCTTGCAATCATAATGTTGGTTATAAACGATATGGTCATTTGTGTCTTGCAATCATAATGTTGGTTATAAACGATATGGTCAGTTGTGTCTTGCAATCATAATGCTGGTTATAAACGATATGGTAATTTTCCTTGCAATCATAATGCTGGTTATAAACGATATGGTCATTTGTGTCTTGCAATCATAATGCTGGTTATAAACGATATGGTCAGTTGTGTCTTGCAATCGTAATGCTGGTTATAAACGATAAGTTCATTTGTTTCTTGCTATGGTATTGCTTGAACGATAAGGTCATTTGTGTCTTGTAATCGTAATGCTGGTTATAAACAATACGACCATATTTGTCTTGTAGTGGTAATTCTAGTTATAAACGATGAGACCATTTGTGTCATGCAATCGTAATGCTGTTTATAAACGATAAGATCATTTGTGTCATGCAATCGTAATGTTGGTTATTAAATACAAGACCGTTTGTATCCTTACTAGATTAAACGTTCTTGCTGGCATTAATTTCTCTTCTTTTGCAAAGTATTACCGACTGCTGGCATTATACAGTTGGCCCCGTCCGTATCTATGGTAGCGTTAAGCAATCACATGATTTATTTCGGGTTTCTTTTGCAGCCGATGGTGGAATCCAGTTTTATCACTATGATCCTTTGCAAAACAAAGTGTACAATCATTACCATCACTCTAGTCTTCAATCTAAATTGTTTGCTGAAATCTTATCATAGTGTTTTCATCTATTTCATATCATCGTGCCCCTAAAATTAATTTTTCAAAAAACTATTTCGTGCTGAATATTAGAAACAGTATTCATAATAGTTGTCTTAGTCTGAACTTGCGTGAATAAAATATATATTGGTATTACTTCACTGTCATTATGTCTCTATTTCTGAAGAAGAAAACGTGTTATATTTCATTATTTGCTGTAACTGTTTTATACAACTAATTGAATAGTTTTCCAGTTCCAAAGTAAAACACTAAATATCGTGCCTCATTTTGGTGTAACTCAGCACTAGCAAAATTATTTGAAAACAATAAGTCCTCTCATTATAAACAACTGATGTGCTTATTTCCATTATGCATATCCAACAAGAACTGTCATTATAAAACGACTGATGATTTTTTTTTTGTCTTCTTCTCCATTGCGTCTCTCCATCAAGGCATGTAGATAACGTAAAGTTATAACTTGTTATAAAAAATATTTTTGATTTTTATGTTTTCAGTAAAGGTCTTGCATAATGATATACTTTCCGTAATTAAAAAAGAAACCTATGATTTCACTAAATCTGTTGCGATCGGATCTGTTACTAAGTGTCAGTAGGAAATTCCGCTATGCCTCCCATGCCGTACAGTTTAATTGATTCTGCCAAACTCTCATGCCGCACGGTGCTCCATAGAGTCATCTTTATCAGATTATGAAATGTCGATATCATATCGTGTAACAGCTTTGAAATACAACAGCCATCTTCAGTGCTAATTAGCTTGATTTCACCATATTTTTATCCGTGAATTCACGGAATCAATGCACGTTGTTTTCTGACTCGATAATAATAAGGTTACGGTTCTGCACTTGTTAAATTATTAAGACTCAAGTCCATTATTTATTGAATGCAGATTGCAATATAACATCTTCATTCATTACAGACCAGTGCAGTAAATATTAAAACGAACAATGAATCACACAGCTCATTACTAATTTAATTTTATTGATTGCATATAAATGAATACTCTAACATTCCAATGTAATCGGGTAGGAATAACCATCCATCAAGTACGTGTGCCTTAAAATTTTTGAGCTGTATATATTGTTATATCTGTAGAGTAAGCACAATTTTTTTGAACTTAGTGCTCATAGACTGAATTTGAAAAAATAGGATAAAATATAAGGAGCAATAAGCAAGTTGTCAATAAAATCTTCGAACACATATGTCTCTTTCTTCCTCATTATTATTCGACTTCGGCCAAAGCTTGGCTTGTATATACATGCATATGTTAAATTTGCATTTAATATGACATTGATTACATCATCACCTACTTTCATTTTCAGTCGTGGGTCGAAAGCGTATTTTGCCTATTTGAAATTTCAATTAAATGAAGCCTTTATGAAATTAAGTCAAGTCTAGTTAGTAAAACCACGAAATAGATCATTATTTCGTGTTTAATTTTAAAGACAAATACTATAATAAAAAGATTACTTCCTTGTCTGCTTCTATTTATCAGACATTATTCAGGCACTGCTAGTTTTATTTGATTTTTGTTTTTCAAACCTGTAATTTACTACAAATTGTTAACTAGATAAAAAAATTCGCTTTACAATTATTTCGTGTTTGTGAATGAATTAAATGAATCATTAATTATAAGTTTATTCGATCAACTTCCTCATCAAAATAATTTAAATACATGAACTGGAGAGGCACAATCATGTGTTATTCCATCGATAAACTCCGCCCACTTTCTAAGTTTTGCATCAGTTGAGCTACATGCATTGCATTCTAACAATCACATTGATGCCAACCAACCTTGGAGCCAATTTACTTTATGTTACACGTTTGTTTGCCTTTGGCCTTAATATTACGCGTTTGAGAGACAAATGAACTGATCAGAACTACAAGAGTAAAAAGCGAGTAAAATGGCCGAAATTCGAATGTCTAAAGGTTTATTGAGAACCCTGTAATAATCCCAGGTAAGGGACAAAACCTGTTCTAAAGAGGCAATATATGTTTACACACAAAACGTAAAGTATTATATACATGATAATCAGGAAAGTATTCTAGTACCTTCTATTATAGTCAAACCTTTTCTATCGCTGTGTCTATTGCTGTACTACTATTATAGTCAAACCTCTTCTATCGCTATGTCTATTACTGTACTACTATTATAGTCAAACCTCTTCTATCGCTGTCTCTTACTGTACTACTAGTATAGTCAAACCTTTTATATCACTGTGTCTATTACTGTACTACTATTATAGTCAAACCTCTTCTATCGCTGTGTCTATTACTGTACTACTATTATAGTCAAACCTCTTCTATCACTGTGTCTATTACTGTACTACTATTAGAGTCAAACCTCTTCTATCACTGCGTCTATTACTGTACTACTATTATAGTCAAACCTCTTCTATCGCGGTGTCTATTACTGTACTACTATTATAGTCAAACCTCTTCTATCGCTGTGTCTATTACTGTACTACTATTATAGTCAAACCTCTTCTATCGCTGTGTCTCTTACTGTACTACTAGTATAGTCAAACCTTTATATCGCTGTGTCTATTACTGTACTACTATTATAGTCAAACCTCTTCTATCGGTGTGTCTCTTACTGTACTACTATTATAGTCAAACCTCTTCTATCGCTATGTCTATTACTGTACTACTATTATAGTCAAACCTTTTCTATCGCTGTGTCTATTACTGTACTACTATTATAGTCAAACCTCTTCTATCACTGTGTCTATTACTGTACTACTATTAGAGTCAAACCTCTTCTATCACTGTGTCTATTACTGTACTACTATTAGAGTCAAACCTCTTCTATCACTGCGTCTATTACTGTACTACTATTATAGTCAAACCTCTTCTATCGCGGTGTCTATTACTGTACTACTATTATAGTCAAACCTCTTCTATCGCTGTGTCTCTTACTGTACTACTAGTATAGTCAAACCTTTATATCGCTGTGTCTATTACTGTACTACTATTATAGTCAAACCTCTTCTATCGGTGTGTCTCTTACTGTACTACTATTATAGTCAAACCTCTTCTATCGCTATGTCTATTACTGTACTACTATTATAGTCAAACCTTTTCAATCGCTGTGTCTATTACTGTACTGATATTATAGTCAAACCTCTTCTATCGCTGTGTCTATTACTGTACTGATAGTATGAAAGAGATATATTCCATGATGTTTAAAGAGTGAATTCAAAAGTTTAAGGTCTCCAGATAATGACAGAATTAGCCTAACTACTTAATGTCATTTCGGTCCAAAATTAATCCCTTAACGTTGACTGCTTTCACAATAGGGATAAAACACGTCGTTATAGAGTTTTGGGTGTTATTAATTGCAAAATGATTGTTCGGATCATTTTTAACTCTATTTAGGCACCTGATTAGGCAGCTTGCAATACCATGCATCAGTTTTGTGATTATAGCAAACTAAGTCGTCGCCGACACATAATGAACTCAGAGCAGAACCTTTCAGCATTAAGGCATTTAATTACGTTCTTACTTTTCGTGTTCAAGGTCAATCATTTTGTCGTACTTGCATGTGGTGTTGTAACTTTTCTCCAAGTTCAAGAATGACACTTGTATTTCTTTCTTGACGAAAGTTTCTCTGATAAATGACTTAAGCTTGATCAGCTGTGCTTTCTTTGCTTCCGGATTCACATATTATTTATAATATTTCATTGTTGATCTCATCATCCGGGATTAATCTGGCATGTATCATATGTGCCATGGTTTGTAGTTTCAGATCGATAGCAAGATGGGACGATAATTAGAGAGGTCCGCACGATATTTTCAAAATTCCGATTCTGGTATTACAGTTATTTATCGTCCTGAAATTGGAATATCGCCAGTTTGACAACTTGTTATGTAATTCCATAATACTGTATTGAGAGCTGTATTATGTGTCGCAGAATTTGAAAGCAGATATTATATGGTTCTTCTAAAGTCTCAAGGGTTCGATTAATATATTCTCTGAGAGTGATAGTTTCATCGTCATTATTAGGAAATTTGAAACCTAAAGGAACTTTTTCTTTCTTGTTTTCAATAATTATGACGTTTTCAGAATAATTCTGTTGTGAGGAGTTTTCAAGGCGTTATCGACGGCTGTTTTTGAGAGTTCTTCTAATGTATCATTCCTTTCATCAAATTTCTTTACCTGTTTGACAAAGTTGCATTTATTTTCCCCAGTGATTTCCGCACTATATTCCATACTAATTTACAGATTGTCGAGGGTTTATCCATATTTTCCTATAGCTTGAATGTTACAGATATGTTTATTTTGGTATATACGGTATTGAATTTATTTTCCCCAGTGATTTCCGCACTAAATTCCATACTAATTTACAGAGTGTCGAGGGTTTATCCATATTTTCCTATAGCTCAAATGTTACAACGATGTTTATTTTGGTATATACGGTATTGAACGGTACAATTGAATTGGCATCTAAATGTCACTGAACGATTTCACCTCCTAATGACGTATTTTTTGTTGCAAATATTACCTAACCATTGCTTTTATACACATTTAGGTATCACGCAACATTTTAGCATATTAACCGCAGCAACATCTAAAATGTTTGTAATTAAGGGTATAGAATTCACCACGTTGTAGAAGAGACCAAGTTCTAAGTTTTGATTGCTGAGCATCTGAAACCTTTCCTAATCCGCCGCAGTCAGTATCCGTCTCTCCCCATAACTTTGAGGCTTAGCAGTGTTTCTTCTTAGGTATATTTTAAAGTGACCACTATCACTGAGTCGGACCACCTTTTCAAGAAATGTCAAGTAAACCAGATGGATCATGTAGAGTAGAATTTAAGGACTTGTAAGACCCAAAGGAAAGATGAAGGTAGTTTAAGTTCAAAAGGTACACACTTGTTTAAAAAATCGAACATGCTGAGACAACATTCAATTTATGATCCGATCTCCTTAGGATGAAAGGCAGATTACGTTAATGTTTGCACTTTTATCAGCGGAATAGAATTTTTATTAAATCAGAACAAAGACAAGAGGTATTCCGCAAAGGTTTGTAATTTCAGGGAGGAGCTGATTATACGATATCATATAACAAGACGAGTATAACCGTGTCAGAATCAATGCAGTACCTAGAAACGTCCTATAACCAAATTTGATTTGTACTCAGTCAGGAAAATATATACGGTACAGCTTATGCCTTAAAAAGTAGACCACTCCAAAGCTGAAATCAATGCAAGGAAGCTTAGGCTTAAGAAAGACTAGGTATTAAAGCTGGTAACTAGACCAATACATGCATTGCACAGATAAGATGCAAAGGAAGTCTTATAAATGTGATTAATCAGACAACAAGACCTTCCTTGCATTTTCTGTCAATTAGTATGATTTGTAATGTAAAACGTTTGAACGATTTCATGCTTAAATGCCAGATGTATAATTAAAATTGCCATAATTGTATTCGGAGTCATAATGTCTTGCACAGTTTTGTTTGATTAATGTGTAAGACGTCAGTTTGGCCTTGTTCAAAAGTTTATAATATAATTTAGGTACACGGTTCTAAGAGAACAAATTTGTCTTGAGTATAATAGACATTGTAAAATATTAAAGAAATCATAATCAATGAAGTTTTAATATTTTAGTTATCCTAAAACAGAGAGCATACAATAAATTTATCAATGCTTATGCCGCAATTTCATACGAAGAGTCGTTCATATTTTTTGCTAAAATACCAAGAAGAATTATAAGAACGAACTTGTAGTCTGAGAGTTTCAGTTGAAAATAATTGCAGTATTTATTGAAACTAATATGCAATGTTTGATATCGTGTAATTTTAAAAAAGAAAAAAGAACAAAATGTTTCCATGAAGACTAGATGATCTATCATATCCTGTGGTTAGATTTTAGAGTTGTGTCGTCGTATGATTACAGTCCATTGTTAAGCTTGTCTAATCTTTACTGGTGCTCATTACTGTGCGATTGTTTAGTTATTCATGGAATATGCAGAGAAATGAACGTACTCAAATAATGAGTTTTGACCTGATTAAAAAGTAACATTCGATCCAAAGATATGTTGCTGGAAGCATGCTTTGACATTCATTCGAACTCATAGTTCGTTGTAAATAAACTGTAGTTTGCACGCATACAGAGCAAAGTTTTGCATAGTTTCCTAGTGAGAATTTCTTATGGCAGAACTTCAATATCATTTTTGGTACAAAACAAATGCAGAACAATTTATCAAAGTCTACATGCAAAGTTATTGACCAAACAGGATCGACATCGTATATTTAGGTCGTTCACAACATTTAATCTTAAAACCTATGGCTCATATAAATCTTGTTGCAACGATATCATAAAATAATGAATAAAGGTTGATAAAGTTGCGGACAAAAAACAAACGTCACTGTCAATATATATAACGACTACATCTAAACATAACTAGCTTTAAAAACATCGTTATCGTTCATTGACCTTACTCAGTATTATTCTTAGATCCGTTTTCAATTATTCCATTAGAATTGTTCTTCAACCAGCACATTATAAATAACATGACCAATTGCTATATTTTGTCAGACAGGCTTCAGTCATTGTTGTGTATAAAATGGTCAACGTCACAATTTCTTTTGCAAGACGGACATTCGTCTATCGCGTGGTTGTTAACATAAGGGCGATACGTTTGATAATTTTAAAGTCATCAAGAGACACTGTCGCAGACTTTATTACACGGATCATACATGCATTTGGTTTTGTTCTTGGTATCAACATTTGCTTAATCCCTTACGTGTATTTAAACCCTCGTCCTTTTGGTCGGGCCAAAGTGACCCCAGTAGTGAATAGGGGCGGTTTAGGGACAATGGGACTTGCTATTAAAAACAGGGTCCCGGCACTTTGGGGACTATGTAAATTTAACATGGGGAAAACTTGCCCGGCACTCTGGGGACAATGGGAATTTAACATGGTGGGATGGGTCTGTCTAGGGACAAGGGGAATTATATTTTGGGTCTGTCTAGGGACAAGGTACATGGAACAGGGGAATATATTCTGGGCCTGTTTAGTGTCAAGGGGAAATGGAACATAGGAATAAATCGTGGGCCTGTTTAGCGACAAGGGGAAATGGAACAGGGTCGGGACCCTATTTTAATACGGTCCCGACCTTATGGGTCTATGAAAATGGAACAGGGAAGAGGGAAAGAACACACACACACACATACACACACACACACACACACACACACACACACACACTATAGACAACAGACATATTTTAAAATAAAAAGGGGTAGGCAATGAAAGGTAAACTCTTTTCGAGGCATGGGAGTGGCCCTGAAAAGGGACTTTGGTTTTATGTTAATATTAAGGGTATATTAACATAAAGGGCATCTGTGAGATCTTCTTCTTCTTAAGCTGCGCCTGACTGCAGGGCCATATATTAATACTCTTTTTAGGCATCCTTGCCTCTCCACATATATTCTTCGCATCCACAGGCTGGTGTATGTCCTGTGGACAACTGTCCAGTTGGATCGGACATACATCGGTATGTCCGTCCGGAACATCATGGAAGACACATGAGTTGAAGATTGCACGTCGGTCCACATGTTGGGGTGTCGAGAACAGGTGAAGGAATGCAGTGAACTGCGCTTATTTATAGGGAGAGGAAGGATTGAAACGGATTGAGTTGGTTAACCAATCCAAACACGCGTTACAAAATTCAGTCACCCCGAGTCCAATCCGAAGAGAGTAGTCGTTGACGTCACATGGCCTATATAGATTCGCTAGCGCCTGTGTGCAGTCAATCTATGTGACAGTTTTTTCAGCATGACGGAAACTCAGAAAACGATAAATTGGGGTGCACCAGCCGTGGAGACTACCCAAGGGAACCCGGACTTACTTTCAGAAGAGGTGAATTGGGATTTTGCCGATTTTCTTACCTCGCAAAAAAAAAAGAATTTGTTCTGGAACCTTCGTCATCTTCTCCTTCATTACCGTACGTGGAGAATTTTAGACAGAGACAGAAAGAAGAATTGGAGAAAATTATACAACATCAAAAGGAAGCGGAACAAGCTTTTCTCCTACAGCAACAGCAGCAAGAAGAAGAGGTAAGAAAAAAAAAACAACAAGAAGAAGAAGCAGCAGCAAAGAAACAAGGGTGTGAAAGTCAAACGGCCACGGTACTGTTAGACATTTTAGCGGAGTTAAGAAGTCTGAAACAGATGTATCAGACTTCTTTATTACGACCGAAGAGAATACGACCTTCCCGAGCTAAACACTCCAACCCTGTGACTAAGCCTACCGTACCACCCTATGTAATTTCAACCAAATCATCATCATCATCATCATCATCATCATCATCATCATCATCATCATCAACATTATGCAGTCCAGAAGTAGGCCTTGGCCGTGGCAAAGGCTTAAGGCAGTTAAAGTTGATTGTTTAAACTCACTCCTACACCAAAAAAGGCCCTTTTCAGGACCACCCATGTCTCTCGAAAAGAGATAGTCTTTCAATTGCCAACATCCATTCAAACTCAAAAAAAAAAAATTACCCCTATAGTACGTGTGAATGATGGAGTGCGTGAGTGTAGGTTCTTATTTTAAAATCAAAACCCAAAGACACTTACCTTTTTATACCTAATTTATTCTTTTATAAATATTTACAATCCAATTCACAATTCACAACATAACACTTTAAAAAGTTCATAGACTTCTTCTGTCTCATTGCTCACTCTCTCTGTTTTTAAAATTTCTTCACCGTTACAGTCTTTTCGTCCTCTTCCTCCTCACTTTCTTCCCTTCTTCTTTTCTTCTCCTGTTTCTTTTTCTTCACCTGTCTGCTTTATTCCTCCACTTCTTCCTCTCCATCACTCCCCTCTTCTCGCTCCTGTTGTTTCTTAGGGCAATCTGGAGACCAATGTCCTTTTTCTTGACAATGATAACAGGTATCTTGACTTTTGTCTCTTTTAGCCCCTGTTTTGGTTTTTTGACGGACTGGACACTCTGAGGACCAATGCCCTTTCTTCTGACAGATATAGCAAGTATCTTGACTTTTATCTCGAAAGAAAGGAGAGTAGTCCGACGACTGGTCTGAAGAAAATTTTCTAATGACCCCTCGCAACGCTCTGATAAACGTTCGATTTGTGTAGTCTCTTCCATCGTTGTGCTCGGTTTGAGAGTGAAATGAATAGTGAAAGGACAAGACACATACCCTTTATATACGTTGGTCTGCCATGACTATAAAGTAGCCCCTGGTGTTTAAATTTTAGTCATTTGACGTTTTGCTATCAAGATGAAACGATCCAATTCATTCAAGAAGAAACAAGAAGAAATTAAGAGGCAGAAACGTGATCTATCGCCTCGTACCAGGGCTGAAGTCTTGGCACAAATTCATGCCAGTGATTTTGAAGAGGACATGAGTGAACCAGAATCCAAACCCAGAGAGTTTTCCTCCAATCAAAGTTTACCACCGTTAGTCAACCCTGAAAAGTACTATTCCATTCAAGAGACGGAAAAGCGTCCCTCTAGAAAATTTAGAACCACGGCTTACAAATACACGGTGAAGTTTAAAGATTTCAAGTCCGAAGTACCGTTAGAGAAAGCAGAAGGGTTCATCACCGAGATGTGGGATTCTTTACTCACCTCACTCAAGCGACAATGTCAACCCAAAGAAGACGATCGCTTGAGACTTTCCATACAACACGACGGTTTGAAATCCCCTGTTTGGATCGAGTTTAGCAGCCCTACAGAATCGACCGCTTTCAAAGTCATGGACAAGATTCAACACGTACAACAATCTAATGACCAGTTTGACATCACCGATGGAAAAACCACACTGGACATGACCCACGTCTCTCCTCCTCAAGGGACCGGACAACGCAATAAGGTGTTATTGGTGAACGGTCTTCGCAGCACCAAAAAGAGCCTGGTCCAAATTCACAATTCTCAAGACCAGATGTGTTTAGCCAGGGCTATCGTGGTGGGACGAACATATGCCAACAAAAACGACACGGCAGAATGGAAAAGAGCCTGGGAGAACATTCAAAAATCGAACCGAGCCAAACAACAAAACGAAGCAGAACGCCTGTTACAACAAGCTGGTCTGTCGAAAGACACACCCTGTGGCATTCCTGAGCTGCAAAAACTGCAAGATATCCTAGTTCCACTCTACACCTTGAAAGTGCACCCTCAAGAAGTGCGCGGGCCTCTGTTGTTTCGAGGGAAAGACTTTAAGGATGGAAAATATATTCACCTCTATCATCACGATGAACATTTCGATAGCATTACCAGTATCACCGGATTCCTGGGATACAGTTATTACTGTGAGAATTGTGACTATGGATATAACAATAGAGAGCAACACAAGCATTGCGGATCGCAATGCTCAGGATGTTTGGCCTCTCAACCCTGTCTGAACGAAGGGCAAGAACGAGTGCATTGTCCTTCTTGTCTGCGCACGTTTGTCACCCTGCCTGTTACCAACAACATTTGAAGACGCAAGGTTCACAGCAGAAATGTGCTTGTCAACTGCTGAGATTGTGCCCTACCTGTGGACAGGGCCTACGTACCAACAGTGCCAAGGCACACGTATATCGAGGAAAGAAAAAATGTCACATTTGTCACCACATCGTGGACTTGGAACACCAATGCTACGTGTAAAAATACCAACCCCAACCAGAGAAAGAGGACGGTCACAAGAAGAAAGGCAATTTCATCTTTTTCGATTTCGAATGCATGCAAGAGACCGGCATTCACATTCCTAATTTCTGCGTGGCTCATCGAGCGTGCGAGAAGTGCATTCAAGAACCTATTTTCAGTCATTGCCCTCACTGCAGTAAGATTCCTGGAGGGCGTGAAAAAATCTTTCGAGGACCGAACACGCTAGCCGATTTCGCACAATGGGTCTTAGACCCCATCAACAAGACGTGGAGCCAAGATGACATCGAACGTAACGGAGATTGTCATCGTCATGCCACGGTGATGGCTCACAATTTCTCCGGTTACGATGGACAGTTTCTTTTGAGATACTATAAGGAACATGGTACCGAGCGTCCTAAAGTGACTTTGAACGGAGCCAAAATCATTTTCGTGCAAGTGGGACAAGTGCAGTTTAAAGATTCGATGAGTTACTTGGCCATGCCTTTGAGTCGAATGCCTAAAACGTTTGGAATGACAGAAATGGCTAAAGGGTACTTTACACACTTTTTCAATACGGAAGCCAATCAACATGCCGTTCTACCCCATTTGCCTGAGGCTCACTATTACGACCCCGACAACATGCGTACCGAACAACGAGAAGCTTTCTACGCTTGGTACCAGGCTCACGCCTCCGACCCTTTCGACTTTCAGGAAGAAATGCTAAAGTATTGTTTTTCCGACGTGGACATTTTACGGCGATGCTGTGGAAAATTTCGAGAACTGTTCATGGAACACGGAGGGGTCGATCCATTGAAAGAAGCTTGCACCATTGCCAGAGCGTGTTCCTTAGTGTACCCGCAACGATTCATGCCTGAAAACACCGTGGCTGTCATCATTCCTCAAACGACCAACTATGTCAAACGTCAATACTCGGTCAAAACCCTACGCTGGTTACATTACTTGTGCGACAAAGAAGACAAATGGATTCAACATGTCCGCAACGGAGGGGGCGAAAAGACCATCGGAACGCATTCGGTCGATGGCTGGGACTTAGAAAACCCCAAGATCGTGTACGAGTTCAACGGTTGCTTATTTCACGGATGTCCTGTCTGTTACCCTGATCGTGGCACTAAAAATCAGTTTTTACAACGAACCATGAAAGACTTGTACCAGGCCACTTGTCAGCGACGCCTAAAGTTAGAACAGGAAGGATACCAAGTGGTGGAAATGTGGGAACACGAGTACGATCACCGTTTAAAAACCGATCCCGAGTTTAAACGCCTCGTGGAAAGTTACCAGTTCATGGACCCCTGAACCCGAGGGATAGTTTGTACGGAGGAATGACCAATGCCACCAGTTTGCTGTACCAAGCTGACGAAGAGAAAGGAGAAGAAATCAAATACTTGGACGTGTGTTCGCTGTATCCCTACGTGTGCAAATATTGTCGCTTTCCTGCAGGGCACCCACAATTGTTAACGGAACACCTCGACCCGAAAAACATTCGACAATACGAAGGCTTGATCAAGTGTAAAGTTTTGCCTCCCACGAAGCTGTACCATCCCGTCTTACCTCACCATTGCCAAGACAAACTGATGTTTCCTTTGTGCCGTACATGTGCCGAAACGTGCAACCAAGACAAACCTTGTCAGCACACCCAGGAAGAACGGGCCTTGACGGGAACCTGGGTCAGCGTAGAATTATTCAAAGCTATGGACATGGGATATCACTGTTAGAAGTGTACGAAATTTACCACTTTCCCAAGACACAACAATACCACAAGGGTGACCCAAGTCAGAAAGGCATTTTCGCAGACTATGTGGATGCCTTTTTGAAACTGAAGCAAGAAGCCAGTATCTATCCGTCCTGGTGTCACACTCCCGAAGACCAAAAGACATTCAAAGAGAAATAATGGGCACAAGAAGGCATTTCTTTAGATCACATCGAGAAAAACGAAGGCAGGCGATCGTTTGCCAAAGTGATGTTAAATTGCTTGTGGGGTAAAATATCACAACGACCGTGTTTACCCAAGACGGAATATTTGACAGAACCTTCCCGCTACTTTCAGACGATTCACGACAAAACCAAATTCATCAAACACGTGGACGTCGTTCGCGAGGATTTGATCTTAATCAATTACGAGGAAGATCTGGACTTTGTACAATACGACCCCTTTGGAAATGTTATCATTGCGGCTTACGTGACAGCTCATGCTCGCTTAAAACTGTATGAAGCTTTAGAACTGTTAGGGGAACGTGTCCTGTACTTTGACACGGACAGTTGCATTTAGATCGATCACCTGAGTCAACATCACCCTGACATAGAAGGAGACCGTTTAGGAGTCTGGACAGACGAGCACCCCGACGACAAGATTCTAAGTTTCGCCAGTGGCGGTCCTAAAAATTACGGCTACGTATACCGGGACAAACAAAGAGAAGTGCACACGAAGTGTAAAGTGAAAGGATTGACTCTGAATTATCGTACCAGTCGAGTGGTGAACTTTGGCGTATTGAAAGAAGCCTTACACTCTGGAAAAGGTGACCACTTTAAAGTGACCATCTATCAACCGAACAAGATTGTACGTTTACCCACTCACCAGATCGTCAGTCGATCCTTGGAAAAAGTCTATCAGATCGTGTACCAGAAGCGAGTGCGACTTCCCAATCAATTCACTTTACCGTATGGACATGTCGGTATAAAACATTGGTTGTAAGTGGATAGCCACTCACCAGAAGCATGACTTCGCCACAACAAGAATCGAGTGAGAAACCCGATGAGAACTCCAAGTTCAAACCCTACCATTTTCCAGTCTTCTTACCTGATTATTGTGATTGTGCCCGTTGATTGGACACGTTTCAAAAATGGCCTAATGATAGGGAAGGATTACCTTCTTCTCATGTTTTAGCTAGAACAGGATTTGTCTACTTGGGACCTGGGTCAGGATTGGGATACGAAGTACAGTGTTTCGCTTGCAGACTGAAGTTACGAATGGATCTATGTAGCTATTCTGAAACATACTCGATGGTCTCCGCACTGCCCTTACCTTTCTATGGCCTTTCCACCCATTACACCACGGTACAATTATGACGGTACCTTAGAGACGGTACCTTCCAAAACTAGACATAAAAAAGGAACGATGTATAAGATTGAGACTGCATTGCGACTAGTATAAAAAGGGGCTATGGTCAAGATCGATAGTTCATTGTGACTACCAAGACCAAGCGATCAAGATGAATACTTTCAAAGAAACACAAAACAAGTTCAGACAGGCACAATTCAAGCATGGGGCTTCTGAAGTGTAATGCGATTGTGAACCTAGCGATGGGAACGATGCTGTACGCTGTGACCGTAGCAATGCCGTAAAGCATCATGGGAACTTTAGTGTCACTATCCCTATCATGGAAAGTGATGATGTGCGTGTCAAACCTGAGGGATGCGAAAGCGATGCCGCTCGTCCTCTTGGACACTTTACTGGGTTTCGTTTTAAATGCGGATGTCCACCTTCACGTCTACGCCCCTACGGATGTCATCCAGCCCTGAGCAAACTCCTGTCCATGTCACCCAACCCTCATCGAAACGAACCTGTGAAAGACGAATATTCGTCCCCTGTGCGTTTGTCGGAATACTGCGACTTTGAAAATCGTCTTCAGTCGTTCAAAGGAAAATGGCCTAAATGTCTGGGAGGACCGACCCCCGAAGAATTAGCCAGAGCCGGATTTTTCTACTTGGGCGAAGGGGATAAAGTCAAGTGCTTCAGTTTCGGTGTGTCACTTTACCACTGGGAACCACAAGATTCGGCCTACCTAGAACATGCTCGTTGGTCACCGAATTGTCATGACTTACCCTTAGTGGGACCGAGACATTGAAATAACTTACCATATCGTTGAAGAAGAAACCTGATTGGTTAGGAGTCAAATGTTGGACATCACCGAGAGCAGTATTTAAACTTCATTTCAAAAACGATATTGAATCATTACCTAAAGAACTGCAAGAGAAGATTTACAAGGAAGTTTGGCAGGGACTTGCCAGAGTGAAATCTCAATGGGTAACTGAAGAACTTTTATGCCGAGAAATTCACAAGAGGAAAGTGAAAAAAATTAATCATTGTGTTAGATTTCTCTGGGTCAAGTGTGCATTCATCCTATTATATCACTCTAGACCGTTTACATCAAAAGAGTTCAATGAGATTCTTGGACTTTACCCTGAGTGACAGTGGTCAGAAATTACTTACTATGTGGATTACTTTTGCTCTAGGAGAAGATTGTGAATTGTACTGACTGACCTATTGATGAATACTTTACAAGAGAACATTTGTGCTTTGCCTGTGGTGTTGAGAGAACGCATTTACCGAGAGCTGGTCAAAATAAAAGTCAAACGTAAAGAACACTTTCATCCGTTACGTCACCAGATGTTTAACCACTGGTACCTGAATGGTATAAAAGAACTGATTCGTCAGAAATTGTTTCAGTGGTCAGACCTTGTTCAACACTTTGATTTAGTGAATGAACGAAATGTTCATCATTTTGGTTACTTCGAGATTTACCTAGAACAACGCATTGAGGAAGACGAGTAAAAGGGTTATCAACATATTTTACATGGAATCTGCTTAGCGGAAGAGGAAACCTCTAAACGAACTCTGAAGTGTAGGTTACAGTATGCAATATTTAGATTCCCAACTGGAGAACGAAGATCTCTAGTTAGAAAGTACATTTATTGCTTCCGAAATAAAGAGACTATAAAAGCAGGAATCCATGCCACGGCCTATGTCACAAGTGATTGAACAGATTCCGTGGAAGGAACTCAGTGACCATATTCAAACCGTGGATCATTACTATCAATTATTACAAGAACTGTATCCAATCAATTTGGGACCACGCATAGTGTGTGATTTAGTGACTTGTTTTCTGGGATTTCGTTTACCAGCCGATAGCTTGTGGACTCTTTACGAACAGTATTTACCACCCTATTCAACATGAAAGTGGTGTCTTTAAATGTTCACGAGAGACTCATTTTGCTCAAAGCCTTACGTTTTCATCTGGATACTTCTCGACCTCTACGGGAAAAAAGATTCGTCAACTTTTAGCTACCGAAGACGTGTATGACGATGTGTGTGTAGCTTGTGACTTAGAACCCCATTGGACAGATGTCCGTGCCTGGAAAAAATGGGGTTTTGAGGCTTGGACCCAAGAAGTGGCCCAGTATGCACGAGAGTTGTGATCCTTCCTTTCAACGTTTAAAGAAAAAAGTCACTTTTCAACCTGTGTTAGTGACAGTACCAGAAGAAGAACCCGTCGCCCAGGACAGGACTGTCGTGGACATGCCTGAAAGACCCTTTCGGGAGGACACTTGTGTGACCTTACCCCCTATAGAACTGGTCAGAACTTTACCCAAAACATGTTGTACAGACACTTGTTTCTATTCCACGTTGATGGTTTTCATGTGCCTTTCATCGTTGTACTTAAGCCTTTGGCTTTTATGTATTTTTGTCTTTCGTGTTCATGTTTAAAACATTCAATAATCGTGTCCTGAAAAAAGTATAAAAACTCTTGTCTTGTCTGTTTTCGTGTCACAAGTGACATTCCTAACACTATGACTACCTCTGCTGTCTTTGCTCCCTCTTCCTCTACTGTCAAAGTCATCGACGAACACTTAGATGGTGCCAGTTGGGAGGCTTTGTATCGTCGCCATCCCTTTAACAAGCTCATTGCTGGACGTAGCGGTTCAGGCAAAACCGAATTTGTCAAACGTTTGATCGAACATAAACATCATTTGATCGATCGTCCTCCTCAACGCATCGTGTGGTGTTACAAAGAGTGGCAATCGTCGTACAGCCTCTTGCGAGAAAGTCAAGGCGATTCCATCGTGTTTGTGGAAGGCATTCCTAAAGAAGACGACGGCATCGTCTCTGACTCCCGTCAAACCCATTTGGTCATCTTCGATGACATGTTAGGAGAAGACGAAGAAGAAATTAAACTGTGGTTCACGCGCAAAGGGCATCATCGTAATGCCAGTGTCGTTTACATCACCCAAAATTTGTTTCAACAAAGTAAAGCCCATCGCACCATCAGTCTTAATGCGCATTACGTGGTTCTGTTTAAAATTACTCGAGATAAATCGCAAGATCAAGTCTTAGCTAAACAGTTAGGAACGCCTTGGCTGACTCAGGCGTACGACGATACCACTCAAACTCCACACGCCTATTTACTCGTCGATTTGAAACCTACTACCCCTGATGATTTGCGATTTCGTACCCTATTGTTTCACCACTGGTGTCAAGACGAAGGGCCTGTCCTGTACACGTCGCCGTCCTCGACTTAACCCCTACAAAAAAATCTATAAAAACCGCAGACTCTTTTCGTCTGTTTCACACAGTTTGAACATGACGTCCCTTCAGTCGCATCTTCCTGTCAAATTGATTCGTGCCTTGTATGGCATCAGTCGAGAAAAAAATCCACAAATACGGGCTCGTGTCTTAGAAGCTAGTCTCAAAGAAGTCTTACGATGGTTCACAGTGACAGCACGTCAATTACTACAAGACATCATTCAGATTCCTCATCAGACCAAACGCTTTTTTGATCGAAGCAAAGTCGCTTTGACCCAACTGGCCGATTCCCGCATCGACACTCAAACCAAAAAACAAATCATTTTGAAACCTGGAGGGAGCGGTACTCAAGAAGAAGAAAAAGAGCCACGGTGTCACCCGTGTCTCCAAGAACTTCTCCAGTGGCGGGACCCTCCTCTTATCAGTCACCACCCCAGAAAAAGAAAAGCCCCCAGAAAAAGAAACAGAGAAAAAGTCCCCAGAAAAAGAAAAGCCCACAGAAAACTAGTCGCAAGAGAGGCACTTCGGCCAGGACGCAACCTTACACTTGCAAACCACCACTTGCAACGGCGATGACCGCGTCTCCGGTAGCCTCAGGTTCATTCACTTCTCCGTTGATGACACCAAGAACTGAAAAGTACTTGGAGACGTTGATCACACCAAGAACGTCTCCGTTGATGACCCCAAGAACTTCTCCAGTGGCAGGACCCTCCAATTTAGCGGCAGTGACCGCTGCTCACAAAGTACCTGCTCCCAAAATCAAAGTTCAAGAAAGATCGGGCATGTTGCAAAGTTTACTGGATTTGTCCAAGCAAGAACTGGCTCGATTTAGTCCGTTGCGTACCCTTGCACGACGTGTCATGCCTGTCCTGAAGTTGATACGACGTAAAGACAATCAGTGGCGACGCGTTCCAGTATAAAAAGGCCTGCTAAAAAGTAGGGGTATCAGTGAACTTCCAAAAGATGTCACCTCCAAGAAGTGCACACCGTCATTATCGTCAAAAGAAAGGAAGAGACAAAGGCAGACTCGTCATCCGACAAAGCGCTTCCCCAAGCATCGACGTTACCCTAAGAAAAGATACAGTCGTTCAAAGAAAAAGAGGCGTCAACAAAGGGGAGGATTCCTTGGCGATTTTGGAAAAATATTGTCACCTTTATGACAAAGCGATAGCCCCAAAAAAGATAAAAGGGCGTGTGTTAAGTCATCGACGTTACTGTATGTTTGGTGAATGTCCCGGAACCCACAAGCAAAGATGTCACCCTCCAGAAAACATTCCTCTTCTAAACCCCAAGGAAAGAAAAGGAAAGGACTGCCTCCACGTTTAGTCAAACATGGGGACATGTTATCTGTCCTGTCCAAAGCTTCTCCACCCCTACGAAAAAAACTCATTCAATCGGCCTCCAAACAGGTCATCGATACCGTGTGCGAATGTTGCTTGAACGTCTTGAAAGGCACGATCCCTTTGTCCAAACACCAGAAACAATGCTTAGGCAAATATCATCACGTTCTTCGCCAAATGTTTCAAAAGAAAATTCCCATCGGACAAAAGAAGAAGATGTTGGTCCAACGTGGAGGACTTTTACCCCTCTTGTTAGGCACATTGCTGAAAGGAGTCTTGGGAACCATGTTGGGAGGATTGGTTGGAGCAAGATGAAAAGGACCTCTGAAGTCCCAAGATCTCAGAATTGACCCCTGACATCCCATGGAAGGACGAAAACTAGCTTTAGTGCCTTACAAACGATGGCTGGAATACCATCGTTGGCAAGAACAACGCACCCCGCATTTACCTCCCAATCCCAATTTGACTGAGATGTCCCAGTTTCAACACGAATTGCAGTCCTTGATAGATCATCAAGATTTATCGGAAACAGAAAAATCGCAAAAGTACGGGCAACTTTTGCAACGACTGCAACTCATTCACCAGAAAGCTTTAGACGAAACAGCTCTACCCACTCTGAAAGATTTTAAGACCTTGATGAAAAGTCCATCCCCCACACCATTACCACTACCACCACCACTACTACCATCCCCAGGGGTCCCCAGAGACGCTACCCCACGAAGGCCTGAGGAAGAAGAGATACGAGAAGTATTTCAAACACCGTTAGCAGCTCCCATGTCTAGTAAGATTGCAGCATCCTTGTTGACCCCGTCCCCCACACCCCAACGAGAAGAAATGAAAGCTTGGGTTAAAAATATGATGTCCACTCCTCGTTCGACAGAAGTGAAAAAGAAAGAAGGGAAACCAGAAGTGAAAAAAGAAAAGAAGACCAAAGCCATTCCATTGCCACCTCCACCACTACCTTCGACTTCTACTCCCGTAGCCCATCGGACACGTAAATCCGTTTCCAAACCACCCTTTCGTCCCACCCAAAGTAGCATCCTCGAAGAGTGGGTGCCTTATTAACAAACCAAAAATATGGAGAAGGTGTTAGCCAGCATTTACTACGATCCCTCTCATCCTGCAGGTTACGCAGGAGTTCAAAAATTGTATCGTGCTGCCAAAACTCGACTGAAAAGTCTCCGTTTACCTCAAGTGCAACGATGGTTACAAGAACAAGCTACTTACACTTTACACAAACCCATTCGACGCAAGTTTTCCATAAGTCGCACCCGAGTGGAAGGCATCGATCATCAATGGCAAGCCGATTTAGCCGATGTCTCTCATTTAGCCAGCTACAATCGCGGCTATAAATATTTGTTTTGTGTCATCGACGTCTTTTCCAAATTTGCCTGGGTCGTACCCTTGACTTCCAAATCGAGCAGTGAGTTAGTGCGAGCCCTGCAACGGGTGTAGAAACAAAGCGGTCGTCACCCTCTTCGATAGCAAACGGGCAAAGGCACCGAATTTCTGAACCAAGCTTTCCAAAAAGAATTAAAGAAACGTGACATTCATTTTTTTACCACCGAGAATCTTGAAACCAAAGCCAGCATCGTGGAACGTTTTGAACGTAGTTTGAAAGAACGCATATGGAAATATTTTACGCATCACCACACTTTGAAATACATCCACATCTAACCGCACCTGGTACAAGAGTACAAATAATCTTACCATCGAAGCATTGGACGTGCCCCTCAAGAGGTGACTCCCGAGAACGAAGTACTGGTGTCTGATCGCCTGTTTGGTACGTCCCTTACGAGAGCTGTCCCCAAGAAAAGTGGAGTGTTGGCCGTAGGAGATTGGGTACGCACTGGCAAAACCAAACGCACTTTCGACAAAGGTTACTTACCTAACTGGACTACCGAATTGTTTCGTGTCACTGGACGAGTGCATGGCCGTCATCCTGCTGTCTATAAATTGGAAGACATGAACGGAGAAGTGCTCAAAGGAACGTTTTACTTACCCGAGTTACAACGTGTCACCAAAAAAGAAGACGACGTGTACGACATCGAAAGCATTCTCGAACGCAGAACCCGTAAAGTAGGCAAACGACGTGTCAAAGAAGTCAAAGTACGTTAGAAAGGATATCCACCCAGTTTTGATTCTTGGATCGACGCTTCGCAAGTCATCGACTATAAAAAGAAGTGACCATCATGCCCTTTCACACAGATGCAGTACGGCGATCACTCCTTCACCCAGTTCTTCTCTGCAAGATTTACAAAAACAACCCTTGTGGGTGTGGTGTGGAGAACGTGTGTCTAAAATGCAAATCGTCTTTTTCTGCCAAATCTTTGTGGTGTAATGTGTCATCGGTGCAGCCATCGGCAATTTGAGTTTGCAACAAGGAGACAAACAATTGTGGACCATTTTATTGAGCAGTTGCATCGGTTACCTGCTTCCCAATCCATCCCTGAAATTCACTTCGAACGGAAACAACGGGAACCTTGTGTCCAGTGCCAGTGTCAGTCACCACTCCAACAACAACAACAATAATCCCATTTTAGGCGGAGACACACCTCTGACTTCTAGTAACCCCTCGGACAGCCACAGAACTCTGGAATTATGAGCAATAACAACCAATTTTACTTAACCTTACCCAGTGACAGTTCCATGGAAGTGTTTCCCAAGAACAGTTTGTGCTGTTACACGGTGAAATTACCTCAGACCATCCAATTAGATCGCGAAGCCCATTGGGAAGTGGCTTTGGTAGAAATCATTCAGCCGACCCAAGTCCTCAATGTCCTTCCCAATCAAAACTTGTTTACGGTGGAAGTTCATGACGAACCATTGCAAAAGTACTTGAATACCCATGTCAAATATGATCACAAAACCTATGATGACAAAACTCAAAAGTGGTCCTACCACTTGTTCGTTCCTCCAGGCTATTATTTTAGTGGTTAACATTTGGTCAGCACCATTACCTCCAGATTTAATGTCGTGTTTCTGAAAGCTTTGGAAAGTGTCAAAAAAAGTGTCACCATGGAATACCACAAAGCAACTCGTCGCTTCTTGATGAAATTTGACTTGTGTAAAATCATGTCTATTTTATTTTGTCCTGAATTGTTTGACATGTTGGGCGGGGACATGGACATGAGAATGACTATCACCAAGAAAAACGAATTACCAGTCATTTCCGACAACGATTCTTTTACCAAGTTATTTCGTTCCACGGTAGAACTGAACCAGGGACTGAATTTGATTTTTGTGTACTCCGATGTGGTGGAGTACAACGTGGTGGGACACACCTCCGTACCGTTACTGCGTGTCATTCCTTTCAAAGTGGATTATGCCACGGTCACTGAAGGTGGAAACACTTATCATGTCCACCGCTAATTAGTACATCCTCACTATTTGCCTGGCAGCAAGTCGTATTTGGACACGGTCAACATTGCTATAAAAGGAGATCTGGGACAAAATATTCCATTCACCAAAGGAAAAGTCACGGTGAAACTCCATTTTCGAAAACGGTTCTCTCACGACTCGTAAGTCATGTATCCAGTGTACCGAGGGGTTGCTCGACAGCGAGGACACGGTTTAGGAGATATGTTAAAATCGGCTTTTCCTTCGGTGGCTCCGGTGTTGAAACCGATGGTGAGACGCGGATTGCACGCCTTGAAAGATGCGGCATTGACACACGGCACAATGTCATCATCGACAAACAAAACCCCAAAGAAGCTTTCTTGAGGGCAGGCAAAAATGTATTGCTGCAAACGGGTAAAGACCTTTTGGACCGACGAGAAACACCTATAAATGCCCTGCACGCTACCGAGTCAGGCATTCCTACTTCCCTGAAGCTTCAGCAAGGACAAGGCAGAAAGAGACGACGAAGAAAACACCCTTTCACCAGACTTCACACTTCCAAAGCTAGAAAGACAAAGAAAAGAAAAACCGTTCAAGACTTAGACGTTTTCGATCATTGAGAAACAGAAAAAATGATGCACCGAGAGTCTTGCGCCTGTTCCAAGTCGGAACTGGATCTGTTTGCCATGCCCTCCACCATGATGACGATGCAAGAATCTCAATGGGTGGAATTTCATCCCGTCTCCTCTTTGACCGATTCAGCTCCCATCGAGTTTGATATCAAAGGTCAGCCTGAAGATTACATCGATCTGAATAGCAGTTACCTCTACTTGAAAGTCAGAGTGATCAAAGCGGTGAACAACACCAATCCAGCAGACACTGCTAGAGTAGCTCCTGTCAACAATTTCATGCATTCCTTGTTCAGCGAAGTGGACTTGTACTTGAATAACAAACTGGTCATGGATACTTACACGTATCGTGCCTACCTGGAAAATCTCTTGACGTACGGAAAAGAAGCCAAGAATACTCGTCTGGATGCTTGCGTGGTATGGAAACCTGACACAGCGGGTGAGAACACGTTTAACGACACAGCCCTGACAGCAGATAACGATCCTCACAATGTGGGATTTAATGACCGTCGTGAGAAAATTCTGCAAGGGCGAAGTTTAGAACTGATGGATCGTTTGCATTTGGACATGTGGCTGCAAGAACAGTATTTGCTGAACGGCGTTGATGTCCGCTTGAGACTGAATCGTACCACTGCCGCTTTCCATTTGATGGCTAATGCTAACGAGTACAAAACTGTCATCCAAGACGCCAGACTCTACGTACGACGCGTGGAAGTGTTACACAAGGTGGGAAACGACGTCAGTCACACGTTGAGCAGAATCACCGCCAAGTATCCAATACGACGTGTGGAAGTGAAAACCTTCACTATTCCCACTAACCATAATTCCATGATCGAAGATCATCTGTTCCAAGAACAGCTACCCAAGCGTTTAATCCTTGGTATGGTCGAGAATTCAGCCTTCAACGGAGCTGTCGATAAAAATCCTTTCCACTTTCAACACTACAATGTGTCCAAGATCGAAGTCAGTCGCGATGGCAAGACCTTTCGAACCTAACTTTGGTGCCGCGAAGAATTATTTGAGATCGTACTTGTCCCTGTACGAAGCCACCGGACAGTTAGGAACCAACACCAGTCATGGCATTACGTAAGAAGATTATGCAGGAGGCTACGGTTTGTGGGGTTTTGATTTCACTCCAGACCAAGGCAGCGACGAGGGACATTTCCACCCTATAAAATCGGGTCAGATTTGTGTGGAAATTCAGTTTGCAAATCCACCTCCAAATCACACGGTGAACGTCATCCTGTATGCAGAATTCGATAATACCATAGAAATCAACAGTTTGAGAGAAGTCATTCTAGATTATTAGAAGTCATGGAAGACTGTTATCCCTCTTTACCTAGTGGAGAAACTTTGGACATGGAATGTGAGAAGACCGTGAAAGAAGAATCTCAAAACAAAGACGACGAAGTTATGATGAAGTCGAGATGGCCAGAACAAGAAGCGCATTTAGTCTCCTGTTTTGCTACAGTCCTGGCAGAAACAATGAAGGAATTAATCAAGGAAGAGTGTTATGGATGTCAAAATGATTATCCCAGTCAAATTCAACACTGTAAATATCTGATGCTGAGTCAAGAAGAAAAATTGCACGAGTATCTGGACAAAGCTTGGGGTCTCATCTCGAAAGGCTTCCGTGAACATTCTTGTCCTCCATTAACGCCTCTGGAGATCCGTCGCATCGAAACTCTCGTGAACCAGGGTCCGAAGTCAGAGCTAAACGCCTTTTACTTGTCAGACATTTTCCAAGAGAAAATCAGGATCGAATTGATCACTTATCATTACCTGTGAAGAAAGAACCACACAAATAAATGGATACCTTGGAACTTTATTACCTTTTGAACCACAGTTCGTACACTGCTTCTTGGAATCCTGTCGTCTGTGCTAAAGATGAACTCCCTCATCGCAAACCTAAAGACCATCAAGCTTATGTGAGCAACACGGACGACAGTCATCTCCCAGGAACCCACTGGGTAGCCGTCTACTTTCTTCAAGAAGGATGTGTGGAATATTTCGATTCGTATGGATTACCCCCTTTGGAAGACGATATCATTGACTTTATGAGAAGAAATGCTCAGACCACACGATTCAATAATGTGAAATTACAAGACACAGATTCCTTGGTGTGTGGACAATATTGTGTGTATTTTCTGCATCATCGCAGCCTGGGCTATTCCTTAGAACATTTAGTGACTCATTTTGATCCTCGTTCTTCTTCTAGATACGATGTGAAAGTAGATCGATGGTTTTGTGACCATTATGCTTATCTTTTGTCTCAAGCTAGGAAACGTAGTGTCCATCAATGGCCTAATGACTTCCAACAGTGGAAATCACAATTTCATTCACAACGTTGTCAGCCCTGTCCAAAATAATGGGTTAGTTGAAAAAAAATGTTTGTCATTTGAAAAAAAATATTTGATGTTAAATTGAATAGTTATTGTTAAAAATGTTATAGTTGTTTGTTAGTGTTAAGTGATTTTGAATAAAAAAAATGTTGTTTTGAAGAAAAAATGCCTTTGTCTTTTGTTTGGCTATAGGAATCTTGATTCATGCTCTTTGGCTTCTTACTATCCCTCTCATGACACTCATTGAACGTTCCGGCTCGAAAACCGTGTAGGGATGTTTTCCTTGACGTCCGCGCTTTGACTTGAAAACAGGGGAAGTCTCCACTCTAACCATCCATTGTCGACTCATCCTCCTACGAAGATGTGCTCCAGACTAGCTAAGCCAAACGAAGCCTACGTGAATTTACATAGGGTCAGACACAGTCTGATACTGAAGCCAGAAGAGATAGAGAATGTGAGAATGTTAAAAGTCACTGAAGACCTGATAGAAGAGCTCTTCAGAGAAGAAATTAACAGGGAAAAAGAAGAATGGACAGAGAAGTACAGACTTCAGAAACAGCAGAGAGAGAGAGAGAGAGAGAGAGAGAGTAGTAACAGCAGCAACAGCAGCAGCAGCAACAGCAACCTGAACCTGACAGAGGCTTTGTCGACTGTTGTGTCCATACCAAAGAGTTCTTCTTCTCTTTCAGAAGAAGCAGACCTTATACTGCGAGAAAGCCTATCGTCAGAGGAGGCCGTTATCTTAGAACCTAAAAAAGATGGCTATAGCAAACAAAAAAAAAAAACAGCCCTTTTCACGGCTACCCCAACCTCGGAAAAGAAATAATTATGAATTTGCCAATGTGTAAATGTAGAGTAGTGTAAATATAAACACTCACTCTTTTCTGTTGTGATTGTATAAGCTTATGTGTGTGTGTGTGTGTGTGTGATTGTAAGCGCTCACGCACGTTTGTGTGGATAGTAGATTATGATAATGTTTTTTTGTTGTTGTTTAAAGTGTGGGAATAGTGGATTTGGGTTTGATTTGACTGCTTTACGTGTATGGATAGTATAATATTTCTTTAATGAAAATTTTTAAATTAGTAATGGGTAGTAAAAAAGTGAGTGAGTGTTTCTTTTAGGTCCGCGCGTTGTTTGGTCATGATCTAGGTAATATAAGTTTTGTCTAGAACTCACCCTCAGATATGCAGCCAGGCTAACAAACACCCCGACACACACCCCACCCGGCTAGCTATAAATAAATGCAACATACCTTTTAGAACTAAATTATCACAAAACATACCAGCTGGAAATTAATCCATCAATTAGTTGAACAACTTCCTATAGACAACCTCCAAGCAGAAATTGCAAATCACTATGACAAAGAACCATGCATAAATATCAACCTCTCAGTTAACACCCTCATTACGAAATATGGCAATAAAAACGAACAGGAATTCAAACTAAACACAATCTATACAGAAGAAATCAACTCAAAATATTGCAATTACATTAAGATTTACACTGATGGATCCAAAATAACAGAACCACCCAGAACAGCAGCAGCTTACGTAGTCCCCGAACTTAACATTAAAGCAGGACGAAGACTACCTAACCACTGCTCCATATCCACAGCTGAATTCTGGGCCATACTTCAAGCACTCAAATGGATCAAAGAGAACAAAATACCCCAAACGGTAATAATAAGTGACTCGCTAAGCGTCATAAACTCAATACTTAATAACAACACCAAATCAAGAGAAAACTATCTTAGGCAAACCAATTTATTGTTAAAAATACTGAACAATAATAACTTACAAGTAGAATTTATGTGGATACCATCCCACATTAACATACCAGGTAACGATATGGCAGATATAACAGCTAAACAAAAACTAAACGAAACCACTCACATCAACCTAGATTATAGCATATGCGAACTCAATAGCATATCTAAAACCCTCATTGATAATAAAGGGCAGGAATTATGGAACACAAGCACTCAAGACAGGAAACTAAAAACCATCATTAAAGAAGTCTGTAAAAATAAGAAACCACCCAAAACAAAAGGCAGTGAACAAAAATTCATAAATAGAATACTCACGGGCAAAACCAAGCTGGCTAACAGCTTCGGACAGTACATAGGACCACAACCACATAACCCTAACTGCTACCACTGCAGGGTCCCAGAAGACATAGAGCATATTTTTAACAACTGCCACACACTTGAAAAAGAAGGGCTAAGTTTAGAGTTAAACAGCATAATATTGGATCCCCTGCAACATACCCAGAATTCTTGATGAACACAAACCCCAATATTAATCTAACATTCGAAAATATCATAAGTTTTATACACGAATCCAATCTAATAAAAAAATCTAAGAAAGTAAACCAAAGACCAGTCAAAAATATTACAAATCACTGTTTGGGAATTATGACGGCCGGCTCGGTCTCGTGGGTTCACAGACTGACACAGGCGTCCATAGCCCGAATAATAAAAACCAGCTAAGGACGAATATTACAAAGTCACTGTTTGGGAATTATGACGGCCTGCTAGGTCTCGTGGGTTCACAGACTGACACAGCCGTTCATAGCCCGAATAATAAAAACCAATTAAGGCCACAAAAAATTAAAATAGGAAAATAGGAATTAATTAAAACAGGACTCCATAATAACATACAAACAACCATAAAACAAGTTTTCACTCCAAACCAATAAGATAAGGAATCAAAATAAATAAGGAATTCAAGAAGAAAAAAAAGAAAAGAAAATAAATAAATTATAAAACAAAAAAACAATTTTTTTTTTTTCTTTTTTTAAAAATCTTTATCTATACTGCCTTCCTGATCTACTCTTAACCGTCTCCTTGTCTCTTAAACAACATCTGGCTGAAATTTTAAATCAAGCTTCCACAGCTATTTCTACTAACATACTCAGCCAAATCCAGGCAATGTTGGCAGACGACCCCGAAGAATTTGAAACTTCCACGCTGGCAGCGGCCCTGGAAGTATCATCATCCAGTGGCGATGAAGCTGAGGAACCTGCACCACCTAAACAGAGTGGAAAAAAGGAAGGCTCTGTCTACCGGACTATGGGACTGGGATAGGCAATTGATGATATCAAAAAAGTGGGCCACTTCGTCAATGCAATCCAATACATTAATTAACGCTCTATTATGAAGCTTACTCAGAGTTCTCCTTATGCCAGCTGACCGAGGCGGCTAAATACATCGCTAAACTTCATGGTTATGCCTTTGCAGGGGAAACTAACGAAGAAAGCAAACAGCCCAGCTATGCAGGGAAGCAGAGGACAGACGGGGAACGTTTGCCTAAAAACAAAAGCCTTCTTAGGGCTACTAAAATTGCCTGTAAATATCTAATAGGGATCCATTTTGGCTTGGTATCCCTCCTACATCAACTAATCTTACATCTGAATTGATCTGTTTTGGTACCGCCATTTAAATTCTCACACTTACTCTTTTACCATGCGTTACTCAATTGCTATAAGTCGTTTAGACTTGACCGATTGGCTTTTAATTTCAATAAGTATGTACACTATGTACACTAAATTCAAACTTGTTCGGAAAATTTTATTCAAAATTTATAACTCTTATGATCTGATTAATTGCAGAGGTGGCTAACACATTATTGGTATATTTTGTCCATTAGTAAAACTGGACATGATTTGGAATAAGTACGGGCTGGCGTTTTGGGGAGTACATGACATCCATGGCTGGCTTTCCGAGTACCTTACACGTGGCAGTATGTGGAACGATTTCCACCTGTCACAAGACCAGGTGTCCTAATGTGACGTCATCGCTGCCGACCAATCGTAGCGGGCGTCACATACTGCTTGGGTTGACACCTGGGGCATTTCAATCCAACTAAGAAACATGAGTGTGTGGTGTGACTATTCCCACTCATGTTTATTAGCCTTTCAGTCAGGTTGTTAAAGACTAGTTACTCCTACACCTGAGTGGCTAAATTAAAAAGTACTCTGGGAGTACATAAAAGCCTGGGGGATGAGGCTCCTTTTCCTTCCCCCAGGAGTAATTAAAAATCACGCAGTGCGTGAATAAACAAGTGGTACATGTTCAAAAGAACGAAAACCACTATAATCCAACTAAACAACCAACCAAGTTTTGTCTTGGGGATGTTTTCCTTCACGTCCGCGCTTTTCGTATAAATTGAAAATCGCTCAGCAGTCTAGCTAACCTTGTTGATTGATCAACACTAGAAAATGAGCAGAAGGCAAGCGAAACTTCTTGACCTTCATGTGCACCTGGAATATGCCAGGCTCATACTGAATGAGCTGGCCGCAGAGGCTATAGTGGAAGAAGGAAGGATAAAAGAGGACGAGAGAAGAAAAAAAGAAGAGGACGAAAAGGAGAGAGGAATGGCTGTACCACCGCCACAACAAGGAAATTTCAGAATCCCAGAGACAGAAGATTGGGATTCTGAAGCCACTCATCCCTCCTCTGCACTCCCAGCGAAAAGAGTGAAAGGAGACTGGAGTCGGAGATGCGTTTGCGGTGCCAGGCCGGGGTGGTGCCAGCATTAGATAGGTGCATCTGGAGTTCAAACAAACAGACCTTTTCAGGGCTATCCAATACTCTAGAAAATAAATAGCAATCAATTTGCCAATGTGCGAATGTGGAGTAGTGTGAAAATAAACACTCACTCCTTTCCTGGTGTGGTTCTATGTGTTTATGTGTGATTGTATTAGCTCACGTACGTATGTAGGGGATAGTAGATTATTGGATTTTGTAAGTGTTATAGTAAGTTTATGTGGATAATAGATCATGGTTATGTTTTTGCTGCTTGGCGTGTGTGTGGATAGTATAGTTTGGGTTTGATTTGGCTGCTTTGCGCGCGCGTGTGTGTGTGTGTGTGTGTGTGTGGATAGTAGATTATGGTTATGTTATTTGTCTATTCATTACTGTGTGAATAGTACATAATATGAGAAGAGAAAAGTAGGGGATGCTTTCCTTCACGTCTGCGCGTTTTAAGTGCTGATCTAGGTAATATAAGATTTGGGCCTTAGGGGGATGTTTTCCTTCACGTCCGTGCTTTTCGTATAAGAACCCACAGTGTTCGTCGTTCGCACCATTCTACAAAGAATAAAAAAGAAGATGGCTTCGAACCACCTTGATAAAATGAAAAAATTGCAAGACGTTCTGGACAATTTGGGGATAATGGAACAGATGTTAGCAAGACTGGACGAGGATCGCTATTCTTACAGTCCACGTAGAATAAAGATGGAGATCAACAATTTAAGAAAACTAAAGGAAATCATCAGTGATCTGTTGAAAGAAATAAAGGAGGAGAAGGAGGATGAAGAGGAAAGGATAAGGATGAGAGCTTGGAATGAAAAAATTGAAAAGGAAGAAGAAAATGAGAAGAGGAAGAAAGAAGAGGAGAAGAAGAAAAGAGGAGAAAAAGAAGAAAAAGGAGGAAAAAAAGAAAAGAAGAGAAAAAGTGTAGGAGAGAAAATAAGAAGCTGGTGGAAGAATAGAAGAAATTAGAAGAAGAAGAAGAAAACCAAAGGCCCTTTTGAGGGCCACTCCCATGCCTGTAAAAGAGTTTATCTTTCATTGCCTACCCCTTTTTATTTTAAAGAAATGTCTGTTGTCTATAGTGTGTGTGTGTGTGTGTGTGTGTGTGTGTTCTATCCCTCTCCTCTGTTCCATTTTCTTAGACCCATTAGGTCGGGACCGTATTAAAATAGGGTCCCGACCCTGTTCCATTTCCCCTTGTCGCTAAACAGGCCCACGATTTATTCCTATGTTCCATTTCCCCTTGACGCTAAACAGGCCCAGAATATGTTCCCCTGTTCCATGTACCTTGTCCCTAGACAGACCCAAAATATAATTCCCCTTGTCCCTAGACAGACCCATCCCACCATGTTATATTCCCATTGTCCCCAAAGTGCCGGGCAAGTTTTCCCCATGTTAAATTTACATAGTCCCCAAAGTGCCGGGACCCTGTTTTTAATGGCAAGTCCCATTGTCCCTAAACCGCCCCTATTCACTACTGACCCCTCAAGTTTCGATGAACGCTGTTACCAGATAATAATGATAATAATAATAATAATAATAATAATAATAATAATAATAATTAGTATTATTATTACTATTAGTATAATAATTTTAATGTAGGATTCAAGCTATCTATGGCTAAGTAGCGAATCAGGTACTTGGTTTTATGTATTCCTTTTCAGGTGAGGCACGCTCTCCCGATTACCTGACGTAAAACATTCAATGTAAATGATAGGTAATTTCTAAAGATCTATTAAGATTTAAGCATCCGAACGTGCATTCTATAATTTATGAGAATTATAGTTACTACCAGTGGATGTTTGGCAGATAAATATGTACAACTACACAGATTCTGTAAATCTACACACACAAAGATTAATCATAATCTGTGTCTGTATCAATCATGGGGTAGAAAAGTATCGTACATTTTTTGTTCCAAACTCACTGTGAGAGTATAAGGTACTCTTCATATAAATTCGAACTGAGTTTCGTCTTAAAGGTCGTCAAAAACAGCAATGATCTCCATAACATTTCAATATACAAAATACCTGGTGAAAACACTGACAGCAACTTTGATCACAATAACAACATGGATCTGAACGGTAAATAAATATCTATTATGTCTCTCAGTTCTATATGTTCAACAAGAAAGAAAAAAATGCTACAAAGATTGAGAAATATATATATCATTTAATCCTTGATGGCTAAGCAGTATGCTTACAATATAGCTGTTTTGGATGTAGTTTTCGCTAAATGCTTTTTTGATACAATTATATAATTACTGCAGCTGTATGAATTATAGATCTTTGGAATTTGTATTATTGCTGAAGGTAAAATCTTTCATTCATACCGCATGACTTTCTTTCGAATTATTTGCTCATGTGCGAACCCGTGGTGAGAGACTCTTAGTTATACTTGGTGCCATATTAAGGCCATTACACCCTATTGATTGAGTTAATACTGCATATACTTTATATGAAAGTCCTTTTGTGTGATGTACCTAATGCAGGAATAATATTGCCATAACAACATCACAGAAAAGATCAAGTCACTATATCACTTAAATTTGTCATACAGATTTGTTAAAGAAGCTCAAAAGATGAATAATGTTTCAAATATGTATCCAGATCATATTGATCAATTCATCACGTTAATAATTAAACTGGAACAAAAAAGACGTAAACTTGGTTAAGCTTTTGTCGAAATGCGTGAAAAATCCTAGCGTGTCATTGTGTAAGAAAACCTCAAGTCGCTGACGTTGGCCGAGTCAACAGCTAACCGATATAGCGACGAAGACTTTGAATTGAGTGTTGAATTCAAGCTATTGAAAATGAACAATGCAGAAAGTAATAAACAAATTAATTAGTGGGTTTCTTTCAGTATTATATTATGCTGAAAGGGGCACACACAGACTAACCATGAAAACAAATACTACACAATAAATGATGAACTCGTTATGAAACTGCTGGCTCAAAGTGATGAATTTACTTAATATACTTGGAAGCTACATGTATGGAAAAAATGTATCAATGGCGCAAAACGTTTGTAATTATTGACTATCAACGCAACTTAGACTTGTTCGAGTTGACATATAATTGTTTAATGAATTAATGTACTTGATTCTGAGTTTTGTCTCAGAGGAAATGTTACATGAGTTGAGACCATACTTTCTTGTCTTGAATCGTGTATATGAACATGTTTATTTAGCAAAGCTGTTGTGAGAATAAAATAGTTTACTGCCGTCAATTTGAACATCTGTCTGGATTTTAATGTTCGTACTTTCTTACCAAAGCAAGAAATAAGAGACAAAATGGTCAGAATTTAAACCAAATACAATAACATTCCGCATATAAATGAAAGATAGTTCAGTGGCATTTTGACGTAATCTATGTAAATTTTTGTGCTTTGGAAACTCGAACCTTACCTTAAAAAAAGGAATGATGCATGTCGCGCTATGTGCTCAATCGCGAGCAGATCCACATGGTAGACACATTTTACTCCGGTACCAGTATTATCATCAGCGCAATAAATATAAAACAAATTAGTATAGAAACACACAACGATTTCTCCACGAGGACGAATAAACAGAAGGCAATGAAATAATAATCAGAACTGAACCCGTTACCTAAGGGTTATTGCGTCTGCCTCGGACACTGGAAGTTGTGGATTTGAACCAACAGATTTATACAAATGGTACTTGGCGCTTAACATTGAGCGGTTAGTGCTAGGACTATTTGGCTTGGTGTCAGGATAATGTGACTGGGTGTGACCTGACGCTACATGTCTGCGACATAATGCCCCAGTGTTAGACAGCACCATAAACTGCCACACCGCAAACATCACGTAAAATAATCCGAATCCCATGGAAACACACACCTACACTCATACACGATAAACGAAATGATAGCAGTTTGTGGTCCTTATAAAAAGTAACTAATTTTTAAAGAAAATATTGATTGAATTTGAAATAAAACAATGATTTTCCACTATATACCAACATGTCTACCTTCATGTAGCGAAGACAACTCGGGCGGGTGCATGGGGTAATGATTCCAAGCAGAGCAGTATGCGAGGACACACTTGAGTGAGTTGTCTCTTGAATGAAATACAGCCAGTTCATTAACAACCTAAATAAACTAACATTCTTTGATCTAAACTTGATACAGGTTCCCACGAATGCCGTACTGTTTCTATGCAATACAAATGGATTTGGAATTGTAAACGAGTTTTTACGTGTCATCATAACCAATCTGACCGCATGATTGTGATATCTCTCTCTCTCTCTCTCACTATATATATATATATATATATATATATATATATAGCATCTCAAATAAGGAAATAAACGTTATTAATGGTCTATGTGAAGGAAACGCCTAGACCGTATATGAATGTTGACATGTTTCCAAAGTCATTGACCTATATGTTGTTGGTGTTGTTGGATGTAGTCATGAGATGGTTCATGTTGGATCGGTTGAATGTGATTACGCCATCTTCGGAAAATCCACCATGTTATGGTCTCAGGTTTTACGTAAACACTTCAATCATCAGACACGTTGTCTTCATGCATCAGTGATGCCACAATGGACGAAGCCCCTGCCTTGGATGACCTTGCTATGAGTACCAAGAAATTTCCGCAAGAACATATGTGAGCGAGAAAGAGAAAAGAAACACACCTAAGTGATCGATACCACACAACAATACCCATACGTTCCTACAATCAAGCTATACAATTGTAACATGTTATTCATATTGCGAGGCGTTAATGCGCATGGCTTCGCAAATATTCATTGTATTTGGTGTACCACCTACCAATCTTAGGATGAGTGACAGAATACGTTAGTACAGTTTGATCACTATTGCTTCGAGGTTCTGCCTTCCGACTCTGACTAATGAAACCGCGGAAAGTGCAGGAAGTCTCTAAAATCACAACATTAGTTTTTTAAACTCACAGAAAACATACATTGATAAAGCTTGCACAAGAACTATTAATTCGAATAGAAAAAAAGAAAAAGTATCAATGGTCAAGCGAGATGAGATGGGAGAGGAATTTGAAAATCTTCCACCACAAAAACCATACACACAAAATTTATTTGCGAAATGGGATTGCGCTTCCGTCTGTAAAGCATAGAACGAAGAAACCAAATAATAAGAATATCTTTCTCCATTAGAGGAGGAACTATCTAAACATGACAATGACTGTATAACAACCAAAGTTTTCACGGTAATGTTCAGTTGCATATTTTGGGATCAGCAACATACAAATAAACTCATTGATTGGTTGTGAATCATTAGTGACGTCACTTCGTGTGGTCAATAAGGCCATTCATAAGGTCACATTGATTTGTCAGCGATTGCTCACAGTATGTGGATGACATCATACTGTCGTTGCTGGAAAGAGTTCTCAGTGGCCCGATCATATTAGTGAAATTTCCTTGGACATATGTATCATTTGCGTACAGGACCACGGTGGTTTTGATACTATATCACATTGACTAACCTTGTTCGGATTATATATTGACTCAAACAGTTCAATTTAACTTGACGTCATTAGCATAACATCACACAGTAACATACTGTTTAGGTTTTCATCAACTGAGCTAGATTTATGAAATGCACGATACAAACCAATACTAATTATCCAGAAAAGGGCCTGTCTGGATTTGTCAAGAACCCTAACATGGTATTGTAAAGCATTATTTCATCGATATAATGGAAATCGAAGTATTTTGACAAATTTTGATATCGCCACGACAATTTTCGGACAGAGAGTGACACTTACTCAAAATCCGTTGACCCGGCTATGCTTCAGAAAGATGTATGCGACAGTGGAAATCAGTTTCAGTATTCCGATCCAAATGGAAGGGCTAAAACAACTACATCTAATTTCACCAACCTACTACCCCTTACACCGCAAAAAAATATTATCGATCTCACCACCTTTACCATACTGCATCACATACAAGCACTATCGATAACGTGTTGAGTTATGTTAGAGTTTAAGAAACAAAATCAAATCTCACAAAGAATAATATTCCTTACACCAGACAATATACTATAAATAACACCACCTAAACCATCCAATATCACATGCACACACTATCCATAACGCCATCTGTTTGTTTATAGTTTCAAAAGCAAAATCAAATCTCAATAACAATACTATCCCTAACAGTTACTACTTCCTCCTCTTGCATTTTACTTTGAGGAGACCGCCATCTCTTGGCTGCTAATTCTGTTATCGGTTTGATGCCGCTAAGTGATACCGAGATTATTTTTAATAATCCCAAAAATCGTTTATAAGAAAAAACGGTGCGCAGTAACTGTATCTCTGACGGCATCACTTCCTGCAACGACTATTAGGAAGTAATCAATATTGTTTGGCAACTATGAAACAATATTTTGTCTTAAAATATGTCTTACATCTCGGTTTGACTGCATATATATATATATATATATATATATATATATATATATATATATATATATATATATATATATATATATATATATATATATAATATATGTGTAATCATGTCAACGCTGCGTTCAAGGCCATGCCAATTTTTATTTTCTTTGGCGATGGGTGTGCCAGGTGGCTGAGTCTTCTAAAGCGCAAGCCTTTACCTATCATTGTCATTTCGCATGTGTCCACGTGAGTTCAAGCTCTAGACTTGTCCAGTGTGGGTATGTGAGACAGCTGTCATTAGCTTCAGGTGGGTCGGTGGATCTTCTAAAGATTTTCCGAGTTCTTTATCCAACAATTGTACTGGTCATCGTGTATAGTCTATCTTACGCCGAGAATCGGCGTTAAACTCCAAACAACAAAACATCTTTTGACGATACTGGAAATGAGCAGTAATCACCAATAGCGGTTGACCTAATGTAACACTACTCACAGGACACTTGTTTTAATGAAGTATTTGTCACTGATGTGCAAACAGTGTGTAGAACCGATCACGCGTGTTTGTATTTTACGAGTAGCGTGTTCTCTTTGTGATCTCATCTAGCACCCGTTATCCGCTTCAGTTCTTATTTTAAGAGGTAACTTATGAGTATATCGTAGTTCTTCTATTTATGATATCATCATGAAGCATAGGTGTTCGAAAATCTTGCCTTCATCGGGTACAACAAGTACACGCAATTCTAGCTAAATACCATTTTTACTGATGCAAATATCACACTATCATAGCAATATCAGCACTTATTGGGGGGGGGGGGACACGGCTATATTTATATAATGCCATACTAATTGCCCCAAATGATTGATGTATAAAACGATTGTTTCGGTCAAATATTTTTACTGTTGTAAGAATTGGCCAACAACTTGTCATGATGTTCTTGACAAAGTTCTACGCTGACTCTCATTCCGACAGCTTTCATCTTCATTCCAATTTAAAGATATGATCTTCGAGATCAGATATTTCCGCTGCTCTCTCTGTTGAAGTTAAATAATTGGTTTTCGACGTGGGTTTCTGTCTGAACTATAACATGCGGCGGATTCTGATCAGCTGTAAACCTAAAGTCAAACATTGTTGTCGCTTTCTATCCAGTTGAATGGAGTTTTAGCATCTTGAATTTGCTAGCAAGTTGTTCTTTGAGCCACTGAATATGCATTTGTAACATGGCATCACTAGCTGTCATGCTATCTGGTACCAGTACATAAACATAATGCATATTGTGAATTTCGGTGGTGGACTCTCGAGATAAATTCTAAAGCCAACTTCGACATCACTCTGCAAAGTTTCTTCGGTAAACTGTTTTGGCTGCAGTCATTCAGAAAATACCGCTAATAGAAACATATGTGATTCTGAACTGACTAAAGAATTATACCATGTTTCCTGAAATGTTTCCCACGATGACATGTGGTCGTATCCTGTACGCATGAGTAGACTAGTACACTTGACTAGTTTTTCCCAAATCACGTTTATAAAGTTTAGTACCAAACATACTTTGACAAGTGAAACGGGCATATCACGTTCTATATTGTTTGAAATACATCGGATTTCTTCATTAAACTTGTCAAAGTGCTTCATGATGAGAGGCGAGCCATATCCATCCAGGTTATGCAGCACAAGATCTGGAGTTTACAGATAAAGATTGCATGGCCGCTCAGCGATATTGACCTGCACGACGACAAGAAAGCTACATATGACGTGTAAATTAGCATTGATAGTTAAACTCCACGAAAGTGAAGATTGCTTGACACAACTGTCATGCAATCATAGAAAAACTCTTCTTGGGGAATTTATAAATTTCTAACGATTGTGAGTTCTGGGGGGGGGGGGGGTTTCGGAGGATGCTGTACCTTTTACATCTGACAATCGTCTTTGCCAAATTACTGTCTCCCGAACAAGAGTGTATTTGTTGAATAGCTGTCTAAATCTTTCATGTCTCAACTGAGTCAATGCATCTGTTGTTGTTGTTGTTGTTGTGGGGTTTAACGCCATTTTTTCAGCACGATAGGCTATACATGGCGGCCAGTATTAATGGTGGAGGAAGAACCCGGAAAACCCCGGAAAGAACCACCGACCCACGAGAAGCTACTGGCAGGCTTTCTCACATGCCCACATTGGCTGAATCTTAGACTCGAACCGCCGCAGACAGAGGTGAGATGGCAGTGATCCGTAACGAAGAGCGCTTTAGACCACTCGGCCACTCGGGGCCCCGTCAATGCATCTGTAAAATATTCGTTGGTGAACCGGGTTGGACAAAGCAGTGAATAACATTCGCCATTGTAGAAACATTCCGATTCGACCTCATCGTACCCTTAGTTTCATATATGATAAACAAGTATGACCCGGATTCTCGCATGTTTAAGATGCGAATTTAAGGCATCTTCGTCACGCGAACCTAAAGCAAGATGACCATTAGCTAAGGTTATGGGGTTAGTGTTTTTCTCTCTTTCTTTGGTTAATAATCCCCCGATTACGTTCCATGAAGTTACTGCTCATGGTGGTGGGTGTAGGTTAGCAATTTAGTCATCCACGTATATTGATGCTGTTATATTACTATAATCAGCATACTATTTGACATAAGCAACTAACACACCAGCGCCTCTGATGAAACCGTGGTCAGTGACCTCAGGTTTTCTGCGATAGCGCCTTTCAACCTGACAATAGTATCTCAATTAAAGGTTTCCGTTTTCCAGTTTGATATTGAAACATATCAAACTTACATGGGTCGACGTCAACTCCAACACGACTAGTAAACGCAGACAAATTCTTTTTGGTGTTAAATTTGCTCAGGTCCACATCAGCAGCGCGTCGTCAGGTTGAGTAACCTCCATAAATGTTAATAAGCATTTGTATAATATTAAATGTATCTTAATGTGAAATAAAAAATTGTTGAGGAGTTCATCTTTCTGCCAGTGTAGGCAATGCTTCAAGAATATGAAGACCGCAAACTGGTTGATTCAACCTTGTTTATCCTGATAAAGTTGAGAAAACCAGAAGAATTGTCTGGTTGATTCAACCTTGTTTATCCTGATAAAGTTGAGAAAACCAAAAGATTTGTCTGGTTGATTCAACCTTGTTTATCCTGATAAAGTTGAGAAAACCAATGATTGTCTTCCGCTTTGGGCGCTAGTCCTAACACTAATCTCTTAATGCTGAGCGCCAAGAGAGGCAGCTGCTAGTACCATTTTTAGAAGCCTTTGATATGACTCGGCCGGAGTTCATGCCTGTGATGTCCCGCATCCGAGGAGGACGCTTTTACCGCTAGGGCAGTAAAAAACAAACTTGACTTTTGACCTGGCCAAGTTCAAAATACATTAATCACACAATGAAATAGTTCCTTAGTTTGTAATATATATATCAGATGTGGAGTACAGAAATAATTAAGCAAAATTTCTCAATTAAATATCGGCTTTAAACAAGCTAAATTAATTTTATTTAAATAATAATAATAATAATAATAATAATAATAATAATGTTGATTATTATTATTATTATTATTATTATTATTATTATTGAATTGAGAACCTGTCCTTTGTTCATATATGCTACTTGAAATCGCTTAATTATTAACCTGTGTATGGAGAAACAAATTAATTGTTTTCATTTCTTTGCAGGCGTATAACATACATGAACTTACAAATGATATTTAAAACCAACTTATTTTCACATTTAAATTTAATATTTTTACAAATTATAGTCAATTTTATTGACACATGTGCATGAAGAGTTACTCAGTCAGTGATGAAGATATGGTAATTTGGTATTTGTAAGATAGCTCTTTTGTGTCTTAATTCTGTTTCCTTAATCACATAATAATTAATTAGTCAATATTGGTAATAATGTTTTCCTTCTGTATTCTGCAGCACAGAATATTAATTAGTCAATATTGGTAATAACGTTATCATTCTTTGATATTTGTACAGATTATTATTTTCTTTCTTTTGTTTTCCCTTTAGACTTTATGGCCATATCATATTAATTATACAATATTTTGTAATAAGTTATCCTTCTGTACTCTAAAACACTGAATATTAAATAGTCAATATTTCGTAATAACGTTATTCTTCTGTTCTCTAAAGCACAGAATATTAATTTGTCAATATTGGTAATAACGTTATCATTCTTTGATATTTGCACAGATTATTATTTTCTTTCTTTTGTTTTCCCTTTAGACTTTATGGCCATATCATATTAATTATACAATATTTTGTAATAAGTTATCCTTCTGTACTCTAAAACACTGAATATTAAATAGTCAATATTTCGTAATAACGTTATTCTTCTGTTCTCTAAAGCACAGAATATTAATTTGTCAATATTGGCAATAACGTTATCATTCTTTGATATTTGCATAGATTATTTTTTTCATTCTTTTTTTCACTTTAGATTTTTTGGCCATATCATAGTCAGGCCTTTATAGTTATTAGCAAATGAAGTGTGTCAAAAAAATCACACATTCAACTCAGAGTACAGGCATTGCAATGGCTTGTACTCACTGAACCGCCATAATGCCTCTCGACATTAGTAGGATATTGATATTTAGTTATTAGTTTTTTTGTACATTAGTATCCTTGCTTATTTTTATCTCTGCTATTCAACTGATAATTACAGAACTTCAATGTACAGATTATCCATTCGATGAAAGGCTCCATAATGCCATCGTTAACGACTTTAATGAATGCATAATCTCATTTATGCTGGAATTCGCTCCGGCTGGTAAACACACACACACACACACACACACACACACACATATATATATATATATATATATATATATATATATATATATATATATATATATATATATATATATATATATATATATATATATATATATGCATGCATACATACATATATTATTACGTATGTTTAATTTGCATTGTTTTGTTTGCTGGTTTATTTTAATCACGATATGTTATAGATAATTGTTTATTCGACATGACCTTGTCCATAATCAAGTTCATTTCTACCTGACCCGAATCATTGATTTCACTATTTTAACCATGTTTATCTCAATCTGAGTCCCAAATTTTGTAAATTCCACATAAAAAGACAGGTCTACCTGTTGGTTACTACATTTTATATTATGATTTCAGAAAAGGACCTTATGATTATAGCTAAGATTTTATCTTGTAAACATTTAGAAACGTCCAGAACGAAATAGTCCAATAAGTAATAGTTTCGAAAATGGTAATTGTCAGGTAGAAGACTATAAAATCTTGTTAGTGGACTATTTTTTCTTGCTTTTAGATCTAAGCAGAATCTGCTTGTATTATTTTGTGTCAAGTTATTTCATTTGGACTGGAATTCGCTCGGGTTTATTCACAACTTTAAATATTAATACTTTCACATTAGTTTTTCAAGGATTTGTTTGTGATATATATATATATATATATATATATATATATATATATATATATATATATATATATATATATATATATATATATATATATACTTAGAAAATATAACTTAAATGTATTCTTTCGAAACACTATATTAGATTTCGCAACAAATGCTTTCAAACATGTTGGTATATATAAACTTTGGTACAATCCTGATGAAGAGTGCATCAAAGTCATGTGAACTTGATCTAATTCCAACATCACTACTGCTTGAGTGCTTAGATCCAGTATTGCCTTCACTAACTGATGTTACTAATACCTCACTCTCATCCAGGGAATTCCAATCATTTTTCGAAACTGCCATTGTAAAGCCTCTGCTGAAGAAACCAACACTAGACCATAACGATTTAAAGAACTTCCGCCCTGTTTCCAATCTCCCATTCATATCAAAAATCTTAGAAATGGTTGTTCTATCCCAGTTGTATCTCATCTGAATTCAAACAGTCTTTGTAGCAATGTACAATCTGCATATCGCCCTTGCCACAGTACTGAAACTACTCTTCTAAAAGTAGTTAATGGCATTATCTCTGCTTTGGATAGCGGTAAGATTACAATCCGCACCCTCCTTGATTTGTCTGCAACATTTGACACACTACACCATGATATATTACTTCACCGTCTCCAGCATGTATTTGGCATTCATGATACAGCCTTAGTGTGGTTCAAGTCCTTCTTGGTCAACAGGACATAAATTGTGTCTGCAAATGGAATACACTCCAGCCCAGTTGATCTATGTTGTGGTGTTCCACAGGGGTCTGTTGTTGGACCTGTTCTCTTCATTCTATACACTCAGCCACTCTCAAGTGTCATACATCATTCATCCAGTGTCTCACCAATTGTACGCTGATGACACCCAAATATACAAATCTAGCCACCCAACTGAAGTTGATGCTACCATCCAAGGTGTAAAGAGGTACATTTCTGACATCATGGATGACGTGTAACAAGCTGCAGATGAATGATGATAAAACTGAGGTCATTCTGATCACAACACAAAGACTTTCTCATTCACATCCTTTACCTCAAACAATAAATACCGGCAACACCAACGTTAAATTTACACAATCAGTATGAAGCCTAGGTGTTACTCTGGACAATAATCTCACATTGCACCAATATGTCATGAACATATGAAAGGTTGCATATCTTGAGCTGACACGCATCAGCTCCTTAGCTAATATCTTTCAGTTGATGCCACTAAAACACTTGTGTGTTCATTAGTTATTGTAAATCAGTTCTGTCTGGTTCATCTCAATATCTACTCCATAAACTTCAAATAGTTCAAAACATAGCTGTTCGGATCATACTTAGAGTACCACGATCAGAGCACGCCTCCCTGCTGTTCTGTAGCCTACAATGGCTATCCATTCGATCCAGAATCAAACACAAAATATGTTCTCTGTGCTACGTTTCACTGACGGACTCCAGTCCAACGCACCTATCCGACATCACCCATGTATATACACCAGCAATATACTTACGCTCCTCTTCTAACAATCGTATACTCGTTATTCCCACTATGAAAACAAAGTCATATGGACAGCGTTCTGTTGCATACAAGGGCCCAGCAACGTGGATTGAATTGCCCACTGAACTTAGACACAAAGACACAGTGATACCATTCAAGATTGCTCTTCAAACTCACTTATTTCGACTGCAAGAATAATTTTAAAGACGTAATAATGTTTTCTACCTTAAATATTTTCAGCATGTTTTTATGTTTTCTAATTTCATGGTGTTTGTTTCTGTAATCATATCATTATATATGTTTTTTTATGTTATAGGTGTTGTCTAATGTTTTAAGGCGCTTCGAGTATCTAAAGATTAGGGGCTATACAAAGTCCTCATTATTATTATTATTATTATTATTATTATTATTATTATTATTATTATTATTATATAGTCTTAGAAAATAAACATTAAATTTATTCTTTCGAAGCACTATATTAGATTTCGCAATAAATGCCTTCAAACATGTTGGATTCCTGTTTTTATTTAGAAGTCATTATAAATAAGACCCGGTAAGTATTGTATCTTATTCAGTCACCTTTGAAATAAATTAGCACACTTTGCAAACCTAGCATATAAGGTAATCTTGAATCATAATATCACAGCACATTAACATAGCATAATAGCACAACATAATAACATAGCATAATAGCACAGCATAATAGCACAGCATAATAACATAACATAAAAACATAACATAATAATATAACATAATAGCACAGCATAATAGCATAGCACAATAGCACATCATAATAGCATAGCATAATAGCATAGCATAATAGCATATAAACCGGTCTTGAATCATAATAACTTAAGCACGGTCCAGATGCATTTGAAGTGGGTTTTCTTTTCATCTGTGAATATTTAAAGTGACTTAGAAACCATCCGTTACTAAATATTACGATATCAATGAGTATGTCTGAGAATCCTTGCTAGAGAATTTAAAAAATATAAAATATACTAGAAATCCAAACCTAATAAAACCAGCCAGCGTTCGTTTACTATTCATGCTGAAGTTCGACCCTGATGCTCTAAGCCTACAACAAACATTGGAACCATATTAAATCGTCCGAAAGTCTCAAGGGAAGTTAACTACGCGATACATTAGAAGTTATGGTATCCAGCCAATAAATGAGTATATCGTCTGACATGCAAGATCTGTGCCATTCAATATGTTGACGAAACCATTGATTTCACAAAGGGAATGAATAATCACAAACGCTACATTTGCTACATGACGAACTTGAAAGTTAACAAGCACTACAACTGGAATGGACATTGAAGTAATGACAAGTTTATGGTTTTATTATTATTATTATTATTATTATTAGTAGTAGTAGTAGTAGTAGTAGTAGTAGTAGTAGCAGTAGTATTAGTATCCGGACCCCGATACATAATAACTTAACAACGTTCCCTCCGTACTTCATTTCATAACTTTGCAGCGATAATTTTTCTTTACAAATCCTGTAAATGGCGTTGATTTCTCGCCAAGTTGTGTTTTCGTCCTTTATTCAGAACTTAGAATTAGGTCTAGAATACTAGAATATAGAATGTTCAAAAGAATCGTGCCAGGTCGTATATGACAATAAATCAACTTTACCCTTCACTTCATTGATACTACTTTTTTACTCCAATGTTTTCCTGTTTCCTGGTAATTTTTTTTCTTCTGCTATCCATCCGTAATAACAATGAACTTGGCGTAATTATTTGTTCATATTGAAGGATGTTTCTTCTGTTAGATGGAAAGAAACTACTGACATACGGTACATAGGTATGTCTGGCAAATAACTCAGATTCAATACCATATTTTAGGAATTGATAGCGGATTTATAACTGGAGTACTATGTCTCAGTGCTTTGACACAACGAGTAATGAAGTCTAAACGACTGCTGGTTGGTTTATGTAATGGCCAATTGTTAATCAAGGAATAACATTGTACAAGTTGACAGTAATGCTGTACACCAATAGAAACCGTTCCTTTTATTTGACTCATTAACCATTAGCAAAAGCAGTATGCAATTTATTTATAAAGTCATCGTTGTGCTGAGCGGATCTGCATTTGTATTTTTGTTTCCACTTCTGGTAACTGGAAAACAGACAGTTATTTAACATTCACTATCAAGAAACTTGGAATAAGTAATTTGTGCTATATATCATTCTTTGGATGCGATTCGTACAATAGATTTAAAGACTTTGCAAAGCATATATTCAACAACTAAGAAAAGTAACTTTTACCGTCAAATATCTCTGTAAATTAATAGTTTGTTATGATGAAGATCTAAATATGATTTGCGAAGAGCCACATGCAATATGATATTAAAGTTATTATTCTGCAAATCCAATATCTAACCAATAATACTTTTGATGTTTTCCCCAGGTGAATTTAATATTAGACGTTATATGACTTGCGTATATTAAGTGCTTGTCTTCGTGTGTAATCATTAATTAGTAGAATAATGTAAACATATTGCACGGAGGTAATTTTATTCAGGACAATGAATTTTTAAATATTCTTATGTTCCATCCTGTCAGATATTTGGAACAAAGGAAGGTGTAGCGGTCAGAATTAACGTTAAACGAGTTGAGTGAATTTGCGGCATTTGTTGATGCAAATCTTTCAGGATGATTATTTCACTTCTGATGTACTATCAAACATCAGTGTTCACGAAACTGGATGGGAAATTTACAGGTAAATACAGTATTAATAACTCCGTACAATATTGGTCCGTCTTAAGTGGCCAGAAACTGGCAAACTAATAAATTTGGATATTTTTTCATTTTTTCCATTGAAAGGAAACGGTCAGGCGAGTTACATTTCTGAGCGAAGTCTAAAGGATAATATCTATTGCAATTAGGGCAGTGTCAGGCCCAAGACAGTTTCGATTACATGAGATAATTTACATGGAATCCTTGCGAGATTCAATGAACTGAAATTGCGTAGTAAATTCTACGAATATAAGCTTCGCAGAAACCACAATGGAGGAGTTTTCGACCGGTAGTAATGGCAAAAGCAGTCATACTGACCTAACAACAATTCAAATGACGTTGGCAAATTCTAATACAGTATCTGTGGTAGGCAACATTACTATGAATGATAGTCTCATCAATGCTGAGGACCTGGACGCCCAACTGATTTCTGTGCTACTGCCGATGACAATTTTCATAGCAATTGAAGCTAGTGTCGGTCTGGTGGGAAACATACTTATCTTATATATCTACTCCAGAAAGTACTCCATGTGTAATTTCCGTTACTTTGTCTTGTTTCTAGCTTTGGTAGACCTGACTAGTTGCCTGACAGCACTCCCTGGCGAGATATACGTACAGATCAACTGGTACACTATGCAGCTTGAGTGGGTATGCAAGATTAAATCCTACTTCAATGTCCTGACAGTATGGGGGTCAGGGCAAATTATATTCCTGATGGCTTTGGATCGTTACAGAAAGATATGTCGACCCCTTGGACGTCAGATGCCATCATCATTAGCGCGCAAGCTGGGTTTCTGCACCATTGTAATCTCTAGTCTAGCCGCTTTACCTGCTGCCGTTTTGTGGGGAAAACAAACATACACAATGCGTTACAAACGATTCAACATTGCAGTGTCAATATGCGAGAAGAGCGATGAGTATAAGCATACTTTATATCCAGCAATTTATATTATAATTACGTATTCCATTCCCGTCGGTGTCCTAATGCTGGCTGCTGCAACTTTGAACATCATGGTCGTAAAGTCAGTTTTCTGCAACCTAGAGATCGTACAAGACGTAAATGTAAGAAACAAGTCAACTGACTGTGTACGACGCGAATCTAACTCGTTAAAAAGAGAGAATGAGCAACGTTCTGCTGTAGATGAACAACGTTATGTGGAAATACGATCAATACGCACAATATCTGAGCGTGTTTTCACTCAAAGTTTCATTGAGTTCTTGGACATTAGGGAGTTCTTCTCAAACGGAATCATCTTTTCTGAAATAAAATATAAGGATGTTCATCACACGTCATACACAGAGACACAGGAAATTCGAGAAATAGAAAGCTACAACCTCTCTGCGAATTGTCTTACACAGTTTAAAGATGATGCTGTACAGGTACAAATTAATAATGTTTCCGGGAATAGTGACGTCAAATTCCAAACGGAGCAAATATTATCGTGTAATACAAATAATATGCCAGCGCAAAATACTGCTGGTGTCAAGAAGACCACCAATAAACCGGTTGTAACCACTTTAAGAAATGGCAAGAGAAAAAACTTTTCTTATAAGAGGAGAAACAGTTTTCAGAGTCGCGTGCGGAAAAAGACAATCATTATGTTGATCCTTACATCGGTGTTTGTAGTAACGACGGTCACATACACAATACTCATTGGCTTTGTAGCACAAGGAGGAGAGTTCCTTCAGAACTTATCAAATACTCAGAAAGTATTCTTCTTCTTCTTTCTCCGTCTTTACTTCATCAATAGCGCTATTAATCCGATCCTTTACGGCATTCTTGATCAGCGTTTTCGGCAAGAGCTGAAAACACTGGTGTGTTCAGAGAAACAGACAGTGTAACCAGTATATTTGAGCATATTTGTTTACATTTTAAAATGAGGGTGTCTTCCAGACTGAGTATAAGTATTGCGAAGAGACCTTTCGGCTGAAGCGTAAGGTATGAACTGTTGTGAACACTACTTGCGACAAGAGAAATTATGTTGAAATCTGGAACAGCACTCCTTATGTTTCTTATATTGATAGAAACATAAATTTGATTAAATATTTCCTTGTGAGACATTTAAATGTATCAGTGGGAAAAAATGATATCGCCACAATGGCGATATCACTTGCATCGTCACAGTATCGATTTCACTTTCGGAACTACTTTCGTTTTCAGGAAGTATGTCTGCACTATGTATGTTATTCAAACCCATATTTCCATATCTTATGCATACGTGATTTTCTTCTTCTTCTATTCCTTCTCTCTCTTCATCCACCTGAAAATGTGCAGATTTTAAAATCTGCCCGTTCTAACCCCCTGGAGTATATTTATGCAATCGACGAGGTACCATCAATAAATGCCTAACAGAACATTCTAAACAAGAAAAGTTGACATCAAGTACTAACTCTTTTTTATTAATTTTCTACATGAATCATGGAAAATGTCAGTGACTGAACTTACATGTTGTGTTGCTATGTGTCACCCATATAGTATTGTATACATCTCAACAACAAACGGTACACATTTGTGAGAAACAAAACTCGTGATTAAATAAAGTAGTACACTGTTTTAAGTAGCAGGTATAATTCGCAACACAAAAGATGGATAAATCACGAATTGATCAGTCTTGATTCCCACCAGAAATTAAATTTAAATTGAAAATTATATACCGAATTAGTCTGCAATGTTACCAAAGCCATGCAAGAATTTACATTTGAATACAGACATATGACCACAATCAGTGTTCTCTGGAGTCTGTCAGAAACAACCATTCTGTCTGGTTCTAGTCACCACACCCCACGAGTATCAATCCGCGCATAAAATGTGTTAACAAACTAAATATCTTCATTTTTGTACCAATGCTGTCATTAATTTGGCTAAATATACCACCTGAAGCAAGATAGGGAGAAGCAAAGTTTGTTAAACATCGAAATCCCAAAATTACTGTAAACTTAGATCGATGTTGTAATGCATCCGCTAATCGCATTTGCCTTTAAGATACGTAATGAAACTAAAATGTACGTTGCTGAGTAGATACATAGCGTATTCTACGAGTGAAATTAAAACATTCATGACAATACACTATTTCCTTTTCATTCGTTAAATATATTCGTATATCTACTTAAGAAAATGTAGATATCTTTATGAACATGGTAGATTTACGCAAGATCAACTTTTCAGGTTGATAAAAATAATATGGAGATCTTTGATGCCAGACGAATGAAAGTGGGTAAAGTTGATCAATCTCAGCCTAATTATTCAAATATAGACGGAGAAATATACGAGTGACAATGAAGAATTTTACAACATCACACAAAAGCTAAACTGTAGCTGAAAGCTACAAATTGCAACTGTATACCATCTATGCAAAGTAATTTATGTATACGACAATTAAATTCACTCTGTGTAAACTAAAATGGGTGTTGGTGTGAGAGTGATATTGCTTTAGTCGCCAATTTTCTATATCTACTTCTTTTGCATTAGGTCGGTAGATAGATAGATAATAATATATGACGTACTTCCAGTATACGGAGCTAAATTTTGATTCTTGAATTTTGTTATTAGGGAACCAGACGCATTTAGTACTCATTGTCGGTTACATTAAAAAGTATCAATCATTAGGACAACGTGCATAGATCGGGTGAAAAGTTTACATGTTGTATCTCTTTGTTACGAGGCAGAGTGCGCTGCTTACCCAAAGTTAGCAAAGGAATAACAAGCCAGGTCATCAGCACGTGTAGGTCTCGGGGGTGAGACCTTCATAAAACTTTCTCAATTTTAGTACGTACTCAACTTTAAAGTTTGCCTTTTTGTAAAGTTTATATGAAGTCTAGTGCATGACCAGTATTGAAATGTTCTACCACAATATAACCAGCTTGTTTTAAAACACAGATGTCAATTTGTCCGCGAAGGTTTAACTTATTGAGCTTTTTATGAAACAGGGATCTAGCTGCTTTTCTTTGTGAATGCATCTAAAAGTTGAAATACTTAAGGCCTAACCCCAACCCCTGTAAATCAATACAACTTGGATAATTTCCATTCCATCAAGGCCTACTTCTAAAGTTGAAATACTTAAGGCCTAACCCCAACCCCTGTAAATCAATACAACTTGGATAATTTCCATTCCATCAAGGCCTACTTCTAAAGTTGAAATACTTAAGGCCTAACCCCAACCCCTGTAAATCAATACAACTTGGATAATTTCCATTCCATCAAGGCCTACTTCTAAAGTTGAAATACTTAAGGCCTAACCCCAACCCCTGTAAATCAATACAACTTGGATAATTTCCATTCCATCAAGGCCTACTTCTAAAGTTGAAATACTTAAGGCCTAACCCCAACCCCTGTAAATCAATACAACTTGGATAATTTCCATTCCATCAAGGCCTACTTCTAAAGTTGAAATACTTAAGGCCTAACCCCAACCCCTGTAAATCAATACAACTTGGATAATTTCCATTCCATCAAGGCCTACTTCTAAAGTTGAAATACTTAAGGCCTAACCCCAACCCCTGTAAATCAATACAACTTGGATAATTTCCATTCCATCAAGGCCTACTTCTAAAGTTGAAATACTTAAGGCCTAACCCCAACCCCTGTAAATCAATACAACTTGGATAATTTCCATTCCATCAAGGCCTACTTCTAAAGTTGAATCAATACTCAAGTAGGTTCTTAAAATATAACTTAAGTTAAGATTGTACTGTTTTGAAAATTATGTGTTGAATGTATGTTCTCAAACTGTTAATAAAATAGCTCAAAAAGCGTTTGTATTACATGTAGCCTACTGTCTGTTTAATCTGATTGAATACTTGTTATAATGTAGTCATTTTATATTTCGTGCACGTTTTCTTTGCCATCTATTATGAATGATCAATACTTCATTTGTATATCATTGTATACAATGGCTGCTTCAATTCACGTAGAGCTTGATAAATTAAAAAATAAAGTAGCCAATAGTTTAGACTATGGTCATGTGACGTCACTGGATCGTAAATCCTCTGTTATAGGTCTCTGTCTTCAGGCATCGTAATTACGATAGACGATATACATGATTCTTAAGTGGACTTATTTATTGTACTCAGTGTAACGGAATAAATCCATACTGATTCATTGTTTCGTGTTAGCAAGTATTTCGTTTGTTGTTTGTATCGCATTTGTTTACTTCGGATTTCAAATACTTAAGGTCTCGAGTTTCGGATCTTCAAACATTGTTCAATGCATTTGTTGACTTGTTTACGCTTCTGCTTTTCTTTTTCTTTCTTTCCTAATATCCTACTACCTTCGACAAAATTTGAAATATATTAGCACCATACCGTTAAATACTGTTGCTTTTTGGCAACTTGCAACATTCAAACCTTCTGTCAGCCTGTTTTCGCTCCGGTATCTTGCTTTCTTTTATTTCCCTTTTTCTGTCATTATAGTTTTATATAATGTTTTATTTTTATATCTTGCTTTAATTTTGTTTCTTTTCATTCATCTTATTTTCACTAATCCACTATACCTTATTTATTTTTTCTATATCCGTTTTTCTACCAGAATATTTAACCTTTGATAGTGAAATCATCCCCCACCCCACCCCAACCCATTTAAAAAACCGAAACAAATAAGCAAATCATCATGAATATGTCACCTGGATTTCTGCGGCAGTTGAAATGTTTACCCCATTATATTATACAGCAAGACTTATGTCAGTTGACACGTGTTTGAACCGTTAAAGCATCTATGCCAAATAACACATAAAAAGATTTCGTCAATTCATCCATTTCAAGATATCCATTTCATTCAAAAAATGGAGCAACCACACAAAAATAAATTTAAGCAAAGGATGTGCTTTTAATTCTTTTTTATCTAGAGAAAAATAAGTGGTTATTTTGCTCATTAATTTTGTCAATTTGTCGTACATATAAATAAGAGTGACAGTAGGAGTACTAAAATAAAATTAAATGTATAGCATCACAAAACTGAAGATATCATCATGTGGATAGATACGGATCATGCTGCAATAATTTACGTTTTATGCAGAAATCAATAACGACTTTACAAACTTCAGCAATAAATTTATGATTATTAAAGGTATTTTGAATTTAGTGCTGGATATAGAATTTGATATATGTCATTAATTATAACCTGTTCTACAATCCCACGATAATAGGGATGGTCCTTGATATGCGTACAGTGCATAATTTGATTTACATTTGGCGAAAGTTCGGTACAGACAGATACACAGGGCTAAAATAATAAAGTAAATTAGGCATGTCTGGCTGGCCGTTTTCCTTTAATTCGAAAATATCTTACAATTGTGGAATACACTGTCATTGATACTGGATAGAGAAAAGAAAACTTTCGAAATGAGGATCTCGCTCTTCAAACAGAAAGTGAGTGGTAAAACTGAATAGTACATATATAATAAACTTCTAATAGCCTTCATTTTACCAACATCAATATAATAAACTTCTAATAGCCTCCATTTTACCAACCGGGGTTCCTTTTCTTTGTACATGCATAAGTTTTGATATAATAAACTTTTAATAGTCTCCATTTTACCAAAATGAGTTAGTTTTCTTTGTACATGCATAAGGTTCGATATAATAAACTTCTAATAGCCTTCATTTTACCAATACGGGGTCCTTACCTTTGTACATGCATACGTTTCGATATAATAAACTTCCAATAGCCTTCATTTTACCAACATGGGGTCCTTATCTTTGTATATGCATAAGTTTCGATATAATAAACTTCTAATAGCCTTCATTTTACCAAACAGGGTTCCTTATCTTTGTACGTGCATAAGGTTCTATGTAATAAACCTCTAATAGCCTTCATTTTACCAACCGGGATTCCTTATCTTTGTATATGCATAAGGTTCGATATAATAAACTTCTAACAGCCTTCATTTTACCCACCGGGGTTCCTTATCTTTCTACATGCATAAGGTTCGATATAATAAACTTATAATAGCTTTCATTTTACCAACCGGGTTTCCTTATCTTTCTACATGCATACGTTTCGATATAATAAACTTATAATAGCTTTCATTTTACCAACCGGGTTCCCTATCTTTGTACATGCATACGTTTTGATATAATAAACTTCTAATAGCCTTTATTGTACCAACAGGGGGTCCTTATCTTTCTACATTCATAAGGTTCGATATAATAAACTTATAATAGCCTTAATTTTACCAACCGGGTTTCCTTATCTTTCTACATGCATACGTTTCGATATAATAAACTTCAAATAGCCTTCATTTTACCAACCGGAGTTCCTTATCTTTTACATGCATAAGTTTCGATATAATAAACTTCTAATAGCCTCCATTTTACCAACCGGGGTTCCTTATCTTTGTACATGCATACGTTTCGATTTAATAAACTTCTAATAACCTTCATGTTACCAACATGGGTTCCTTATCTTTGTACATGCATAAGGTTCGATATAATAAAGTTCTAATAGCCTCCATTTTACCAACCGGGGTTCCTTTTCTTTGTGACCTCTGAAGAAATAACTTTTCAATTTCCCTAGCTTTGCTCTAGAAGTTGAATTTAATCATGGTGAGGCACTCTAGTATATTTGCTTTTCATACGGATGTGGGATACTTAAAGTACAAATATGGGCCTCAAATTCTTCAAATCGAGTTTTAGTGTTTTTTTTTGGAAAGGAGTGAGAGGCGACATTAAAAGAACAGTTATTTAGAATTATTATCTTGAATGAGACTTATATTTGTTGATGTCTATAGGCTTGACGATTATATTAAGATACCCTTACTAAAAAGAATCATTACTCCTGATTCCAAATGCAAGAAAACAACACCCCTCCCCATTTAATAAAAACCCTTAACATTTTACTTGCTCGTCTCTATGACAGAAATATGTATTTCCTATTTGTAATATTTGTTTTAAAAATAGTTAATAAATAACTGAATAAGTTTCAAACACGTGTGTTTTCAGTATATATACAATCATATAACAAAGAATTCACACAAATACATGTTTCAAATAATCCAATTATTATTAGTGACATTTCTACAGCAATGTCGAAAATTACGATTGGAAAAAGAATTGGAATTATTTAGTCGTCAATATTTTCAGTGGAAAGACGACATCCTAGGTTGTTGTGAACTGCGTAGTTTGTGTAACTTAAACAGAAACACACAGTTGTTCAGACAGATTCTTTTATTTTCAGACCCAGATTTACTGAAAGCTGACACAGTATTTCAATGAACACGAACGCGGATCACTGCGCATAGTTTGAGACAAAACTTGTTCACGGTGCCAACATGAATTCTTGGATGTGCTGCTGTAATGAATACAACTACCCGTAATTTGATAGTATTTTACAAGCCAGTAAACTTGACAGTGCTTGGAATCGTCCTGGAGAACGAAGGTGCCAAAAATTTCCACTTTTACGTGACAAGAAAATAAATGACGCTCAGGAGGTTGCAGCAAATACGTAAAGGTACTTTGACTGAAAATAATACTAAGATGCATTTTAATTGCATTGCAGTATCGGCAGAATGCTTACAGCTTATATTAATATACCTTTTACTCAAGAACTGTTTCTTAAACAAGTTACAGATGAAGGTAGATTGACGTAGTCGCGCGAGAGAGGACGTGATACCGCAAATTGTAAAATGTTACGTTCCGATAGAAAACTCAAGCCTCTGATCTCCTTGTCGCATTCCCGGCTATTCTTTTTTTTTACTGGGAGATTATTTAATGACAAGAAGTAGATCAACATGCACCGGGATAAATAATATAAAGTCAGTGAATTTAATTTAATTCTTAAAATTGCTTGAGTTCAATTAAACAATCACACAGACCTAAAACATACAGTGACATGTGACACGATAAGGACTGTTCTTAATTTTGTAGATAAATGAACGTTTATATAGATAAACTATTGGAATACCTTACTTAATTTATGCAGTATATACGCTGTTCAGCAACTAGTTTTGCAAGTTTCTGAGTTGCCCTAGTGCGCATTGGGCCTGGTGTGTTGAAATTGAATAGGTGCGTACACGAGGAAAAAGAGAAGCAATAGCTGTCTATATAAACTGATAAAGTGCTTAACTTATCATTACTGCTACAATTGTATACGTTGAGAAAGCATTATAAACTTCATTTTCATATTCTTGGGCCAGCCATGTAGTTATAAACAATATGCACTTACTGCGAGTATACCTTCGCATGACTGTATTATTATTTCTCTCAGTTGTAATACTTTACAGGTTGAGTTTGAAATCATTACTTATGATATTTTAAATGTCGTAAAGGAAGCGTTGTAAATGTAAAAGTGCATAGTGTATCTTGTGGAATGCCTTATCTCCAACTCAGTTTAATATAAATAAAAGTTCATTACCAATACCTACTGAATTGAACGTCGCTCGTTTATGTAATAAAGGTCGCTAATTTGAATTATAGACGTCTAATCTACGTTGGTGGAATAATGCAGCTGAATGTGTTATTGTAATAAATAGTATGTAAGTTAAACAATATGGTTTATTTGTCTGTGGCTTGCTATATTTGTTGCCAATGGTATTCGGATATAACATGTGCCGATACTGACAGTCTCACCATTATACAGCATCATTATTTGGCAAGATATTCCTCCTTTGTGGAGGTAGGGGATAAGTCCAGAGTAAACATGTATTATTTGCATTGTTGCTGTATGTCTGTAGTGTATTATTGGTAACATTTTGTGAGGAATTGTTTCCAAGTGCCCTTGTGCAGACCCATAGTCAAGGCCTATCGTAAGTTGATATGTCATTGTGTAGGATATTGTTGGCAATGGTAGGATAGGCCACATATGTCCTTTGTAAGGATTGGAATACAGAAGGGCTAGTTGCATCCAAGATGCATGGTTGTTTAGAATGTTTTCAGCGTATGGCGATAATGTAAGTACACATTGATAGATAGATAGATACATGGATATTGAGGAGCTCGTATAAATACGAAAGAGTTTTGGTTTAGGAAATATACAGGAAAGGGAAGAGTGTGGTAATAATCAAGACGTTGAACGACGGGCAAGACAGTAAGAAAGAGTAGCAACAAATTGCTGGGGAGGAGAAAACTCATGAGCGAGAGAATCGGAGTATTTCTTGGCGGAATATAATTTAAACAGAAAAGAGACTAAAATATTATAAAAGTTGTTTAAAATATGCATATATATATATATATATATATATATATATATATATATATATATATATATATATATATAGCAACAATCCAGGGGTGTTCCTCAACCGAGCGGTGCCATAAATTTCCCCTAATTCTAAAGCCTTCCATACAACTACTGTTGCAAACTAGAAGGTCCAGCGTGTATTTCCTATAACTAATTTTACTCTAAATAATACAAGACCTCAGATCTCACAACTTCCGAATTGTCTTCCAACCGCACATCTGCATGGTTTCTCAGCATTAACTTTCCGTAATGTACCATTAGCATTTCACGCCGTAAAACTATACCACTCCCGCTAATACAGGGAACTATTTGTACTACGCCACCATATGCCAGTCAAATCATGGTTCTAAGCCACAGTTCGCATGTAAATTTGCATTACATTTGCCACCATGAAGACATAAACGGTACCTTCCGACGATGGAACAGTCCCTTCTCTTTATTCCATTGTGTAATATACCAGTCTACAATCTTAAATACTGCACCTGGAGTCACACAATCAATTTACACAACTAGATTTTAATAGGGACTGTTGAACGATAGGGACACTCATGCGGCTCTGACCTGAATTCACCAAAAGTAAACCATGGCATCAAGAAAACTTACGAACACTGATTTTTTCGGGCCGTGGAATATTTCTACTGGACGAAGTTCCCATAATCAAACAAGTAATCACAAAAATCTAATAATTCCTTAAAACAGAGTGCTATAACCAACGCGCATACTCCAAACTTTATTACATTATTTGTACATTTTGTTAGTTTTCTCTCCATTATAGTGTGTTACTTTTAATTGTATTAATTGCTTGATCTTGTCCAAAGTCAAGTTCATGGTGTTCCTGACTAAAGATATTGTTGTTAATTTGAAAACACATAATACGTAGTTAATATTTTTGTATGAATATGGGTTAAATATTAAGCTTATTATCAAAATAATTAAACATGTTTAATTGGGTCTGGGTTTAGAATATTGGAATTCTGCCATACAATTGCCAGACTATCTGATGTTTACCACATTCATTATCGTACTTTTAGTAACAAACTGTATATTCTTGAGAACTAAGAATGTTCTAGAATGGAAATATCTATTATGTCATAGTATTTCCAGACAATGCTAATTGTCATGTAGAGGGTTCTATAATCATGTTTACTTGAGAAATTTTTCATTTTTACATTTCACATCTTTAGCAAACTCATTTTAATTGTTGTCTTAAGTATTTTGATTTGGGTGGAGTTATTTATTCAAATTATTATTCACCGGAAATAAAAAGTGCTCGCTAAATATATTCTTGAACAGAAATAGCTTGAAATTATGCTGAATTCAGACGATAACATATTGTAATAATTTACCGTGATTGATCAAAAGACTGTCGGCACAGATCCACATCAGAGACCATTACAGGCACATCAACACAATGATCTTCAGATCTTATTTAGAATACAAATTGAATTTAATTTGAATCTTTTATTCATTCGTACTTGGCGAGATAACGTTTAGGACTATTTAATATACATTACTGTAAGTTGTTTTGAAATCTTCACTTCGTATCTAGGGAAATAACTGTTGTTAAATTTTACAAACTTTTTTGGTTTTCCCTCTTTTTTTTATTAACTAGATTAAAATAAAAGAGTTGTTAAAATTGAAAGATATCGAAAACCTAAACGGGTAAATTGTGACTTCGGATTTAAAAAAAATATAAAACATGTTCTGTACATGCTAAATTGTCTAGATTGCCCCAGTTCGAAGATAAAAACGATCTCGATGTGTATTATTCAAAGATTTGAAAGATATGCTGAAAATACTTGATGGCTGCGTGGATATTGGGTCGTCAACCCTAGTATGGTGCAAAAAAGGCTTCCCCCCAAATATACTCCTGTTTATCTTAACCTCGTAGAAATGACTACGACAATTTTTCAAGGTGTCTGAGACTTGTACGGGTACAAATGTCGACACTGTATGTATGACTCTGGAGAAACCTCAATTCGGTTTGCAAGCAAATTAATCTTAAATTATGGATGGGAGTGGCAACGGTTGACAATACCTTTTATACTTTGAGAGATTAAATGCCAAGGCTTTAGCATTACACAAAAATCTCGACAGGTAATACAACCTTTTAGCTTTGGTATCAATTTAATGGCATCACCTTTCTAGACCAAAAATTCCAGGAATTCCAAGGAAATTTTCAGGTAATCAGATAAACTACCTATAGGAATCATTAGGACAGTCAGAATGAATCTCTTAATCCAGTTCATAATGACATAGAAGATATAGTTTCAATAAAAGACGAGGTACGCTACAAGTATGTTGGCTATTTTTGATTCAAATAAGAGCGATTTTAAGACCGCCAGGCCAAGCTTTGGCAGCATTTGAAGACCTTTGTAGCAAAAGTGATCGAAGCATGTTTTAGCTCGACTAAAACTTCTTTAGATAGTTTTATTATATGAACAATTGGATATTTAAAGTCTTGTTGCGTAACTGGTTTGAAAATACAGCCTACTCTAGTAAAAAAATTAACTCTTATGAGCGCAGCTTGTTGGGTACAATTGGACTCCTCACCAATGCCAGTCACGAATGGTTTTGGTAGAAAGCAAAAAGTCAAGGTCTTATTAGACGATGGTTGCTATGCTATGGTTAGAAAGGATCTATCCAGAAAAGGCATTATTACCACAATATAGCCTTAAACCTAGTAATATTAAAAAGTTAAATCCATCAAATTTTGTAAAATTCAAAAAACAATTTTATTTCTCTAGAATACAAAGTTAAAATGCGAAAAGAACTTACAATATTGCGATTTATATCACAAATTGTCCCAAAAGCTATCTCACCAATCCAAACGAATGAAGTTCTAATTAAACTCCAACAATTTTCTAAATAAAATCCAGCGCTGAATATCACGTGCGTGAATGTAGTCTTGAAATTAATACAGTGGCCCGAAGTGTTTTGATATGCTAACAGCCTTTCATTTAATCACAGAAATATAATCCAATTTGTCATTGTCTGAATTCACTAGAACTCCAAAATTAATAGTTCTGTCCAACAATGTTATTGAGCCTTTGTAATTCCAGAGAATAATAATTTTAATAAATAATTCCAACCTAATAAAAAAAACTGAACACATGAATATAAATTATTATGCTTCTGATTTTATCGCAAGAATGAACACTTTTTAAAGTAAACAAGATAAGATGAAGAAGAAAAAAAGGAGACGGGATATATATCCTAATTTTATTTCTTAAAAATGATGAATTGTAAGCGGATATAATTTGTTACTAAAGTTATAACAAAGAACATGGGAAGCATCTGGAGAAAGGATCTTTATGGGGCAATTTTAATATCCTACACCTAGACGCAAATCAACATATTTACCTTTATTGATAACGATCCTATTATTTAACCTTCACTCCTAGGGAAATATTAATTAAATAAAATCAGTTTCTCTAGTTAGGTACACACTGACCTTGATTTTGGACAAGGTAAATTACTTAATACAAATATACATAACATGTAATCATTGAGAATGTCTTATGAATGATACAAAATACACATGATGCAATAAAACACTTATATACACCTTAAAGTGCATTGGCAAATATAGTCTCTTTTGCTTTGATATGCCTGGTGTCTATGTTGTATTCCTGCAACATCAAACTCTATCTTAGCAATCTCTGCTTGTGTTTTGTATAAATTTGCAAGAAAAGTGTGTGGGTTATGATCAATGGATACAATAGTCTTAGGGTACCTGACTTAATATATTTTCAAAGTCTTTCAAAGCCTATATCAAAGGCAAATATTTCTTCTTCATTGGGCAATAATTTAATACCTTAAAAAATAACACAGTGGATGATCTATACCAGTTTTGACTTCTTCAATCAATACTGTGTTCTGTATATCTATATTTTTGTAACTCGTGGTACATGAATGCATCTAATTTGTATACTTCTTATTCATGCTATAATGTGTACAGAATATCGTTAGCTCAACCTGACCAACGTGACTTGAGTATATTATAACCTAGGATTTATAAATAGATGTTTACTTGTATTTTGACAACTAGTAATATTAAGACTTAAACTCTCAATAACTGATGGGATATCGATGTTTCCGGAATAATTATGAGGCTTCCCAATGGTTGCGCGAGGCCACATGAATATTCTTAATTGAAATAAAATCAACAGTATGTGATGTCAAGTTGAATCTATTGCGAAGTAGAGTCTCAATATATGGTGTATGTAACAAGAAACTTAAGCAATCAAACTCATTCTGATTGTGGGAGTCACTCACTTATTGTGTTCCTGTTGTAAGTCTGCAGATGTGTTTCATGTTTTACTTAGATATTTTCCGAGAGAAAAAATATCATTTTTTTTGACTTTTCAGTGGAAATAGAAGGTGCTCATTATTTGAACTTTATTATTCTGGAACAGTTATATATTACTCAAAATAATTCTGGAAAAACGCTATCTTGACAGTACATTTCCCGTATTGATATTTATAAGGAACTTTCGTTTATTTAAGACTTTGATAGACCTTTATAAGGACTAATTTTGTTTTATTTTATTATACTGTAAGGTTCTCTCCCACATTTCATTTATCACTTTACAAATCAAATTTTTTGTCAAGGTTTTACAAAACTCATTGATTTATTTTTATACTTTTCTGTTACTTGAGTTTGTGACCATGGAGTCGTAACAGGCCGTAGATGGTGATAGAACCTTTTGCTGTATTTGGGATTTAATTCACATTACTGTAAAGGTTTTATAGATGTTGACTTTATGGATCTTTGTTATTTTCTATTGCTTAGTTAAAGACCAAAAGAGTTGTAATACAACCTTCTTGTCTGAACACCGCCTATTAAATAATTTTTTTCTCTCTCTCTTTCAATTGGATATGGGTTTGTCCAGTTTCTTTCAATGCCTCTTAAACTTGTGTCGAATTGCCCCCGGTACCAACTCATACCTCTTCAAGACAGATTCTGCAACTATATCATAATCATCATGTCTAAGTCGAAAACAGGTAAAATGTACTAATAAAATTATAACAAAAATCATGGGAGATATCAGATACAACAGGTTCTGGTTTTGGCAATTTCATTGTCCTAGACCCAGACTATAATAAACATGTTTACCTTTATTGGTAATTATCTGAATATATAACCCACACTCCCTTTTTTACCCCTATTGCTTTACCTTTTTTTTTTTATCTTTATTGCTAATTATCTGAATATTTAACCCACACTCATAGGGAGACATTGACTATATAGTATTTGTTTCCAAAGTCAAAGTACACCAGTGTCTCTATTCAGGTACACACTGAACTTGATTTTTGGACCAGGTTAAATACTTAATACAATTATAATTAACATATAACCAAGGAGAAAATGTCAACAAAATACAAATTGAATGTTCATAAAGGTATGCATCCATCCATCTATCTATCTGTCTATCTAAGGCTGAATAAAAAAGAACATGCAACAACAAAGAAAGCAATTGAATTTCTGTTCGATTCTAATATACACGCACACGTGCGTAAATAAAGAAATACACGGAACATTATCGATGCACACATAGTACTTCAAAGCGACCTCTGAACTTGGTAACATTTAGCTAGATCTGTCTTTAGCTTGAAAGCATCTCATTCCGGTCTACATAAAAATGAAATTTATACTCGAATATCTGCGAGTTTTTCTTCTTCTGTTGATCGAACAAAATTAAAAATTCTGTTTATCTTGTGATGGCCTGGAGTTATAAGCTGGGTCTATGCCGTACGATATAAATATGACTGGAAGGACTGTCCTTGATGCAAGAAGGAAATATTTTAGTGATATCATTGATACTTTGGAATTATAAAGTGAAATTAACTTGAAATTCTCATTAAATATGGGTTGCTAGAGAGTATCAATTTTTATTTTTCATTTTTGAGTGCATTTAATTATCGTCTGGAATATGATTTTCGCTGCAAATAAAGTCTCATTGGCAGTAGAATTTCGCGCTGTATCAATTGATTTTCGAACTGATGTAATTTTGATTAGCAGTTAAAAAGGTAAGAAGTGCATGTACATTTATTCCCTTTGTTATCGCCAACTATAGATAAAATAGTTTTAGGACTCTACTTGCTGTGTTGGAGGGATGCCAGCTGTAAAAGTCTTAGGACTTATACAAAATAATAAAGGAAAGTAGGGAAAATTGAAAATCAGTTGACATGTATCATGATGTCCCATCCAGTCATATTATCCTGACACCATGCCGACCAGTCCTAACACTAACCTCTTAATGCTGAGCGCCTAGCGAGGCAGCTGTTAGTACCATTTTTGTAAGTATTTGACCGGGGTTCGAACTCACGACCTCCCGCTCGTTTTTGCTCAATGTGTGACGATCAAATAAAAGGACTTATTCTTAGATCGAAAATAAAGTGGGTAGCTGGTGAGAGAAAAAAAAAGCAAATGGTTCGCTAACATGGAGAAACTGATTTTTGAAAGTAAATACAGAAAATTTAAGAAAAGGAATGTATGATGAAAACAACTTTTAAAAAAAGAAGAGGAGTACTAGTATATCTATACTGTAAAACATCAATCTCTTCAATAAACCACATTTTGTTTCCGTTAATCAAGAAAAATAATTCCACTGAAGATAATAAAGCAATATATTTAATAAACAACATTTTGTTTCCGTTAATCAACAAAAATAATTTCACTGAAGATAATAAAGCAATCTATTCAATAAACCACATTTTGTTTCCGTTAATCAACAAAAATAATTCACTGAAGATAATAAAGAATCGTGCGAAGGTCTGTTGTCAGTCGCAGAATGTACTAGAACGTCAAAAAAGTATGCAGAACAATAAAAGTGCTGGCCCAGATAGATTATATGGGAGTTTTGCAAAATATTTTGGCCGGCTTTACTACTTATATTATAGATGTCAATAACCTAAGTTTCTAAAAATGAAGCCAGTTAAATATTTACTCTCGTTTGGACAGTACAGATATTACACGAAAATTATATACAGTCTTTCTTTTCAGATCAATCAATTTACTTAATATAAGCTATAAAACTACCAAAAACCATTACAAATATCCGAACAACATAGATATTTTCAAAACCCTTGTATTGCTCTATCTGGGCCATAATATCCTCAACTGTGTATGTCTTTTATAATATATATATATATATATATATATATATATATATATATATATATATATATATATAGAGAGAGAGAGAGAGAGAGAGAGAAAGAGAGAGAGTGTGTCTTTATATATATATATATATATATATATATATATAGAGAGAGAGAGAGAGAGAGAGAGAGAGAGAGTGACGGAGATAGACAGACAGACAGATACACAGCATACAGTAATACTATCATAGCTGTTAATGCATTGGTATAAAGCAACTTGATATGCCAATACTGATGGTATATTGCATTGTGACCTTCCCATGGCATATATAAATATTGTCTTAACAGTAAGTTATGTTTCTACAGTAGACTATAGCATCTATACTCCGAAAATTACAGATGAATTTCATTAATTAATTATTAGCAACGTAAGAATATAACGCGAACAAATATAAAAATCTTATTAATCCAGGTTTTCATAATGAATTAAACAAGATCCAGTTTTATCAAAATCCTCTCTGGTTTTTCTTTGATCGGTCTCCTCTCTCTCTCTGTCTCATACATAGGGTAAAATATACGGGGAATTCTGTGGAATAAAAAAATACCGAACTTGCACCAAGCAACCTACACGAAAATGCATCTTTTTAACTGTTACGTGTACACGTTCCATAGGATTCTAATTCAATATTCACAATACCATGTTGCAATATCCTGTCGAGATTATACGGTACATTTGCTGGTATGGAGGGACACATATACTGTAATCTATATAATGCCTAGTGTTTCTCTTTTATCGAACTTTGTAAAACCTATTAATAATTGTTCTAAAACCAGATACGTTAATATTAAAATGTCGCTACCCACGTCTTATTCCCTCACTGTGTTGGCTGGTAAGGCAGCAGAGAAATCAACCAACGAAGATACAAAGGATGGGCAATAAATAAATCATGTTATGTCAAGTCTCCCCAATCGCACCAAATCGTTCAATCTCTCTCTCTCTCTCTCTCTCTCTCTCTCTCTCTCTCTCTCTCTCTCTTAAGACTAACTACAGACAACTATGTGTGGATGGAAACAATGAACTCTGCACACCCCTGCCCAGTGTTATGACCTCTGTTAATAAAAGATACCTGGCCTCTACGTTAGTGAAGGTTTACATGGTACAGCAAACTAAATATATCACAGTAAATAATAAGGGACGTTTTCATTTTTATCGGGAAATTTCAGTTACGGATGATGAAAGGTATATTAATTATTATGAATAAATCCAAACAAAATTTATTGAAATTGTTCACTGTCTATTTGTTGTACGGAATTCAGAGATATCTCTTTCTTATACGGGAATTAAGAGTCCATGGTCTTACACCAAGTAACCGTAAGAAGCGAAAACCGAGAAATAATGTATTTTTGTTGTAAGGGCTTAAGAGATATATCTTTGTTAAAAGTGAATTTAGACTCTATGGACTTAAACCAAGCAAAAGACAAGAGCTAAGACAAACAAATTTGTAAAATTCAAGAAATAATGTATTTCGTTAAAATACAAAGCGAAAATTAAACAAAGAACTTACAGTACTGTACATTAAGTCACATATAGCCCTGTATGTTTTATCACAATCCAAATATATTGAATTTCAACTTATTTCCATTATAATTCCAGATAAGCTCCAATATTGAAAATGCTGATGTTCTTGTACTCGCGAACGTGGTAATATGACAATGGCCTGAATTGTACTGATGTGCTAATAGTCTTTTGATGTATCAAAATAATATTATCCAGAAATGGTCCTGTCTGTATTCACTATAATTCAAAATTATTTTCCAGTCCGAGAATATTAGTAAGAAATAATGAATAAATTCTCAAATAGGCAACATAATATACGAATTTAAGACACACACATAGAATAAGGAAAAGGGTCAAGATTTCATATTTAGAATATTCTAGGTTGTCATACGATAAGGTGTATTTCTAAAATGATAATAATGAACATGGGATTCATCAGGTACAGCTGGTTTTGCCATGGAGGAATTCAATTATCCTAGCCTCGGATTAAGATAAACATGTTTACCTCTATTCACAGTGATCTTAAAATTTAATAAATACTTGCAAAGAAATATTAGCTATATATTGTTTACAAAATCAATGTCTCTAGTCAGGTACACGTTACAATCAATTTTTAACACGTTCAGGAAAAAATGTCAATGTGTATCATACAAAATCATTTTCAAAAAGGCAGCATATAATAAGATTAATGTACTCATAGCATTTCAGCTCATACAAAACAGAAAAGTTTCTCAAAGAAAGCTTTCGTTTAAATTGTAGTCATAGCTACATGTGATTAAAAATGAAGTCTAATGAGTGTCATAAACTATACATAAAGCAATATTTGCTTATCATCTTTCCAATGAAAGTAAGGCGGTTGTCATCACTAAACACAATAATTGGAGTAGGAGCGGAGCTAATATGAACTTCAAAGTGTTGCATTATCAACTCCGATCATTACCTTCTCTATTGTGAAATAATTTATCTGGTGCTTATTTAATCGCTATGACAAATGGACGATCTACCCAGTTTTGTTCTTTTCAGTCAATACTGCACCAAACCCAACATGAACTGTATCAAATTATATTTTAAATGTATTAGTAAACTTAGGTGCACTCTTAATATATCCGTTAGCGTATCAAAAGCCACCTGATATTTTTTGACCAATGAAACATCTCTTTTTTGCTGAAAAAAATGTGTGATGGGCTCATTAATTATGAAAAAATGTGGAGTATGTTTGTCCGATTGTATCCAGCCATACCCAAAAGTTGCATGGGCCAATCTATGGATTCCACAGCAGGTACACAGGGTGGTCTCCATGTTCTCATAAGGACCCCATGTGTAACAAAATAGCAGACATGTACTCTTGTGGCTTCAGTTTCGTTAATTCATCTTTGAAACAAGCAGATCGCAGAATAATTTGCCTATTTGACGGCAAGTGATTGTCGTTAATCACTCTGATGATAATAAAGATAATGAGTAGTTACATGAGGATCACTGAGATTAGTACCTCCTGATTGATCCAAAAATGGTTTAAAAGTAACCTCATCAAAAGCTTGACCAATACACGTGTCAGCTAAAGGAATACTTTCATGATCACCATCATTTTCATGAGCTTTCGTTGCCATAGTTCTAGCAACTGCACACGGTGGGTTTAAATCAGGGATTTCGTTTTCAGTGTGACCTTCTATACGATGTCAGATTGTGGATTAACCACAACATTATCTCCAGTTAAGTCATTGCCTAGCAATACATGAATAACGTCGTTGGGTAAAGAAGTCACTCTCCCAGCTGTCACGGGTCCTGAAATTAATTCTGATGATACATGTACACAGTGGAGAGGAACATTTTATGACTTCGCAAAAAAAAGGAAAAAAGTACCTGATAATAAAAGGTTCTGAATAGCTCTTGTGCCCCTTATCATTTTTTTAAAATAGGTATATGATTGAGCGAGTCATCTATGCGTGATATTGAACCGTTCGACATTAATGGTTCTTATTTGCCCATAATAAAATCGTACTGGAGTTTGATTGACCCTACAAATGTTTAGCTTTCAGTACCTGAGTGTGACTTTAGACTATTACAAATAAAAGCATTTGGAATAGGTTATCTTGGTTTTGCTGCATAATTTTTAATTTGTAGCAATCACAAATAACGTGCCATTTCTTAATGAATAAGTAACTATAGGAATAAACATTGATGTGTGATGAATCTTATCAGAATTTTGATTTATAAAATATATGCCAGTTTCAAATTTGGAAGTGTTACTATTAGACTCAAGTAGTTTTTTGCCAGAAGACCGTTGAGTGGAAGAAAAAATAACGAAAGAAACTTCATGAGCAAAGAAATACTCTTTAGCTGTACGAGCAGCGTTTTCTTAAGTTGCGAACTTTTGCTCATCAAGGTAAGTCTTAACGTCACGAAGGACGTAATTATTGAACTGTTTATGTGGTTTTCATAATCTTGATCAACTTTTCTGGCTCTGCACCACCATCAAATAACTGCTCTTTTTCTCTTGCAAAGTGGTTTTGAAATGCACGTTTTCATGGTCTGAGAAAGGTCAATTGTTGTGTTTCCAAGGTTGGAAGATATTCTAGTACCAACGGTGGGCATGGAATTTAGTTTGTTTCGGTATAATGTGTTGTCTTTGTGTTGGAATACAGTTGAGAAGGCAAGGTTCAAAGGGTGCGATCTTCTTCTGAGGGCCTTCGGTATAGATAGCACTTTTATACGGCCAGATTTATGACAAGGACAATACATAGATAGCATTTCTATGTGATATGCAGAGGTGATTCATACGCTTCAGCCAAAAGGCATTTACACGAGCATGTCTTAAACGCTCCCACAGCGAATTTAATTCATTGATGTTTGTAAAGTGGGGTAGGCAATCTTTAAGTATGAAATTGTAGCTGAGCAATAAACAACACAAACATAGAATAGTTAAGATTGAATAAAAGTTCTATATAAACTGATTATGACTTTTCTATCAACTCCCCATTCAGCGTGTGCTACTGTTTTAAGTATAAATAGATACGTCAAGCATTTAACTTTCACGTTCGTAATGTAAATATTAAGGCCAGATTTATGTCGACGACAATACATAAATACTTCGTTTCTTCGACAACTGGGTCATCATAATTTCATCATAACTGACAGAAATGCATGATTACTGTTTTATTTTAGAAAATTTGAAATCGTTGGCATTGGCCAATTTTGAATCTTCCAAGCTTCCATAAGCTTCAAACATGAAAACTACTTTTGGAAGGTCAGTTGAACAATTAGACGATGATGAATTTTTAGAGAAACTATCAGCAAGTACTTTTGCAATGTCCTGTTTGGAAATAAGACATTATTGTTTAATTTCAGATGTCGGAAAGAATTATATTTTTCCTTACCATTTCTCTCGCGAATTGTTTCACATACTTTATAGAGGAAGGTGAGTTTAAAGTATAAACACATTGTACACATGCTGCTCTTTAACATTCTTTAATACTGTGGCACACTTTAGCTCTTAAAATCTGGTACTTATTTAAAATGATTTTGCACAACGTCAATTACAAAATACAAATGTATATAACAGAGTCGGAAGAAAAACCGAAAGTAATACAAACTGGGTAGATATAATTCCGAGCTTAGTGGAAAATTTAATTTTTTTAACATTTTTGCTTATATTTCTTTGACACTTGGTTACTATAATCAAGTGCTGAATGAACAATTATTCTATCCAAACCAAGGACGGTTGAAAATCAGAAGAAACTAATTAAACATAAATTAGTTGATCTTCATATGAGGCAATATGTATAGTGAGATAAATAGATTATTAAATTACTGCTATCAAAGTTTGTGAAGAACATTAATTTTGTTTTGTAACGAAGAGGCCTGCCACGGTTATCAAATAAAAGGAATAAGAACATACTGTTTTTGTGTCAAGTTCTTTGTACATTTCGACAACTTTCTTTAACTCTAAACAAACGCAGTTTAATTTTGTTTTCTCGAGTTTTTACCTTAGTCTAGCCTACATTATTTATGTATTGGGTATGTACAGATCTGTATGATTAATTAGACAATTGCAAGTGGAAAACTAAGTACGTTTTAACAGTTATATAAATTAGTGAAGACCTACTGATTTTATAATCATGCGAACAATATTTAAGCCAATCTCGTGTCTATAAATGCATACAGCGCACAAATAAATACGTCTTTATTATTATTATTGCAACGTTTTTACTTCCAATTCGTTGTATTTAGTCTGATAAGATGCTTTATAAACACATTTATGATGGCTGTACAATACTATTCACAGAAACAGTTGCGTTGATGCCACTTGTTGACAAATGATATATGTTTAATTACAGACTTCCCTTGATGATAAGATTGAATGCCCCGTTATGAAGGATAACGGATATGAATTATCGATTAGTTCTACCTACTTCAGTATAAGCTAATAACCCTGTTGATGATGTCGTTAATTAACACCGTAAGTACAAATGGAAATAAGTAGAAGATAATTACTGGAAGACATTCATATATGTTGGTTAAATAAAATGCAAATGCAACGGAGAACATTAAACCAAATTTACAAACTTTAATGTTATTATATTGTTTTTGGGTGGTGCAGGTTTGTAAGTTGTTTTGGTAACTTCATTTTGATCGTGGAATTTTAATAGGATGTGTATCTTTCAATGTATCCACTTTGTTAAGTTTAAGTACACGGCAACTGAATTTTCCGTCTGGCTTAAAATATAAAACATCAGGACAATCTGAAGATATGGCGGAAAGAAGCTATAAATTCATTTTAATAATACTGCACATCAGTGCCTTGAAGATTTTGCAACACGTGTGTGTGATACTGCTCATTATTGTCTAATATTACTTACATAATTGCTCCACACAAGCCCATGTCATAAATCTCTAGATCTCTTTATATGCATGACGTAAATGATGATTAAGTATAAGTAGAACTAATGGAGTCTTGAACATTACATTAACAGTCTAGGGGTTTCCTTGACAATCTCTAACTGAAACAAGATAGTGTTCTCGACATACATCTAAATATGGGTCGCCAGATGAATCCCATACTAATAAATTCGACGATCCATCATCTTGCGAACACAGTTATTGTAGTTTGAATGCTTCATTATTTGCCTGACAACCCAGATATCCGAAGGAACGTATAGCGATAGCAAATCTTGTTTGATTTCTGCAAACCATCTCTGGTGCACGACCGCCTCCTCTGTCACGGCAAAGTAAAAAAAAATGACATAACAAGTAAAAATGTATGGATATAAATGAAATGTAATTTAAAAACAAACACTGAACTATTTTGCTACGAATGTCTAAGTTAAGTAAGTAATAGTAACAAAAACAAGAATGAGAATTATTCGAATTACAAGGACAACGGCCTACGTCTGTCTGTCTGTCTGTCTCTCTCTCTCTCTCTCTTTGACGTGTTGCATCCACATTCGTCTCGTATTTACAAGAAAATAGCTGAAAGAATGAGTGAACTCTGATTTGAGTAAATTCTGACTTCAATTAACAATTTATCTTCTAAAATATACGTTGAGAAAACAACAGACGATTTTTTCAAAGTAAGTAATAATATCAATCTTTGATACAGTGAACAATGTTTTAATGTTGTATTATGTATAATACTGATTGCACTTTAGAGAATGGTACAGAAATTCTGATATTTTGTTCTGAAACGGTCCTGACTGAAAGGAATTCAGTTCATCAATATATTTGCGACGGTTACTGAAACGTTCCTAAAACAAGTTGAATCCTGGCAATATACATGTCTTAAAGTAACAGTCAATGCATGCAAAAACTGCATCCTCTATATCAATAAATATGGCTAAACGTGCATTCGATTGAGACTGTCTACATTCGTCAAGCAATATATGTTCCTAAGAGGTGTGTGAGTCTCAGATATCTGTGACAAAAGAAACAAATTAAAATGAATGTAAAATTCTCAATAGATTTAATTTCGAATGGAGTTTTACGATTTTAACATTATTATTGAGCGAGTTCAAAACAATCGATCCAATTATATTCTTGCCAAAATTTTGATTTGCTAGTTTCAGTTATGCTTTTCAACAAGAGAAAATCGGAGATGACTTTAGAATTGTGAAAGAAAAATCAGACGTAACAATGTATTTGACTTCAACAGTTTTAAAGATATATAATCTTCGTGACTCCTATCAAGCCACTTCAATGTATTTAGACCTAAATGAAAACATACATAACATAATTGCATTGATTTGACTTATATAAAAAGCACATAGTCTATACAATAACATGATTCATATAAACTGTTGAATAAATGAATTAATGTATGAATGAAGAGTGTCGATATAAACATGTGTGCATGAGAAACAGAATCTAAATTTGAATGAATTATACACACAGTTACACAATTTTTGTTAATTGTAGTAATTATTGCAATACCTGGATTTGTAATTGGTATTTTTCTGTGATTTTCTAAGTGAGAGATATAAAGGACGGATTTAGACAAAAGTAATATTCATCTTTGATCATATTATTTACACAAAATGAAATTTCCATTCTCGTCATGGTTTCCAGCATTTCTACCAGTCTCGATATTTAATCGGTGTGATACTTAATGCCTTTCTGTGGCTGACAGTCGCAATTCGGAACATGTCGCTTATATTTTTATAAATGTATAAAGATTTTCAAGTAACTACTGAACTCGAGTCGGAACGAAATTTGTATTTGGGTCCTTGATTAAAAAACAACAAAAATTGAAGATGTGTGGATTAAATTAAAATAAAATCAGACATCTCCAAATCCTGATATCAATAGTTTAGTTGCCAAAATAGAACCCCACTATTTATGGCCATTTCTTTCTTTATCGGTAAACATTAATTTACATATTTTTCAACGGATATATTTAGTTGTGTATAGCAGTTGTTAGTACTAGTATTTCATGATGTGCACATATCTATGTGAATGGATATCGGCTCGACTGTTTATATACAATATTCTGTTACGAAACTATGGTCTAAAAGTACATACTAGAAAATAGTGAGAACCAGCAAGTTTGGTAAAATTCAACAACTAAGTTATTCCCCAAGAATACAAAGAGGAAAACGTGAAAAGAAAGTACGGTATTGCAATAAATCTTAAATATTAGTAAAATTTTGATCACAAGTTCTGGAAGAGTTATGAGTTGTTATCTGTTCATCTCAACAAAAGTTTACAAACTATAGAAATGAAACTGGACAAACCCAGGTCCACGTTGCAGAAGACAAGGTGTAATTATTCGGTATAAGGTGCTTAGTTAAAAGTTGGTGAAGCTTACGAAAAAGGCAGATGACTCATGTTAGTTGAAGTGTTCAATCAATTCGTCCATTCTGATATTAAGACTTACCCTGATGAGTACAAAGTCGAAATTGTATAAAATGCTGCTCGCACAGCTGATGAGTATTCCTTTGCTGATAAGATTTCTACTGTCAATAAGCCTCTTACTCAAATGTATTCTAGTAAAATGCTTTTTCAGTCTAATACGAGCACCTGCAAATTTCAAACTGGCACAATCTTTAGAAATCAAATTTCGGATATGGTTGATCAGAAATCCTTTCCTACGTGCACCTATTGTAAGATGAAAGGGAACGTTATTTATAATTGCTACAAACTGAAAGGTAGGCGGTATAATTAAGACAGACCATATAACAAATGTTCTGATTTCTAAGAGTTTAAGTCACAGGCATTGGACAACAAATATTCAACGACCTTAGCGTCTAAAAGATTCGCATATGCAATTCATTGAAAATAATAAATACCAACACATTATTAAAAGCTGTGATAATGTGTGTACTCAATCTAGCCTGCCCAAACCTGCCCAATTTGGTCAAGGGTAAAAGTGTATGTGTGTGATTTTCCAGTAAGTTATGCATGAATTAGGCATCCAGTAATTCAAGACTTCCGCGAATCATACTGAAAGCCAAGGAGCTTTAGAAATATTTATTCAAACTTTCAAGAAATGGTTCATTCATAATATTTTGATATCTGAAGAGATCAGGAAGAGGTGTTCGTGTACTATTGCTTGCTGTTAGGGAATCATTTCAAAATGCTTTGACCAATCCGGTGTCCAAGATGTAAGAGCGTCCACCTTGGATGCGGAAGTAAGTGGCTTCGTTCCCATGACGAATCGTACCGAATACTTATAAAAACGGTACTAACAGCTGCATCACTTGGCGCTCAGCATTAAGAGGCTAGTGTGAGGACTGGACAACCTGGTGTCAGGATAATGTGACTGTACGGGATATGATGCTACATGTCTGCGGCATGATGCCCAATAGCTCGACATCCCTATCAACTGCCACATTGCAGACATAGTAGCAGTATGACTGAACAATTGAATTGCTAATTCTAAGTTGAAAATCTAAATCACACAAACATACACACACACACATACATTCTTGTATTTGGTGGATATCGAGGACTCGGGTATAGAACCGCGTACCGAGGACATATCTTATGTTACGTGTTTAGACTCGAAAGTAGTATATGGGGATCTTATAGGGTCTATGGGATTTATCATTACAGACCCCCTTGGGAACATATAGGGTCTATGTAAATTTAACATGGAGAAAAATCGTGGGAACATATAGGGTCTATGGGAATTAACATGGCCAAAAACCCTGGGACAATATAGGGTCTATGTAAATTTAACATGGAGAAAAATCGTGGGAACATATAGGGTCTATGGGAATTAACATGGCCAAAAACCCTGGGACAATATAGGGTCTATGTAAATTTAACATGGACATAAACCCTTGGGACTGTATAGGGTCTATGTAAAATTGAAACAGGGAGGGTCTCTATTTTTTTTTAAAAAATAAAATAATAAAATAAAAAAATAAAATAAAAAATAAAATAAAAAAGGGGTAGGCAATTCAAAGACTATCTCTTTTCGAGAAATATGGCTGGCCCTGAAAAGGGCCTTTGGGTTTATGTTAATGTATTCATAAACATAAATGGCACCGCATTGGTCTTCTTCTTCTCCTTAGGCTGCGTCTTACTGTTGGTCCGTACATCAGCACTCTTTTCAGGCATCCTTGTCTTTCCACGTAGATCCTACGTATCCACAGGCTGGTGTTTGTCCTGTGGACAACGGTCCACTTCGATCGGACATACATAAGCAAGTCTGTCCGAAACATCATGGAAGACACAAGGGTGGATGACTCAACTGTAGTCCACATCTTGAAGCGACGAGAATAGGTGAATCAATGCAGTGAACGGCGCTTATTTATAGGGACAGGAGGGATTGAAACGGATTGAGTTCATTCACCAATCCTAACACGCGTTACAGAATTCAGTCAGCCCGCATCCAATCCGAAGAGAGCAGTCTGTGACGTCACGTAGTCAATATAGATTCGCTAACGCTTGTGTGCAGTCAATCTATGCGACAGTGATTCAACATGACGGAAACTCAGAAAACGATCCATTGGGCTGCACCAGCAGGGGAGACTGCCCAAGGGAACTCGGACTTACTTTCAGAAGAAGTGAATTGGGATTTTGTGGATTTTCTCTCCTCGCAAGAATTTGTTCCGGAACCTTCGTTACCTTCTTCATTACCGCAAGTGGAGAATTTTAGACAGAGACAGAAAGAAGAATTGGAGAAATTTATGCAACGACAAAAAGAAGCGGAACAGGCTTTTCTATTGCAGCAACAGCAACAAGAAGAAGAGGTAAGAAAAAAACAACAGCAACAGCAAGAAGAAGAAGTAGCAGCAAAGAAACAAGAGGGTGAGAATCAAACGGTCACGGTACTGTTGGACATTTTAGCGGAGTTAAGAAGTCTGAAACAAATGTATCAGACTTCTTTATCACGACCGAAGAGAATACGACCTTCCCGAGCTAAACACGTCAACCCTGTGACTAAGCCTACCGTACCACCCTTAGTGATTTCAACCCAATCATTATCATCATCATCAACATTACGCAGTCCAGAAGTAGGCCTTGGCCGTGGCAAAGGCATAAGGCAGTTAAAGTTGATTGCTTAAACTCACCCCTACATCGTAAAGAAAAAAGGCCCTTTTCAGGGCCACCCACATATCTCGAAAAGAAATACAATTTCAATTTGCCAATAACTCAAAACAAAAAATAAACCCCACCCATTTTTACCCTTATAGTACGTGCCTGTGTATGAGTGCGTGAGTGTAGCTTCTTATTTTAAAATCAAAACTCAAAGACTCTTACCTTATATCATTCATTTATTCTTTTCTCCATTTTTTACAATCCAATTCACAATTCACAACACAACACTTTAATAAAAAGTTCATTGATTTCTTCTTTTCTCCTTGTTTAGTCTCTCTGTTTTTTGAATTTCTTCACCGTCACACTCTTTTCCTCTTCTTCCTCCTCGCTTTCTTCCCTTCTTTTTTTCGTCTCCTGTTTCTTTTTCTTCACCTGTCTGCTTTCTTCCTCTGAAGAATCCCTCTCTTCTTCTGAAGAATCCTTCTTTTCTTCTGACTCCTCTTGTTTCTTTTTTGGGCAATCTGGAGACCAATGTCCTTTTTCTTTACAATAATAACAGGTATCTTTACTTTTGTCTTTTTTAGCTCCTGTTTTTTGACGGTCTGGACACTCTGAAGACCAATGCCCTTTCTTCTGACAGATATAGCAAGTATCTTGACTTTTATCTCGAAAGGAAGGAGAGTAGTCCGTAGGATGGTCTGAAGAGAATTTTCTAATGACCCCTCGCAAAGCTCTGACGAAACGTTCCATCTGGTTAGTCTCTTCCATCGTTGTGCTCGGCTTGAGAGTGAAATGAATAGTGAAAGGACAAGACACACACCCTTTTATATACGCTGGTCTGCTATGACTATAAAGTAGTTCATGGTGTTTGAACTTGAGTCATTTGACTTTTTGCTTTCAAGATGAAACGATCCCATTCATTCGAGAAGAAAGAAGAAGAAAGTAAGAGGCAGAAACGTGATCTATCGCCTCGTACCAGGGCTGAAATATTGACACAAATTCATGTCAGTGATTTTGAAGAGGACATGAGTGAACCAGAATCCGAACCCTCTAAACCAAGTCCACCACCCTTTGTCAACCCTGAAAAGTACTATTCCATTCGAGAGACGGAAAAGCGCTCCTCTAGAAAATTTAGAACCACGGCTTACAAATACACGGTGAAGTTTAAAGATTTCAAGTCCGAAGTACCGTTAGAGAAAGCAGAAGGGTTCATCACCGGAGTGTGGGATTCTTTGCTCACTGCACTCAAGCGACAATGTCAACCCAAAGAAGACGATCGCTTGAGACTTTCCATACAACACGACGGTTTGAAATCCCCTGTTTGGATCGAGTTTAGCACCCCTGCAGAATTGACCGCTTCCAAAGTCATGGACAAGATTCAACACGTGCAACAATCTAATGACCAGTTTGACATCACCGATGGAAAAGCCACATTGGACATGACCCACGTCTCTCCTCCTCAAGGGACCGGACGCAAAAAGATGTTATTGGTGAACGACCTTCGCAGCATTAAGCGTAGCCTTGTCCAAATTCACAATCCTCATGACCAGATGTGTTTAGCCCGTGCCATCGTGGTGGGACGAACCTATGCCAACAAGAACGACACGGTAGAATGGAAAAGAGACTGGGAGAACATTCGACAATCGGACCGAGCCAAACAACGAAGTGAAGCAGAACTCCTGTTACGACAAGCTGGCATGTCCAAAGACACACCCTGTGGCATTCCTGAGATGCAAAAATTGCAAGATGCCCTAGCTCCACGATACACTTTGAAAGTGCACCCTCAAGAAGTGCGCGGGTCTCTGTTGTTTCGAGGGCAAGATTTTAAGGACGGAAAATACATTCATGTTTATCATCACGATGACCATTTCGATACCATTACCAGTATCACCGGATTCCTAGGATACGGTTATTACTGTGAGAAATGTGACCATGGTTATAATAATCGAGAGCAACACAAGCATTGTGGATCGAAATGCTCAGGATGTTTGGCCTCTTCACCCTGTCTGAGCGAAGAACCAGTGCCTTGTTCCACTTGTCTGCGCACGTTTGTCAGCCCTACCTGTTACCAACAACATCTGAAAACGCAAGGTTCACAGCAGAAATGTGCTTGTCAACTCCTGAGATTGTGCCCTACGTGTGGACAAGGCATACGTACCAATAGTACCAAGGCACACGTATGTTCAGGAAAAAAGAAATGTCACATTTGTCACCACATCGTGGACTTGGAACACCAATGTTACGTGCAAAAATACCAGCCCCCACCAGAGAAAGAGGACGGTCACAAGAAGAAAGGCAATTTCATCTTTTTCGATTTCGAATGCATGCAAGAGACTGGCATTCACATTCCTAATTTCTGCGTGGCTCATCGAGCGTGCGAGAAGTGCATTCAAGAACCTATCTTCAGTCATTGCCCTCACTGCAGCAAGATTCCTGGAGGGCGTGAAAAAATCTTTCGGGGGCCAAACACGTTAGCCGATTTTGCCCAATGGGTCTTAGACCCCATCGACAAGACGTGGAGCCAAGAGGACATCGGACTTTACGGAGATTGTCATCGTCATGCCACGGTGATGGCTCACAATTTCTCCGGATACGATGGACAGTTTCTTCTCAGATACTATACGGAACATGGCACCGAACGTCCTAAAGTGACTTTGAACGGAGCCAAAATCATTTTCATGCAAGTGGGACAAGTACAGTTTAAAGATTCGATGAGCTATTTGGCCATGCCTTTGAGTCGAATGCCTAAAACGTTTGGAATGACAGAAATGGCTAAAGGGTACTTTCCGCACTTTTTCAATACGGAAGCCAATCAACACGCCGTTCTACCCCATTTACCTGAGGCTCACTATTACGACCCCGACAACATGCGTACCGAACAACGAGAAGCTTTCTACGCTTGGTACCAGGCTCATGCCTCTGACCCCTTCGACTTTCAGGAAGAAATGCTAAAGTATTGTCGTTCCGACGTGGACATTTTACGGCGTTGCTGTGGAAAATTTCGAGAACTGTTCATGGAACACGGAGGGGTCGATCCTTTGAAAGAAGCTTGCACCATTGCCAAAGCGTGTTCCTTAGTGTACCGCCAACGATTCATGCTTGAAAACACCGTGGCTGTCATCAGTCCTCAAACGACCCACTATGTCAAGCGTCAATACTCGGTCAAAGCCCTACGTTGGTTACATTACTTGTGCGACAAGGAAGACAAGTGGATTCAGCATGCCCGCAACGGAGGGGGTGAAAAGACCATCGGAACGTATTCGGTCGATGGCTGGGACTTAGAAAACCCCAAGATCGTGTACGAGTTTAACGGTTGCTTATTTCACGGATGTCCCGTTTGTTATCCTGACCGTGGCACTAAAAATCAGTTTTTGCAACGAACCATGGAAGACTTGTACCAGGACACTTGTCAGCGACGCCTAAAGTTAGAACAGCAAGGATACCAAGTGGTGGAAATGTGGGAACACGAGTACGATCACCGTATGAAAACCGATCCCGAGTTTAAACGCCTCGTGGAAAGTTACCAGTTCATGGACCCGCTGAACCCGAGGGATAGTTTGTACGGAGGAAGGACCAATGCCACCTGTTTGCTGTACCAAGCCGACGAAGAGAACGGAGAAGAAATCAAATACTTGGACGTGTGTTCGCTGTATCCCTACGTGTGCAAATATTGTCGCTTTCCTGTAGGGCACCCGCAATTGCTGACGGAACACATCGACCTGGTCAACATTCGACAATACGAAGGCTTGATCAAGTGTAAAGTTTTGCCTCCCACGAACCTATACCATCCCGTCTTACCTCACCATTGTCAAGGCAAACTGATGTTTCCCTTGTGCCGTACTTGTGCCGAAACGTGCAACCAAGACCAGCCCTGTAGTCCACATCTTGAAGCGACGAGAATAGGTGAATCAATGCAGTGAACGGCGCTTATTTATAGGGACAGGAGGGATTGAAACGGATTGAGTTCATTCACCAATCCTAACACGCGTTACAGAATTCAGTCAGCCCGCATCCAATCCGAAGAGAGCAGTCTGTGACGTCACGTAGTCAATATAGATTCGCTAACGCTTGTGTGCAGTCAATCTATGCGACAGTGATTCAACATGACGGAAACTCAGAAAACGATCCATTGGGCTGCACCAGCAGGGGAGACTGCCCAAGGGAACTCGGACTTACTTTCAGAAGAAGTGAATTGGGATTTTGTGGATTTTCTCTCCTCGCAAGAATTTGTTCCGGAACCTTCGTTACCTTCTTCATTACCGCAAGTGGAGAATTTTAGACAGAGACAGAAAGAAGAATTGGAGAAATTTATGCAACGACAAAAAGAAGCGGAACAGGCTTTTCTATTGCAGCAACAGCAACAAGAAGAAGAGGTAAGAAAAAAACAACAGCAACAGCAAGAAGAAGAAGTAGCAGCAAAGAAACAAGAGGGTGAGAATCAAACGGTCACGGTACTGTTGGACATTTTAGCGGAGTTAAGAAGTCTGAAACAAATGTATCAGACTTCTTTATCACGACCGAAGAGAATACGACCTTCCCGAGCTAAACACGTCAACCCTGTGACTAAGCCTACCGTACCACCCTTAGTGATTTCAACCCAATCATTATCATCATCATCAACATTACGCAGTCCAGAAGTAGGCCTTGGCCGTGGCAAAGGCATAAGGCAGTTAAAGTTGATTGCTTAAACTCACCCCTACATCGTAAAGAAAAAAGGCCCTTTTCAGGGCCACCCACATATCTCGAAAAGAAATACAATTTCAATTTGCCAATAACTCAAAACAAAAAATAAACCCCACCCATTTTTACCCTTATAGTACGTGCCTGTGTATGAGTGCGTGAGTGTAGCTTCTTATTTTAAAATCAAAACTCAAAGACTCTTACCTTATATCATTCATTTATTCTTTTCTCCATTTTTTACAATCCAATTCACAATTCACAACACAACACTTTAATAAAAAGTTCATTGATTTCTTCTTTTCTCCTTGTTTAGTCTCTCTGTTTTTTGAATTTCTTCACCGTCACACTCTTTTCCTCTTCTTCCTCCTCGCTTTCTTCCCTTCTTTTTTTCGTCTCCTGTTTCTTTTTCTTCACCTGTCTGCTTTCTTCCTCTGAAGAATCCCTCTCTTCTTCTGAAGAATCCTTCTTTTCTTCTGACTCCTCTTGTTTCTTTTTTGGGCAATCTGGAGACCAATGTCCTTTTTCTTTACAATAATAACAGGTATCTTTACTTTTGTCTTTTTTAGCTCCTGTTTTTTGACGGTCTGGACACTCTGAAGACCAATGCCCTTTCTTCTGACAGATATAGCAAGTATCTTGACTTTTATCTCGAAAGGAAGGAGAGTAGTCCGTAGGATGGTCTGAAGAGAATTTTCTAATGACCCCTCGCAAAGCTCTGACGAAACGTTCCATCTGGTTAGTCTCTTCCATCGTTGTGCTCGGCTTGAGAGTGAAATGAATAGTGAAAGGACAAGACACACACCCTTTTATATACGCTGGTCTGCTATGACTATAAAGTAGTTCATGGTGTTTGAACTTGAGTCATTTGACTTTTTGCTTTCAAGATGAAACGATCCCATTCATTCGAGAAGAAAGAAGAAGAAAGTAAGAGGCAGAAACGTGATCTATCGCCTCGTACCAGGGCTGAAATATTGACACAAATTCATGTCAGTGATTTTGAAGAGGACATGAGTGAACCAGAATCCGAACCCTCTAAACCAAGTCCACCACCCTTTGTCAACCCTGAAAAGTACTATTCCATTCGAGAGACGGAAAAGCGCTCCTCTAGAAAATTTAGAACCACGGCTTACAAATACACGGTGAAGTTTAAAGATTTCAAGTCCGAAGTACCGTTAGAGAAAGCAGAAGGGTTCATCACCGGAGTGTGGGATTCTTTGCTCACTGCACTCAAGCGACAATGTCAACCCAAAGAAGACGATCGCTTGAGACTTTCCATACAACACGACGGTTTGAAATCCCCTGTTTGGATCGAGTTTAGCACCCCTGCAGAATTGACCGCTTCCAAAGTCATGGACAAGATTCAACACGTGCAACAATCTAATGACCAGTTTGACATCACCGATGGAAAAGCCACATTGGACATGACCCACGTCTCTCCTCCTCAAGGGACCGGACGCAAAAAGATGTTATTGGTGAACGACCTTCGCAGCATTAAGCGTAGCCTTGTCCAAATTCACAATCCTCATGACCAGATGTGTTTAGCCCGTGCCATCGTGGTGGGACGAACCTATGCCAACAAGAACGACACGGTAGAATGGAAAAGAGACTGGGAGAACATTCGACAATCGGACCGAGCCAAACAACGAAGTGAAGCAGAACTCCTGTTACGACAAGCTGGCATGTCCAAAGACACACCCTGTGGCATTCCTGAGATGCAAAAATTGCAAGATGCCCTAGCTCCACGATACACTTTGAAAGTGCACCCTCAAGAAGTGCGCGGGTCTCTGTTGTTTCGAGGGCAAGATTTTAAGGACGGAAAATACATTCATGTTTATCATCACGATGACCATTTCGATACCATTACCAGTATCACCGGATTCCTAGGATACGGTTATTACTGTGAGAAATGTGACCATGGTTATAATAATCGAGAGCAACACAAGCATTGTGGATCGAAATGCTCAGGATGTTTGGCCTCTTCACCCTGTCTGAGCGAAGAACCAGTGCCTTGTTCCACTTGTCTGCGCACGTTTGTCAGCCCTACCTGTTACCAACAACATCTGAAAACGCAAGGTTCACAGCAGAAATGTGCTTGTCAACTCCTGAGATTGTGCCCTACGTGTGGACAAGGCATACGTACCAATAGTACCAAGGCACACGTATGTTCAGGAAAAAAGAAATGTCACATTTGTCACCACATCGTGGACTTGGAACACCAATGTTACGTGCAAAAATACCAGCCCCCACCAGAGAAAGAGGACGGTCACAAGAAGAAAGGCAATTTCATCTTTTTCGATTTCGAATGCATGCAAGAGACTGGCATTCACATTCCTAATTTCTGCGTGGCTCATCGAGCGTGCGAGAAGTGCATTCAAGAACCTATCTTCAGTCATTGCCCTCACTGCAGCAAGATTCCTGGAGGGCGTGAAAAAATCTTTCGGGGGCCAAACACGTTAGCCGATTTTGCCCAATGGGTCTTAGACCCCATCGACAAGACGTGGAGCCAAGAGGACATCGGACTTTACGGAGATTGTCATCGTCATGCCACGGTGATGGCTCACAATTTCTCCGGATACGATGGACAGTTTCTTCTCAGATACTATACGGAACATGGCACCGAACGTCCTAAAGTGACTTTGAACGGAGCCAAAATCATTTTCATGCAAGTGGGACAAGTACAGTTTAAAGATTCGATGAGCTATTTGGCCATGCCTTTGAGTCGAATGCCTAAAACGTTTGGAATGACAGAAATGGCTAAAGGGTACTTTCCGCACTTTTTCAATACGGAAGCCAATCAACACGCCGTTCTACCCCATTTACCTGAGGCTCACTATTACGACCCCGACAACATGCGTACCGAACAACGAGAAGCTTTCTACGCTTGGTACCAGGCTCATGCCTCTGACCCCTTCGACTTTCAGGAAGAAATGCTAAAGTATTGTCGTTCCGACGTGGACATTTTACGGCGTTGCTGTGGAAAATTTCGAGAACTGTTCATGGAACACGGAGGGGTCGATCCTTTGAAAGAAGCTTGCACCATTGCCAAAGCGTGTTCCTTAGTGTACCGCCAACGATTCATGCTTGAAAACACCGTGGCTGTCATCAGTCCTCAAACGACCCACTATGTCAAGCGTCAATACTCGGTCAAAGCCCTACGTTGGTTACATTACTTGTGCGACAAGGAAGACAAGTGGATTCAGCATGCCCGCAACGGAGGGGGTGAAAAGACCATCGGAACGTATTCGGTCGATGGCTGGGACTTAGAAAACCCCAAGATCGTGTACGAGTTTAACGGTTGCTTATTTCACGGATGTCCCGTTTGTTATCCTGACCGTGGCACTAAAAATCAGTTTTTGCAACGAACCATGGAAGACTTGTACCAGGACACTTGTCAGCGACGCCTAAAGTTAGAACAGCAAGGATACCAAGTGGTGGAAATGTGGGAACACGAGTACGATCACCGTATGAAAACCGATCCCGAGTTTAAACGCCTCGTGGAAAGTTACCAGTTCATGGACCCGCTGAACCCGAGGGATAGTTTGTACGGAGGAAGGACCAATGCCACCTGTTTGCTGTACCAAGCCGACGAAGAGAACGGAGAAGAAATCAAATACTTGGACGTGTGTTCGCTGTATCCCTACGTGTGCAAATATTGTCGCTTTCCTGTAGGGCACCCGCAATTGCTGACGGAACACATCGACCTGGTCAACATTCGACAATACGAAGGCTTGATCAAGTGTAAAGTTTTGCCTCCCACGAACCTATACCATCCCGTCTTACCTCACCATTGTCAAGGCAAACTGATGTTTCCCTTGTGCCGTACTTGTGCCGAAACGTGCAACCAAGACCAGCCTTGTCATCACAGCCAGGAAGAACGGGCCTTGACCGGAACCTGGGTCAGCGTAGAATTGTTCAAAGCTCTGGACATGGGATACCAACTGTTAGAAGTGTACGAAATTTGTCACTTTCCCAAGACACAACAATACCACAAGGGTGACCCCACGCAGAAAGGCATTTTCGCAGACTACGTGGATGCCTTTTTGAAACTGAAGCAAGAAGCCAGTGGCTATCCTTCCTGGTGTCACACTCCCGAAGACCAAATACAATTCAAAGAGAAATACTACGAACAAGAAGGCATCACTTTAGACCACATCGAGAAAAACGAAGGCAGGCGATCGTTTGCCAAAGTGATGTTAAATTGCTTGTGGGGTAAAATGGCACAACGCCCGTGTTTACCCAAGACGGAATATTTGACAGAACCTTCCCGCTACTTTCAGATGATTCACGACAAAACCAAATTCATGAAACACGTAGACATCGTTCGCGAGGATTTGATCTTAGTCAATTACGAAGAAGATCTGGACTTTGTACAAGACGACCCCTTTGGAAATGTCATCATTGCGGCTTACGTGACAGCCCATGCTCGCTTAAAATTGTACGAAGCTTTAGAACTGTTAGAAGAACGCGTCCTGTACTTTGACACGGACAGTTGCATTTACATCCATCACCCGATTCAACATCACCCTGACATCGAAGGAGACCGTTTAGGAGCCTGGACAGACGAGCATCCCGACGACAAGATTCTAAGTTTCGTCAGTGGCGGTCCCAAAAATTACGGCTACGAATACCGTGACAAACAAGGAGAAGTGCACACGACGTGCAAAGTGAAAGGACTGACTCTGAATTATCGTACCAGTCGAGTGGTCAACTTTGGGGTATTGAAAGAAGCCTTGCAATCGGAAGAGGATGGAAACTTTAAAGTGACCACCTATCAACCGAACAAGATTGTACGTTTACCCACTCACCACATCGTCAGTCGACCCTTGGAAAAAGTCTATCAAATCGTGTACCAGAAGCGAGTGCGACTTCCCAATCACTTTACGTTACCGTACGGTCACGTCGGTATTGGTCTGTATATAAAAAGGAACCCTAGACAAGATCGATAGTTCATTGTGACTACCAAGACCGAGCAAACAAGATGAATACTTTGAAAGAGACATCGTTCCAGTTTGGGGATTGTAAAAAAGTTGTATCTTCCTCTAGTGTGACTAATATTGGATGGATAAGACCCAGGCATTGCGACGGAAAATGTCCGGAAGGAAACTGCGATTGTCCATGTGGTTACCATTGTAATTGCGTCACGGAGTTTGCAGACGAGTGCGATTGTGAGCCTTGCGATGGATACGATGCTGTACGTTGTGACCTGAGCGATGCCGTAAAGCATCATGGGAACTTTAGTGCCCCTACCCCTATCATGGAAAGTGATGCTGTGCGTGTCAAACCTGTCGGATGCGAAAGTGATGCCGCTCGTCCTCTTGGACATTTTACTGGGTTTCGTTTTAAAGGGGAATGTTCACCTTCACGTCTACCCCCCTACGGATGTCATCCAGCCTTGAGCAAACTCCTACCCATGTCACTCAACCCTCATCGAAACGAACCTGTGAAAAACGAATATTCGTTTCCTGTGCGTTTGTCGGAATACTGCGACTTTGAAAATCGTCTTCAATCGTTCAAAGGAAAATGGCCAAAGTATCTGGGAGGACCGACCCCCGAAGAATTAGCCAGAGCCGGATTTTTCTACTTGGGCGAAGGAGATAAAGTCAGGTGCTTCAGTTGCGATGTGACACTTCACCACTGGGAACCGCAAGATTCGGCCTACGTAGAACATGCTCGATGGTCACCGAATTGTCATTACTTACCCTTAGTGGGACCGAGACATTGAAGTAACTTCTTACCATAATCATCTGTTCATGGATACTTTACAAGAGAACATTCGTGCTTTGCCTGTGGAGTTGAGAGAACGCATTTACCGAGAGCTGGTCAAAATACAAGTGAAACGTAAAGAACAATTGCATCCGTTACGTCACCGGTGTTTGAACCACTGGTACCTGAAGGCTATACAAGGATTGATTCAATTGAAAGTGTTCCATCGGACAGACATTGATCAACGATCCTCTAGTTTTAAAAAGGATTGGTTTGGTATGGACGATTCTACCTACATCATTGTAAACGTACTGCATCGAATTCCAGAGGAAGAGTTAACGAATTACCAACATCTTGAACACAATGTCAACTTAGTGAAAGAGGAAACTTCTGAACGAATTGTCATGTGTAGATTAGTGACTCAACGATTTAAATTTGACACTGAAGTGAAACCATGTTTGTGCAAAGAGTACATTTCTTGTGTCAGACCAAAGAGGATTTAGTATGACCTATTCATGGATACTTTGCTAGAGAACATTCGTGCTTTGCCTGTGGAGTTGAGAGAACGCATTTACCGAGAGCTGGTGAAAATACAAGTGAAACGTAAAGAACAATTGCATCCGTTACGTCACCAGATCTTTAACCACTGGTACCTGAATGGTATAAGAGAACTGATTCGTCAGAAATTGTTTCAGTGGTCAGACCTTGTTCAACACTTTGAGTTAGTGAATGATCGAAATGTTCATTATTTTGGTTACTTTGAGATTCACCTACAGCAATACATTGAGGAAGACAAGTTAAAGGATTATCAACATATTTTACGTGGAATCTACTTAGAGGAAGAGGAAACTTCTAAACGAACTCTGAAGTTTCGGTTACAGTATGCAAGATTTAGATTCCCTACTGGAGAACGAAGATCTCTGGCTAGAAAGTACGTGTATTGTTTCCGAAACAAAGAGACTATAAAAACAGGCTGCCATGCCACGACTTATGTCACATGTCATCCAACAGATTCCGTGGAAGGAACTCAATGACCATATTCAAACCGTGGATCATTACCATCGATTATTACAAGAACTGTATCCATTCAATTTGGGACGACAAGTGGTGTGTGTCTTAGTGACTTGTTTTTTGGGATTTCGTTTACCAGCCGATTCTTTGTGGACTCTTTACGATCAGTACTTACCACCTCCATGGCCTTAAATGGTCACGAAAAACTCCTTTTGCTCAAAGCCTTGCGTTTTCATCTGGATACTTCTCGACCTCTACGGGAAAAAAAGATTCGTCAACTTTTAGCGACCCAAGACGTGTATGACGATGTGTGTGTAGCTTGTGACTTACATCCCCATTGGACAGATGTCCGTGCCTGGAAAGAATGGGATTTTGAGGCTTGGACCCAAGAAGTGGCCCAGTATGCACGAGAGTTGTTCAAGGAAAAAAGTTACTTTTCAACCCGTGTTAGTGACGGTGCCAGAAGAACCCGTCACCCAGGACAGGACTGTCGTGGACAGACCTGAAAGACCCTTTTGGGAGGACACTTGTGTGACCTTACCCCCTGTTGAACTGGTTAGAACATTACCCAAAAGATGTGATTGTTGTACAGACACTTGTGTTTATTCCACGTTCATCGTTATCATGTGCCTTTTATCCTTGTACTTAAGCCTTGGCTTTTATGTATTTTTGTCTTTCGTATTCATGTTTGATAAAAAAACATTCAATAAACGTGTTCTGAAAAAGTATATAAACTCTTGTCTTGTTTGTTTTCGTGTCACAAGTGACATTTCTCACACCATGGCTACCTCTGCTGTCTCTGCTCCCTCTTCCTCTACTGTCAAAGTCATCGACGAACACTTAGATCGTGCCAGTTGGGAGGCTTTGTATCTTCGCCATCCCTTTAACATGCTCATTGCTGGACCTAGCGGTTCAGGCAAAACCGAATTCGTCAAACGTTTGATCGAACATAAACATCATTTGATCGATCGACCCCCTCAACGGATCGTGTGGTGTTACAAAGAGTGGCAATCGGCGTACAGCCTCTTGCGAGAAAGTCAAGGCGATTCCATCGTGTTTGTGGAAGGCATTCCTAAAGAAGACGACGGCATCGTCTCTGACTCCCGTCAAACCCATTTGGTCATTTTCGACGACATGTTAGGAGAAGACGAAGAAGAAATTAAATTGTGGTTCACGCGCAAAGGGCATCACCGTAATGCCAGTGTCATTTACATCACCCAAAATTTGTTTCAACAAAGTAAAGCCCATCGCACCATCAGTCTCAATGCGCATTACGTGGTCTTGTTTAAAAGCCCTCGAGATAAATCGCAAGTGCAAGTCTTAGCCAAACAGTTAGGAACGCCTTGGCTGACTCAGGCGTACGACGATGCCACTCAAACGCCACACGCCTATTTACTCGTCGATTTGAAACCTACGACCCCCGAGGATTTGCGATTTCGTACCCACTTGTTTCACCACTGGTGCCAAGACGGAGGGCCTGTCCTGTACACGTCTCCGTCCTCGACTTCATTTCACTCCCCATCAAAAAATCTATAAAAACCTCAGACCCTTTTTCGTCTGTCTCACACAGTGTGAACATGACGTCCCTTCAGTCGCATCTTCCCGTCAAATTGATTCGTGCCTTGTATGGCATCAGTCGAGAAAAAAATCCACAAACACGAGCCCGTGTCTTAGAAGCTAGTCTCAAAGAAGTCTTACGATGGTTCACGGTGACGGCACGTCAATTACTCCAAGGAATCATTCAGATTCCTCATCAAACCCAACGCTTTTTCGATCGAAACAAAGTCGCTTTGGTCCAACTGGCCGATCCCCGCATCGACACTCAAACCAAAAAACAAATCATTTTGAAACCTGGAGGGAGCGGTACTCTAGGAGGGGTCATCATTCGCTCACTCTTAAGATGGGATCCTAATGCCCCCAAAGTTATCCCCAAGACAAAAGTCCAACGAAGCCCCAAGAAGAAAAAGAAAAAGACCAGGTCCCCAAGAAGAATAACTTCTCCAGTGGCAGGACCCTCCTCTTACCAGACACCACCACCCCGGAAAAAGAAAAGAAGCCCCCAGAAAAAGAAACAGAGAAAAAGTCCCCAGAAAAAGAAAAGTCCACAGAAGAAAACTAGTCGCAAGAGAGGCACTTCGGCCAGGACGCAACCTTACACTCGCAAACCACGACCTGCCACGGCAGTGACTGCGTCTCCGGCATCCTCACGTTCATCCACTTCTCCGTTGATGACACCCAGAACTGAAGAGTACTTGGAGACGTTGATCACACCAAGAACATCTCCGTTGATGACCCCCAAAAGAACTTCCCCAGTGGCAGGACCCTCCAATTTAGTGGCAGTGGCTGCTGCTCACAAAGTACCTTCTCCCAAAATCAAAGTCCAAGAAAGATCGGGCATGTTACAAAGTTTACTGGATTTGTCCAAGCAAGAACTGGCTCGATTTAGTCCGTTGCGTACCCCTGCACGACGTGTCATGCCTGTCCTCAAACTGATAAAACGTAAAGACAATCAGTGGCGACGCGTTCCAGTATAAAAAGAGCCTGTGACCAAGTCGGGGTATCAGTGAACTTGTAAAAAAGATGTCACCTCCAAGAAGCCACAAAAGAAAGAGACAAAGGCAGACGCGTCATCCGACAAAGCGCTTAGCCAAGCATCGACATTACCCTAAGAAAAGACACAGTCGTTCCAAGAAAAAGAGGCGTCAACAAAGGGGAGGATTCCTTGGTGATTTTGGGAAAAACATTGTCACCTTTATGACAAAGCGATAGTCCCAAAAAAAAGATAAAAGGGCGTGCGTTAAGTCATCGACGTTAGTGTCTGTTCGGTGAATGTCCCGGAACCCACAAGCAAAAAATGTCACCCTCCAGAAAACCCCAAGGAAAGAAAAGAAAAGGACTGCCACCACGTTTAGCTAAACATGGGGACCTGTTATCTGTCCTGTCCAAAGCTTCTTCACCCCTACGAAAAAAACTCATTCAAACGGCCTCCAAAGAGGTCATCGATACCGTGTGCGAATGTTGTTTGAACGTTTTGAAAGGCACGATCCCTTTGTCCAAACACCAGAAACAATGCTTAGGCAAACATCGTCACGTTCTTCGCCAAATGGTTCAAAAGAAAATTCCCATTCGTCAAAAAAAGAAGATGTTGGTCCAACGTGGAGGCATTTTACCTCTCTTGTTAGGCCCCATACTGAAAGGAGTCTTGGGAACCATGTTGGGAGGACTGGTGGGAGCAAGATAAAAAGGCCCTCGGAAGTTCCAAGATCTCAGAATCGACCCCTGACAACCCCATGGAAGGACGAAAACTAGCTTTAGTGCCTTACAAACGATGGATGGAATACCATCGGTGGCAAGAACAACGCACCCCGCATTTACCTCCCAATCCCCATTTGAGCGAGATGTCCCAGTTACAACACGAATTGCAATCCTTGATGGATCGCCAAGATTTGTCCGAAACAGAAAAATCGCAAAAGTACGGTCAACTCTTGCAACGACTGCAACTCTTTCACCAGAAAGCTTTAGACGAAACAGCTTTACCCACTTTGAAAGATTTTAAGACCTTGATGAAAAGTCCAGCACCATCACCAGTACCAGTACCAGTACCGGTACCAGTGGTCAAGACAGAAAAAGGAAAAGAAGAAGAAGAAGGGTTTCAAACTCCACCAGAAAAAGTACGCAAGTTAACAACACCACCTACCTCCAGAATTGGATGGATTAAAAAGATGATGGCCACCCCTTCTTCCTCACAAGAGAAAAAGAAAGTGAAGACAGAAGTGAAACAAGAACCGATATCCCCCGCTCAGACATCCTCCTCCTCTTCGACACCTATTGCCGGCCGCACACGCAAAGCCTTGCAATCCAAGAAAATACCCCAAGAGAAAAAGAGTAGCCTCTTCCAAGAGTGGGTGCCTTATTAAGACACCAATCAACACAAAAAAAATGGAAAAAGTCTTAGCTAGCATTTACTACGATCCCTCGCATCCTGCAGGTTACGCAGGAGTTCAAAAATTGTATCGTGCTGCCAAAACGCGACTGAAAAGTCTCCGTTTACCTCAAGTGCAACGATGGTTACAAGAACAAGCTACCTACACTTTACACAAACCCATTCGACGCAAGTTTGCCAGAAGTCGCACCCGAGTGGAAGGCATCGATCATCAATGGCAAGCCGATTTAGCCGATGTCTCTCATTTGGCCAGCTACAATCGTGGTTACAAATATTTGTTTTGTGTCATCGACGTCTTTTCCAAATTTGCCTGGGTCGTGCCCTTGACTTCCAAATCGAGCAGCGAGTTAGTGCGAGCCCTGCAACGGGTGTTGAAACAAAGTGGCCGTCACCCTCTTCGATGGCAAACGGACAAAGGCACCGAATTTCTGAACCAAGCTTTCCAAAAAGAATTAAAGAAACGTGACATTCATTTTTTTACCACCGAGAATCCCGAAACCAAAGCCAGCATCGTGGAGCGTTTTCAACGCACTTTGAAAGAACGCATGTGGAAATATTTTACGCATCACCACACTCTGAAGTACATCGACATCTTACCGCACCTGGTGCAAGCGTACAACCAATCTTACCATCGAAGCATCGGACGTGCCCCGCAAGACGTGACTCCCGACAACGAAGTGTTGGTGTTCGAGCGCCTGTTCGGTACGTCCCCGACGAGGGCTGTCCCCAAGAAAAGTGGAGAGTTGACCGTAGGAGATTGGGTGCGCATTGGCAAAACCAAACGCACTTTCGACAAAGGTTACTTACCTAACTGGACAACCGAATTGTTTCGCGTCACTGGACGAGTACATGGCCGTCATCCTGCCGTCTATAAATTGGAAGACATGAACGGAGAAGTACTCAAAGGAACGTTTTATTTGCCCGAGTTACAACGTGTCACCAAAAAAGAAGACGACGTGTACGACATCGAAAGCATTCTCGAACGCAGAACCCGTAAAGTGGGCAAACGACGTGTCAAAGAAGTCAAAGTACGTTGGAAAGGATATCCACCCAATGTTTTTTGGGTTTTTGAGGTGTATATTTGGAGTTAGATTGGATTGTTTTGCTAATGTGGATAGTCTACTGAAGTGATTTATAAAAAAATTTTAAAATAGTGATGGGTAGCATAAAAGTGAGTGAGTGTTTCTTTTAGGTCCGCGCGTTGTTGTTTTTTTTGGTCATGATCTAGGTAAGATGAATTTTATGTTATTAGGGGGATGTTTTCCTTCACGTCCGCGCTTTCAGTATAAATTGAAACTCGTTCGGTAGTCCAGTTACCCTTGTTGATTGATCAACACAGCCAGAAGAATGAACACGAGACTTGAGAAACTGTTGGAGCTTCATGTGCATCTGGAATATGCCAGGCGCATATTAAATGAACTGGCTGCGGAAGCCATTGTCGAGGAGGGAAGGATAAGAGAGGAGGAAAGAAGAAACAAAGAAGAGGAGGAGAGAAGATATAAAGAAGAAGAAGAAAGAAGATATAAAGAGGAAAGAAGAAACAAAGAAGAGGAGGAGGAAAAGGAGAGAAGAAAAAATTTCAAAATCCCAGAGAGCGAAAATTGGGATTCTGAAGCGACATATCCTGCCTCTGCTCTCTGCCCCCAAAAGGTAAAAAGTAACTGGGGGATAAGATGCATATGTGGCGCCAGGCCTGGAAGGTGCCACCATTAACCAGGTGCCCATGAAGTTCCAAACAAAACAGCCCTTTTCAGGGCTACCCAATACTCTAGAAAAGAAATAACTATCGATTTGCCAATGTGTGTAGGTAGAGTAGTGTGAATATAAACACTAACTCTTTCTTTAAAAAATGTGAGGGTCAGTGTTTGTGTGATTGTGAGTTTGTGTTTGTAAGTGATAAAGTAGATTATGGGTTTCTTTATTGTTTCTTAGCAAATGGGGAGAGTATAGTTTGGGTTATATTATATGAAATGAAATGAAAAAGTAGGGGATGTTTTCCTTCACGTCCGCGCGTTGTTGGGTCATGATCTAGGTAAGATTGATTTTATGTTTTTTAGGGGGATGTTTTCCATCACGTCCGCGCTTTCACTATAATAACCCACAGTGTTCGTTGTTCAAACCATTCTGCAAAGAATAAAAAGAAGATGGCGTCAAACCAAATCGACAAAATTCAAACCTTGCAAGACGTTTTAGACAACTTAGGAATAATGGAACAGATGCTATTAAGACTGGTTGAAGACCATTATTCCTATAGTCCCCATCGTGTGAAGATGGAAATTAATAACTTAAGGAAAGCAAAGGACAAGATTAGTGGTGTCATGAAAGAGATCAAGGAGGAGAAGGAGGATGAAGAGGAAAGAATAAGAATACGCAAATGGAACGAAAAGATTGAAAAAGAAGAAGAAAATGAAAAGAGGAAGAAAGAAGAGGAGGAAGAGAAGAAGAAAGAAGAGGAGGAGAAGAAAAAAAAGAAAGAGAAGAAGAGTGTAGGAGATAAAATAAGAACTTGGTGGAGGAAAAGAAGAAATTAGAAGAAGAAGAAGAAAACCCAAAGGCCCTTTTCAGGGCCAGCCATATTTCTCGAAAAGAGATAGTCTTTGAATTGCCTACCCCTTTTTTTATTTTATTTTTTTTTTAAAAAAAAATAGAGACCCTCCCTGTTTCAATTTTACATAGACCCTATACAGTCCCAAGGGTTTATGTCCATGTTAAATTTACATAGACCCTATATTGTCCCAGGGTTTTTGGCCATGTTAATTCCCATAGACCCTATATGTTCCCACGATTTTTCTCCATGTTAAATTTACATAGACCCTATATTGTCCCAGGGTTTTTGGCCATGTTAATTCCCATAGACCCTATATGTTCCCACGATTTTTCTCCATGTTAAATTTACATAGACCCTATATGTTCCCAAGGGGGTCTGTAATGATAAATCCCATAGACCCTATAAGATCCCCATATACTACTCTCGAATAATCAGTAACACAAGAAAGACTGAAAACAAAAAGCTTTGAAAAATATAATAATTTATTTCCCTGGAAAAATTCTAAAAAAATGAAAAAATATGAACTTACGGTTTTAAGAGTCAAATCCAAGAATAATCCACGAATAAAAGTGTTGAAGTCCTAATAACAAAATGTGATAACGATTTCAGCTCCTTGTAGAAACACAACAATTAATCATCCAGTCTTGGAAATCCAAATAAAATTTTCAAGAAATGTCCTTGTTCAAGACTTCTGTAGGAATACAATAATATTTCCAACCTTTCAGAGTCCAAATAATCTGATGAAAACTTAAAAAATAACTCAAAATAATTCAATACTGGTCACAACAGAAGAAAACAACTTGCATCAAGTGTTTAAAAATTCCGTACTCTGATCTCTCTCTCTCTCTCTCTCTCTCTCTCTCTCAACACCACTATTAGTACGGAGTATTTCGAAATTTTGGAAATGCCTAATTGCGAAATAGAGGATAACGTGATGACGTGATCATGTTTAAATATAAAAACAAGTAGCTCCTGTACGTCCTTGATAAGAACCAATCATTTTACTCCGAAAAAACGTTGTTTACGTGACCCTCAATCAGGACTAGGAACTAAGTAAAATATAGGAACAGTTTTTCTATTATTAGGTATCTAATGAAAAATCTCAGGTCGAACTGAATTGTCTGGGAAAAAAATCAAACTCCTAGTAAACACAATTACATTACATAAACATGTAAAGAAAAAAAAGACGCAAAACCCCACAAACATTCAAATCAAATCAAACGCAACTTAAATCAAATATAAATTAAATCAAATATACGTAACACATTTGTTTTGATGTTGTTAGCGAAAAGAATTACAGTCTGAGGCATTCAATTAATACCAAATGGTAATTTATCAAGGATGGAACTGTATTATCAGTTCTAAGGAATATGAAATTTAGCTATGCATGCTAGGACGCACACGTTTAAACAAATATTGCTTATAATCCATGCAAACAAAGGTCGCACACTATTTGACAAAATCACGGAGACACTGGTAAAGTATAAACAACGAAGACATGTTTGCATATCTAGTCCAATCTTAACAATCAACACGACCGATCAGGTGGCCTAGTGGTTAGAACGTCCTTCTCGGACACGGGAGGTTGCTGGTTCAAAACAAGGCCGAGTCTTAACAAAGACATACAAATGTTACTAACAGCTGCTTCGCTAGGCGCTCGGCATTAAGAGGTTAGTGTTAGGAGTAGTCGGCCTGGTGTCAAAATAATGTGACTGGATGGGACATTTTAATACATATCTGCGGCGTAATGACCCAGTGCCCGACATTATTATAAACTGCCGCACTGCAGACATCGTAGCGATATGAATGAAAGTTTGTTAAAGCATCACTGAAATTGATTCCATATCACAGACTTGTATTAAGTAACTGTAATTCCCATAAGGGTTTAGTCTACAACTGCAATTACATTATTATTTAAATATATATTTTGTTGTTATGGACTGACTGATGAATTTATTGATTGACTAATTGTCCTGTAATTAGACTTTAGAATGACTAATCAATCCACCGCTTTGGAGACTTTACTGTAGTATGTGCATTTGGTTATAATGCTCCATCGTAAGTATTTCTTAGATATGTGTGAAAACTTGTTTGATTATTGGAACTCGGTGCAATGGAAATATTCCTTTGTCTGAAATAATTAGCCAATTAATAGGAGCAAACGTCACGGAGTGAAGTGTTTGTGAGTTTCTATGATGCCATGGGTAACTTTCAGTGAATTCAGGTCAAAAGTGCCAGAGTAACCCTGGAGTACCATAGTCCGTACTAAAATCTAGTGGTGTACATTGGTGGCGTGACTACAGTGGCAGTACTTACGGTAGGAGACCGGTAAATTGCACAAATGAATAAACAAGAAGGGACTCGGCAGATGCTGTTTATGTCGCCATGGTGGCAAATGTCATGCTGTTGTATTGGTGAAATGTGCCTTGAAAAGATAAACTGACTGGCTTAAGGTGGCGTACTAAAAATAGTTCCCTGTGTTATGGGGATAGTTGTATAGTTTCTACGGCGGTAACTGCCGACGGTACGGAAAGTTGATGCAAAGAAACCATGCTGATTGTGTTTCATAGATATTTTTCAAGTTGTGAGATCTGTGTTCATGCATTGATTATCGAAACATTCATGTACAGAATGGACACATCGGGCTCTCTAATTTATAAATGAGTTTGTATAGAAGTCTTTGCAAACTTAGGTTAAACGTATGACTTCTAGTTGAATATCTCCAGGGTTTGACACCGCTCGGTTAAGCAAATATCCCTGGCTTTTAACAAAACCATTTATTTAGATTTGAATGTATGTGGCAGAAAACCTGACTTGATGGCAATGACCATTCGTTTTGTGACAAAATATAGTAATATCTTCGTTTCATTATACGAACCTCTCTCTCTCTCTCTCTCTCTCTCTCTCTCTCGGGCATTCTCACGGTTCACCTTCCGAATCACTTAGTTCATATATTTGCTAATTCAAGGTACCTCGTACAGGTTATTTGTATCGCTAATTGAAAGTTTTAAACAGTTTATTTCCACGTCTCCTTCTGCGTAAAACATACTGAAATAAGACTAAATGAGCAAGAATATTACAGTCTAATGCAGTTCTAAAAAAAATGTTGTTTTTTTTAAAGTTATAAATACAAGTTGGTCTAGTAGAACATCATGAGCGTTTTGGCTATTGTTAGAAACCTCTTTAACTTTGGGACAACAATATAGATTGACGCCATGTGTTTACATTTTGTGTGTTGTTATAATAAGACTTCGTTTACAATAGAACTATCGATGCAAACATAATTCATGATATGTTAAGCAAAGTCATCAAATCACCAACTGAAACAAATATATACATTTATAAGAACAATGAATGCACTCAAAAGTTTATGATTACTTGCTCGTGTAGTCGCAGGTCTTAAGAGCGCAATAATGAAAAACACATTGCTCTTTTTAAATGGTTTATTTTGGGGCTAATAATCTTACTGATAATTGTTTGACCTCTGTATAATATATTCATCTTTCTATATATGTACTGAAATTCTGTGCGTGTAACTTACGAAATCAGTTAGTGATAATTCGATTTCACCTAAGCGGGATTTTCACTTGATTCACATCCGTTCTCTCCTGTTTGAATGCGAAGTAGGCAAATGATGAAACAGGGGCGGTTATAGTTCATTTAATAATCATAAAATAAATTTTGCATATCAAGGATGTCTTTTCAATATCTTGACGTGTGTAAAATCTCGCCGCAAACAGGAGGTTTTAACTTAACAGATGGGTCTGATAATAATCAGTTTCGGTACAACTCTAAAATGAATTCATGCGTATTTCCAACAGTATTTTGATGTCATTATTTCGTATATGTTGCAGATTTATTTGCATGTATTAAACGTGTATGGTAGGAATGTATTGTTAGTTTCCCAACACTATTATCTCACATGCATGAAATATTTTTAAAATAATACCAGGGACTGTTCCCTGCACCAGCTTTTCTTTCTTATAGTTTGGCTAAGTAATTGGTATTTGATGCCTCGGTCTAAAGGGACATTATATGTTTTTGGAACGTGTAATTTGATAGCGATCTCTCTCTCTCTCTCTCTCTCTCTCTCTACAAGTGTTCCGCCGGGCAATCGAGGACATCGATTCGGGCGTGTGTATCTCCATTTGTGAAAGAAAGAGACACTCCAAACTCGCAAACAAGCGCCAAGCGTGTAAACGGGGACCTTCCTACAAATCATGATTTTACGTTATTCTAGGCTAAAATAGTTGGTAGAAGCAAGTTTTTACTATTTTCACAACCGAGGACAGCCTCGGTCGGATGTGAGTCCTCGGTACGTTGGCATGTAATCTCATGAATGTCCTCGGTTTGCACCAAATACAAATGCACACACACAAGCGCACACACGCACGCACGCACGCACACACAACAATCTTTAAGATTTAATCTTTTTAAACTAGGTTTTGGACACACTGACAATGCACGATTGAAAGTGGTAAAAGAAACACTTCATTCCAGAAAGGATATATCAATTAATCGTGTAGACTATGTTTCTAAGTTTAAATATCAGTTGTCAAAGGGCTGTGAAATCCCAATAAATAAAATGCACTAAACTAAGTCATCAATGAAATTATGACATGACAAAATTACATAGGAAAGGAGTTTTCATCCTGATGATAAAGTTCTGGCTGCCATTTCACAGATGAAAAGAAAGCAAGTGATTAAAATTGTATCATCAATACTCTAAGGAGGCAATAAAGTAATCAAATTTGCCATATAAATATGTTAAAGGGGTATGTTCAAGGAGATAGCCATGTTAATTAGTCAGCTAGTTTAGTTATATCTGTCCCACACAATGAAGATTTAATTGATCGGATACAATCAGACTGCAGTGACTTTGGTGTAACCAATCTTCAGAATTCAGAAATTATGAATAATCTGGACGAAGAACGTTCTCATTTGCAGAAACAAGAAAAGAATCAATTAAAGTAGCTATTGAATTTGCACTCCTTCTAGATGTGCCAAAAAAAAGCAAAAAACAAGTAAAATCTACTATGACGTTGAAATTGTAGATTCCAATCCTATGAAATAACACCCATACAGGATGAATCGTCTCAAACAAGAATGCTTGAAAAAATAAATTTAGTATTTGCTGGAGAATAATTTCGCAAAACCGTGTAAAAGTGATTGAAGTTCAATATATGTTCTTTCACCGAAACCAGATAATACATTCCACATGTGCACGGACTACAGATATGTGAATATGTGACCAAAACATATTCATGTTCGCTGTCAAGAATCGTTGACTAATTTTTGTTCCAGTCTTTTACTACTATTGCTGAACCACGGAAACACTGAGTAGGGAAACCAAGTTTCATTCATCTGAAAATGTCAGGATGCTTTTGATAAGCCAAACCCTATACTCAAAAGTAAACCAGTTCTTTCAACTCCAAATTTTAGTCGATCATTTAAATTGTCTGTTGATGCAAGTGATACAATTGGGGTAGGTTCTAGAGGGACACTACAAGCTAATATCATGCAGTGTGCTACTTTTCTAAGATATTAAATAAGCACCAGAGAAGTTATTCCATAGTAGTGAAGAAATGTTTGGCTTTGATGCAGGTGTTGCAAAACGTTCAAGTATATATTAGTTCAACTCCTTATTGGATTATTGTATTCGGTGATCAGAACCTCCCTACTTTCATTGGAAAGATGAAAACGAAAAGCAGAGAATATCAAGATTGCGTTTGATGGTGCAGTAATACAATATTGGCATCAGGTATGTCATGGATAAAGACAATCTAATAGCAGGTTCACTCTCACGTGTATAGAAGTATATTTTTTATGTATACTTTGTGTCATTAATAAGATTTCATCTTGCTTAAACGTTTACAACATGTACGTTTGACTAATATTTAAATGTAAGCCTTATTGCATGCATCTTTTCTTCTCCATGAGGGGAGGTATTTTGCATATTTAATTTTCATTGAGTCTTAGTTATTTGAAATTTATTGTATGCTATGGATATTTGAATTTTGTACATGACTTTATCCAAAATCAAGTTAACATTCTGCCTGACCTGAAACATTGATTTAGATTTGCAAACAACATATTTATCTTGATCTGAGTCCAGAATTCTGGAAATGTTTTTTAAAATGCCGGGTCTACCTATTACTTGCTATGTCGTATAAATAACTACCTGTGAATAGTTGTCAAGTTTTCAGGTACACAATACGGGATATGGTGTGGTGCGGAACTTCGCATACAAATATCTTAACTTATATAGCCAGGCATTGCTGCTGCAAAATTGCCAGAGATAAAAGCAGCGTAGGCATTCAACAAATTTTTTAAACACGTATAGATGAACAATTGGCTAACTTTTATTAGTAGGTGGCTCTCTTGCATTATTATCAGGGTACCAGGATGCCACTTGTGAAAAACCTGGACAGCCTAGCTGTTCTACGACACCATGTTAAGCTGGATAAGCAAGTAGTAGGTATAATCTAGGCTTGTGTGGACATGTATTTATTTTCCTGTGTGGGTGTAAAAGTCTATGCTGTGTGTGCAGACATATTCCAGTCATGTGTGGACATGTAATTTTTCCCTGTGTGGGTGCAGATATATAACCTCGTGTTGGCTTGCATAATTTCGTCCTGTGTAGTCAAGAATTGTTGTTTGTGAGACTGTACATAGCAGCAGAAGAGGAGGACAGACCCGGACTTCCCGTCAAATTAAAGCCTTCACAGAAAACAATTTCATAGGAACCATTTTTTTCATTTCTAAAGGCTGCTACGAGGGTCAAATTTCGTCATAAACAGACCTATGTGTATACGTCGATACACAAAATCATCAGCGCCAGGGCAAATTTACTTGCTAAAATATTTGGTCAAGACCGACTCGATATCGACTACGTGGATCATGCAAATTTATCGTGATGAATCCATGTGGTGTTAACTGAGCGCGGCTAAATAAATTTTTAAACTTAACAATGTCCATGTCACCGTTGCACCAAGTTTGATGAATATTTCTCAGCGTGTGCGTGTCAACGCCGTTAAATACCGCTAAAATGTTGCAATTATCTCTGATAACTTTAGGAATTTGTGTATACCGTTGAGTTACGTAAATAACATCGGTATTTTTACGTCTGCCGCGAGAAAATATCCTGGCTGGATTTGCTTGTTTGTCCAACATTACGTCATCGTATACAACTAAATTATTAATTTCTCCGTCAAGATCTTCTACAGATGGTGCCTCATTGATATCCGTGATAAATTCAATAACGTTATCAGCAATTTCGGTCGCATTCTCGTTAAAATCTTTAAGAACTTGATAACAACGCTGATCGTCAACCGATGGTGCAACTAAATATAATTTATCCCATTTTAGCCATCTCATTATCAAATTTAGCAATAATTGAGTTTTCCCAGATCCAGATGGGTCAATTATTATCATTCTAATCGAATTTGGTAATGCCGCGTGATGTTTTACCTGTTCGCGTTTTCTCGTGGCTGAAAAATCATTTACATTCATGATATAATAATATTTATGAATTTATATTGTGTAAAATGTCGCACGCGCACCTCGACGGAAAACCTAACTGAGATCACAACGCGCAATAATAAACAAGCAATGACCGGTACATGCGTAAAATGTGGTACAAAAAAGGTTAAATTTGTTTTAAAAAAAAAGAGACACGGAGGTGACATCGCAGCCAGCTTAGATACATTACCTGGTCTTCCTTGGGCGAAATATCCTGGAGAAAAACATCTACCTGGATATAATTACTGTGGCCCTGGAACAAGACTTGATCTTAGACTGAATAATAATAATCAACCAAATCCTGGTGAAGATCCAATAAACGCCATCGATGACGCGTGTTACGTTCATGACCTTGCTTATCGTAGCGGGGATTTACAACAAAGGCATCTCGCTGATGTAAATTTAATTCACGCGTTAAATGCTATTCCTGATAAATCTTTCAAAGAAAAATTAGCCACGTGGTTAATAAAAGGCCCAATGAAAGGCAAATTAGTATTCGGCGCAGGTAATAAATAACATGGAGGAAATTTATTATTCTCCACGAGGATTCTGGCGAGGAAAATCAGCAATTGCCAAACTTGCAAAATCTGCCAAAGTAAAAATTCCCGTAGCAGCATCTTGGTTATCAAAGCAGGCTGTTTGACAAATTTATCTTCCTCCGCCTAAGAAAATTCCTCATGCACATTTCGACGTAAGTGTTCCTAATGAGGTTCACCAAGCTGATATTATGTTTTTGCCCCACGATACCGTTAACGGTATTACTTACAAATATGTACTAACCGTCCTTGACATCGCTAGCAGGTACAAAGAAGCAGCGCCGTTAACAACTAAATCAGCTACCGAGGCTGCAAGCGCATTTAACAAAATGTATCAACAATCACCAGGACCACAACGTGGTCTGACTTGGCCAAATTTACTTCAGGTTGACCCAGGTAGGGAATGTCTTGGCGCGGTTTCATCGCAGATGAAAAAAAAAATAACGTTAATATACGGCGCGGACATATAGGAATTCACCGAGATCAGGCAATCGTTGAAAGATTTAATAAAACCCTTGCTGAGCGTATATTCGGATATCAATATGCAAGAGAATTTATCTCAGACGAGCGATCTCAAGAGTGGGTATCAAGATTACCTCAGGTAATTAACGCAATTAATAACGAAATAACACGAACAATAAAAATGAGACCAGCAATTGCTATCATAAAATCAATTATACCAATAATTAGACGAGATTTCTCAACACAACCCGTTCTAGGTAGTATCATCGTTAGATATTTATACAAACCTGGCGAGGCTGAAGGCGGCAGAAAAAGAGCAACCGACCCAATTTGGAGTGTAACTTGACATAAAATATCCTCCGTAACAAGGTCGTCTGGAAGGCCGGCAATGTATATATTAGATTCGTTCGCTCCTCAACGTGGATTTACCCGCGAAGAATTACAAGTAATTCCTAATGATACTAAATTGCCGCCGAGATCACTTAAATAACAAATTCGTCCTAACTGAGATAATTTTCGAAGCCTAGATACGGCTAAATAAACTAAATTTGACCACATAATTCTATCATCGACGATCCAAATTTGACCGTCTATAGTTAATCCTTGCGATGAGTGTATCGTTGTTGCATAACCTAATTTCCATGGAGATTTTTCTGCATTTAGTGCGTCATTAACAAGATCAATATCAACGGTAATAATATCATTCAATACCAAGTTTCTTTTTTCTCCTCCTGGTACAATTACATCAATATTTTGTCGTCGAGTATCTGCCGGCCGATAAGATAACGGCACAGGCAACTTTGGAAATTTTTCACGATGTAACTTAAATAATTTTACTTGAAGATCATCACGAACTATTTTTCTACTAGCGACAATTAAATGATCTGGCCTCCATAAATTTAGAAAATCACTCATTGACTTTTCGCTAATTACCTTTCTCATAACGTCACATTGAATTTTATCTGATTGTAATCGAATTAATTTCTTAAATTCAGTCAATAATTTATCTGTTGATCTGTAATCGGCATTAATTTCTTCATAATAATCAACAAAATTCTTTAGCCAGGTATGTGGTGATGCACCCTCAATCGGATTTGGTTGTCCATGATCGCCGCACATAACCACGGTGGTACTTTTTTGTGATAACCACGCAAGAAATAACTTTAACGTCGCTAAATTTACTGTACAAATTTCATCAAAAATTATAACTTTATTGACATATTTGTCGCCCATCCGTACGAAATCCCATGTACCGCCGCTGTATTTGAAATAACTGTGATAAGTACAAGAATTAACGCCGCGTTGTTTCATTTCTCGTGCTAATCTGTGTGTTGGCGTTAACACAACCACGTCTGAATTTGCAAATAAATTTATCACTCTAGTAGTTTTTCCACTACCGCCAGGTCCATTCAGATATACAAATTTATGTCGTGAAATTGGATCATGTACAGATATTGCTAGGGAAATTTCAACTATATTACCGCGATGAAATTCATCACGATCTTCAACGTCGGCATCTTCACAATAACCAAGAATATCGTCGTTTTCTATTCTCCAAGTGCCCCAAGAACCATCTCCGATAAGATTTTCCAACCGTGGCAAGTATTTATCATTAATGCAAAACGAATCAGTCGCTACTCTCACTGCGATATCAGAAAACTTATTTATGATGGAAAGTAAATTAATACTTACATATGCAAGCATTGACGACCTTAAATGAGTATATTGCGGAGATTCTCCGTCAAGATAACTAACTACGGTACCTAACTTTGCTCCGTCAACGTAAATATTTTCTCTGTTCCAAAATATACCCCTCGACGCGGTATCATTAAGGATAAAATCTAATTCAGCATCATCCATGAATAACCTAGCGTGATGTCGTTTATGATCAACAGTGCCACCTTGAGTAAATTTACCAATTATTTTTCTACCTATGTCTTTAGCGTTATCACAATCTGTTGGTAACCACACGTCAGTTTGTTTTTTATACGAAATAATTGCCTCACTGACCGTCAACAACGTTAACATGGCTGAATCTAACATATATTGCAGCAGCGCTATGTGAACCCAACGTCGTTGGGAAAAATGTCTTCGGAAACAAACGTAGCAGATTTTATGTAAATTTTCAGCAAATTCAAATGATATAACGCGAGCAAATCCCGTTAAGGGAAAATTCGGTAATGGTCCATTTATCGATACTCGCGTCATATCACTGCAAGGATGTCCGTACTTAGCAAAATATTTAGCAACGTCGCCGTATCCTAGAAAACTTCCAGGATAACACGCGGACATGTCGATAGATATCATATTTTCATAATCATATTTAGTATTCCATAATCCGCCATGGCCGTATTCAACGCAACTTTGTTCAACATCTTTGAGAAATTCACCTCGCGTTGGTTTCCATGAGTTTTTCTCTCTGGCAGCGTGGGCAGTGACAGATGGAACAGTAAAACAATTAGTCAATAATTGTTCAGGATTTGCCGAGTATTTATTTGTTAATTCGCTCATTGAGTCATGTAAAGATTTATTTCTGTAAACGTCACCGATTGGTAGCACAAACTGATCATATTTATCTTCGCTGGAGAATAACAAAACCGATATCGGATCTGTTTTACTTAATATTTTAATAAATTTAAACATCTCCGTAGAAGATTCCGCAGAAAATTCTGTGGGATAAAATTTAACTATTCGTTCTCGTGGAAATATCGTTACCGTGGGTGACCACGCTTGAGAATTATGATCAACAATTATTATTGGCGCTCCTCGAGATTTATACGCGGATTCATATAAAATTTCTCACGATAATGTCTTTACCGCGATAGGAAATTTTAATCGCCGTGACAACGCTGCCACGTCAGTTATTGACGCACCGTCAACAACCGTTCCCGCCCAGGTATTTATTTTTTCCAACCTTAGCGCGGTTAAACCTGATCCACGTTTTGCATTTTTCATATGTTCTATTACGCGCTCAGCCACACAATTTATCACTGAAGATTTTTTCATCAATTGTAGATTTTTCACGTCTGGTTTGTAATTTATTCGATAAATTCAGTAAACGACCGCGCTAACCGGGCAAGATCTAACGTAGTACGGTTTGTCTATGCCTAATAACAAACCAGGTCGGCTATTTGCATGAAGAATAAAAAATTTTTTTTACCTCCGATTACGGGGTCTCGTTTATCACGAATAATCCAAACGCCGTCGGGCATTTGTGCAATAAATTTTATTCCAAAAATAGATTTCTCATTAGGGTGATTTTCCTTTATGTAATAAATTATTTTCTTAGCTCGCTCGTCGGTCATTGTGTTCGAGATTGAATTTGTTTTCCAAGTCGACCAAGTATGAACCGCTCCATCGTCAAAAAATTCCTTCTTGGCTTTATCAGCGTCAGATATATCATATTCAGCCTCGTCAAGATCAAATAATTTCATTTTATATTTTAAACAAATATCTAAATAATAATGAATCATTGCAAATGGCTGTTAGTTGGTTCGATAAATTACTGTAATAAATCATGCAAAAATGATTATTGCGGCGCACATATGCAAGCTGTTCGATGCGGTAGTTTAGGACCACAAAAATGTATAATTTGTGAAGTTGGCACACGAGATAAGACTCGATTGTGTTTACGTTGTGGTGGAAAACGCTATAGAGAGTTACAGCGACATTACGATAAAAAATCCATCAATGACGTTATTACCTGCGAAGAAGATTATCTTAATAAATTTTAAGCAATTAATGATTTAAACAAACAATAATTGATATATGGAGGCATTCAGAAGTCATCCAGCAATTAACGGCTATGAGGCATCACGCGACGGCGTTGTCAGACACATCAAAACAAAAAAATTGGTTGGTTGTGTTGGTAATTCTGGTTATCTTCGTTTTACCGCCGGAGATAAAAATTATTATAACAACAGATTTAACTTCGAATGTTTCAACGGACCAATAAAAGATCAACTTGTTATTGACCACGTTGACGGGATTAATCTCAACAATAAATTATCTAATCTTCAGGCGGTTACTCAAAGTGAGAATAACTTGCGAGGTAACGCCGGTAAATTTTCAAAACACGCCAAAGCAGTTAAATCAATAAATGTTGAAACCGGCGAGGAAATGATACTTCAATCAATGTTTTCTGCTGGTAAACACTTTGGTATCGATCGCGCATCAGTGCGGCGAGCTGCAGAAAAAATATATAATTCGGCGTTTTCATATAAATTTGGCGTATGGATCGAGTTTTATTATATTCCACTAATACTTGATGATTAAATTTCACAATAACAATAATATTACTTAAAAACAATAATTTTTATAAAACAATTTTTTTTTTACAATTTATTAAATATATATAATTATAATATGAACGAGGAAAATATTAGCAATATCATTAACGCCATTGAGGAATTAAAAAATAAAAATATAAAATTATCTCCAGATTTAGATACAGATAAAATTATCTCTGAATTTGAGATACTTGCTCAAAACAAACTTGAACACAGATATGTTCTTTTATCTGAATATAAATTTACAAAGAAAATTCAATCAGCGATGTATCAGTCGCTGGCATCTGTCAACGAGATGCAGATTAAGGAATTTGTTGCACTGTCTACGTCAGTGGAAAAGATAAGATCGGAATTATCTGACGAATATGAATCAATGAAAGTTATTAATACTCTTGCTAGACAGTTAAATAAGTGAAAATTAATTGTTTTGCAATTATTCTAAGAAATTAATTATAATGTGTAGTGTAAACGATTTGGCGGCGTTGAATGTATTATCGAGTAATTATTTTTACGAAAAAATGATAGTTGATAACACCTGTAATCACTACTGGTTCCCACTTGACACAATGATGACTTTTACGTTTCGTAATGGTGAAATAATACCAATTATCGGTGATTATTCACCTGATCTAACGTCGTTTTCGTTAATTAAAATAGCAAATGAGTTTTCTAATGAATTTCAGCGACGAATTAGTAAAATCTTACGAGGAGATTTTATTCCTGCTAGAGAATTTCTTGAAGCGGCAGAGTATGTTAAAATTGCGTCAGAAATACCTAAAATTTATTGTCATACTTCGATGATATTCAGCATTGGAAATCAATCTATAAGGTATAATTTTTACATTAAAAATCTTTGATTCTGAGAATTAAAAAAAAATATTTTTTTTTGTGATATTTACTGATTTTTATTTATTTTTTTATGTCATTTTTCTACGGTGGACAGAATTTTTACGATCTTACTAACAAATTAATACTTAACGTTTCGCCACGTGTGTCAAGTAAATGCCCTTGTTGACTTGTTAATCTGAAATTAATTCTTGATAATAATCGATTATAACATCGCAAATAAAACGGATTGACAGGTTCTTTTATAAGTAAATATCCCGGTGAAACATCCGGGGAAAACGAATAAAGAATAAATCCCTGCTGAGCTCGTTCTGACACAGATGCGTCTACGCTGTAACTGCCATCGATGACATCCGCGTGAAGATTAACCGCGATAACGTCAGTTATATTTACGATATTTGGCGAAATATGCCGTCCTTGTCCCGCTGGGTCATTATTATGTCTAAGTATTGACGCTGGTGGTAATCTTTTTTCCCACGCGTCGTGTAATTTTGGAAATAACTCATCAATGGTGTCAGTGACAGATTTTCTCATTTCAGGTACGATATAACAGAGAAATCTAAAATTTGGCAACGTCGCCTCGGTTAGCCCGTGCGCGGTTAAAAATTTTTGTGTTTCGCCTGATTTATCATTAATAATTACCTGAATTAATTTTCCATGGATATATTCCATGTCATATGCGAGTTGATTTATTGATTCTATGCGCGCAATAATCGCATCACATAAATAACTCGATATATCAAAGATACACTCCTGAAAATATCGTCGCAAATCTCTTAATTCCGACTTATATTCTTGTTCAATTTCAATAAACGAATCACGAATTTCACTTATTTCGTAAAAGACACTTCCAAACTCAAATAATACCGCACCTCTCCCCAGCAACAGAGTATTTTATATTTGTTGATTCTTCTATCGCTGATACTAAATGTCTATAATCAGATCTAAAATCGTGATATTTTTTCTTATCAGTGACATAATCAGTTTTCTTAGGTTCTGGTGGTACTGGTGGAGTTGGTGGCACAATTTCAGGCCAAACTAGCACGGATCTTATCGTGGATTTATAAATATCAACGATGTAAGGTGATTTTAACTCAATCGTCGAAGTTAATGTTGGGTCATGTACGGATATTTTTATTCCTGGTTCTTTGTCACCAGTTATATTCGTTATCTTATAAATAAATTCCTTGTTAATTTGGTCGATCTCGTAACTACCTGTTGGTAATCCAACGACGGTCCAGTCGGGTGTTCCATCGGGGCGATTTTTATTAGCGAAAACAAGCGAATTATTCGATGAAAATCCACCAAATGATTTTGATCTAATATTGGGCCAGCTGTAATAGACGCGTAACTGCGATAGTGCAATTTCATTGACAGGAATTGGTATTGGAAAATTAATACTAAATTCTGGCTTAGTCGAGCTTGCCGATATCATTGTTGTTGTTGACGGTGTTGTGTTTGTTACAATCTGCGCCAGCTCCGACATTATTAATATCTTCGTGTTTAATATCGACACTTTTTATCATTAGCGAGAATTCGCAATCGGATATAATTCCGTCATTGAGACTCTCAGAAAGCAACGATGATAATTTTGAGTACGCGGCCGTAACTATGTTTAATTTATTCACATACGAAGAGAATTTCTCGCTGGTACAAGAAGATATTTTTTTTTTTGCAATAATATTGAGGACACCCGCGATTGTCGTTGACGCGGAAACAGCGATAGTTACAACGAGGGGTGCCATCATTGTTACCGCGGATAATATTATGCCAGCGCCGGCAATAACCGCACTAGCTGAGTAAACAGCTACGTCGATGGCAACTAATGTGCGCTGATATTTTTTTTACTTTTACCTGATACGTATCTACGGCTAATTTTAACGAATCTTGCCATGAGCGCGCCTGATTATATCTATACGTGGATGCGGTCATTATTAGTAACTATCTAAATAATTGGGGTGACTCAGCGATAAATTCCATAATCCACCAAAAATTTGTCGGTGTTGTTATTGTTCGTTCGTGTGGTTCTAACTCAAATGTTTCTTAGACGTCTTTGTTTAGCAAAATATTTAAAAATCCAAGATATCTATCACTGAGGTGTCGCCATTTATATTCTTTAGCTATTATTCTGAATCTTATCTTGGAGAAAACATGTAATCGGTATGCACCGGTAATTGGTGCCGTGTACGTGAAAGTGTTATTTTCTGGTGTCCACGTTGCTGACCCTGACGAGATTGTGAATTGCACACCAATGACTTGTTGTGGTGTTACCGCTGATGGAAATTTGATAAATTCAGTTTTAGGAATTTGTCTTCCAATACTCTCAAGTAGATTGGTAGTAGTTTCAATGCTAAGATTGATTTTAGCGATATCCTCGTTGTATTTTACCGTGTCAACTTTAAAAGCCACCGTGGCAACAAGATCATCAATTTCTTTCTTGAGGTTTCTTCGAAATTTTTTAATATCATCGCTGTTTTTTCGATATCCTCGTTAATTTTTGTGATATCCTGGTCGGTTTTTCTAACATTTTCGTTGATTCTTACGATGTGCTCGTTAATTCTTGTGATGTACTCGTTAATTTTTTTAGCATCCTCGTCGGTGGATATTTTATCGGCCTTTAGAAGCAACTTTGCAGTGAAATCATTGATCTCGTTACCGGCTCTTCTAGCAAGTTCTTTCAGGCGATCAAAATCATCTAAGTGGGCGTCATACTCGACTCGTTTAATTATGTCGGTTATTTTAACATTACTTGTTCGTAATTTTCCGTGTTGATATTGAAAGATAACAACATCGTCGGGATCTATTCCTGCTATCGATAGCAGATTATTAAGATCATCCTTTGTTGCGTATTTAGATAAATCAATATCGGTTACCTCTTTTTTTCTCAATGCGGAACTCCCATAAATGTCAACCATGTTTATATTTATCAGATGTATATTTAAGTATGGTTTTGTGATACGGACTAAATGCACGTAAAATTGCATCAAGAACATTAATTGATTCAGGACCACATATCGGTGGATCAGTTAACGTCTGCGTTGGTAACGTTGAATACCAAACTGGAATTTTTAACTGTGATACGTAATTAAGAATCTCTTTCGGTGGCGCTAACCCGTACGAGTCAAAATAAATAGCTTCCCGTGGATTTATCGCGTAAGCAACCCAATGTGTTCCCGGACCAATACTTGAATCGAGATTTATTATTCCTGTCTCGTCGCGGTTTGGTTTGTCAGGAAGCTGATCTCGCATAAATACACCTCTGAAGAATTTTTTTTTTTTTTTGCCTCGTTGGATAAATCTATATTTGACATCGGCGTTATATAAATTTTAGGCCGCGTCCGTATGTCCGTAGATAGGGGCCGCGTCCGTATTTCGGTCGTCCCAGATAAACGCCGCTTCCTTTTTTTTTTACCGTATCGCCCTCCAATTATTTTTTTCTGCTAATTTACTACCCGCGAATCCAGCAACGCCTTTTGCTATTAACGGAGCAACAGTGGCCAACAATCCTGGAATAGCAGCGAGAAGTGGGAAAAATCCACCAACTTTAATTATATCTTTGATGGCACCTGGGCTAAGTTCAACGTGAACGCCGGAATTTGCTAATTTAGCCTTGGTAAAAAGTCCATGTTGAGGTTTAGTTAATGATAATTTATTTGGCCCACCCTGAATTTGAGTATTTTTTAACGTTAGTTTTACCCCACAGGTTTTTGTCGTCGCTGACTGGAGTTTTTTTTACCTGACCCGGAGTCAGAGTCACACTAACATGATCGTATGGCATTATTATAATTAGTTTGATCTAAATTTAGATTACATTTTCTCCACGGGTGCGTCAATAACTCTCATTCGGCCACTAATGCCTTCTAAAAGCATAGTTCTATCGCTGAGTATCACCGCGATTACTTTGTGATTATATCCACCTGTGGTAATTCTAGCCTTGAAATGTACGTCGACGACAGATTGTTTTATCAAATCAAGATGTTCCAGTGAAAAATAATAGATTGGATATAAATTCATAAAATCTAACTGTGATATTTGCAAACCAGTATCAATATTTTGATCTCACCCCATAAAACTCAACAAGCTCCTGAATAATTTGCAAAATTAATCGATATTTCCTCAGATGGTTCCTGTTGTCCGTTTATCCTTAACGATACATTATTAGCAGCGACCCTATCAAATATCATATGACTACGATGCTGATGATATATGTTAGTGTTTTGAAAAGCAATAAATATATGTCTAGGTGCAGAAACACCTTGTTGAGCTGCAATACGCCAAGTAAACTCGCCATTGATATTGGTAGTTATAGTGTCAGTGGTTGCTGTTAACCACGACATAATTGATTTACCACCTTGATCCATAAATGAGAGTAATTTTTGATCTTCAATTATCGATGGAGTTACCTCTGGCATCCAGAGGGTAAATTTAGTTAATTCCACTTTACCGTTAAGAGGTGCATCATTGGCTTCATTAAGAGTACCATCAGGATTACGAGCGAATTCTCGCCAGATGGCATTATTACTACCATTTCGAATAAAAGTAACTGTGTGTTTCGCTCCGAAAATAACTTTTCTAAAATGTCTACAAAATCCAAATACATGCGATAATGGAATTGCACAGGAAAATCTTCTTTGATTTTCTGTTAACATATGTCTTCGCGTGGCAACTCCAAGGTTGTAATTGTCATTAGTATTGATAATCATATCCTCGACGTTAGCATCGGCGTCATCACCATGATTTCTTGGTCGTCTAATATTGTACTGTACATGATCAACGTGGTTAGAATTATCCTTGGCAAACATCATACTAGGACCAGCTGATTTGGTAAAATCGTCTGAGTACCTAGCTAGGCCTATGATTGTCGTAGCAACATCAACATCATTAGTAATTGATTCAATTTCTTTTCCATCAATCATGTATGTGGCGCTCTTAAATAACGCCATAATACCATTGTCGACGAATCCTATTTTGAAATTTGCGTCGTATGCAGCATTATCAGTCCTTACAATATTACCAGTAACTTCGACAAATGCCTCAGATGGTAGAAAATATCTTGTTGTGTCATGAACTTGAATTTCAACGCGATTTTCACTATTTGGCGTCACCGCGTCACACGAATAATATTGATAATCACGCACCGACGTGTCCTTGCTTACGGGTTCGTCCATGTCAAATGCCTCGTTGGATGTCCGTGCAAACATTATCATAAAGATTATCTTCTAAAACGAAGACTGGCTACCTGATATCAAACTTGTATTTATTGGTTCTTGACGTGCTATTTTGCTAATTTCTTGATTTACAATTTTACTAACTTCTTGATTCATTAATTTATTTGATTGTTCTTGACGCGCTATTTTGTTAATTTCTTGATTTGTTAATTTATTAATTTCTTTACTAACTTCTTGATTTACTAATTCTGCCAATTTTTGATTTGCCGCGCCGTTTATTATTTTACTAATATCGCTAGGCATCACATCAGTGCTAGGTAATTTAACTGGCTCGGGTGGTGGTTTTTTCTTTCCTCGGCCTACTAAATTTAAAACTCTACCTTTGACAGCTTCAAAACCTTTACTGGCTAAATTACCAACGCCAGAAAGAACCTTTTCACCAATTACTCCTATAGCTTTCATTGCTAATTGTTTAGCAGCAGGTCCAATTTTAGGAGCTATTCTTGTAACAAGACTTGTGACAGTATCGCCAAGTCCGTTTCCATGAGTGTATTTGTACACGGGCAATCGAGAATTTACCACACGAACTTGTGTAGGTCTACGATGATGTTTGTGAACGATCATTATTTAATTATCTAATAACTAATCGCTGTATTCGTCGACGAGTTCATCGATGAGATTTCTGTAAACGTGAACATCTACGATGCCACCACGAAATAATCGTTGACAAATGTCTGACGCCTCGTTGATTATTTCAGGTGAGTTATTTCCGGCTCGTTTTCCTCCCATGAGAACTTCTAACCGAGATACATCGTTGATAACGCTATCAGGACAAATAGTGTTATAACCGCTGCCGGTAGCGCCACGTTGCAGTGACGATGCGGCTTTAGCTCTTTGTTGGAAAACATATTTTCTAAAAGCCTTATAATTTGGATCTTCAAAATTAACTTGATCACCTGTATGAGCAAAATATACCACAGGAATCTAATCGTGATGAAAAATTTGTCTAATATAATCTTTTATTTAGATAATTATTTCTGTTATCATATTTAAATGCAGCGGCGTTAGCTAAAAAATCTTGATCTGATTTAAATTTATTAAGAATTTTTTTTTGAAACATATTTTCAGTTACAAGACCGTGTATTGTTGATTGTTCTGGTGGAACGACAAATTCTTCCTCAGGTTGTTCTGGTGGAACGACAAATTTTTCCTCCTCAGGTTGTTGTTTTAGTTTATTTACCTCATTAAGAAATTTTATATAATCTGGATCCTTTGGATTGATTCTTTAATTTACGTAATTAGAATATAAATAAAGTGGCCATTCCTCTTCACTAACGCTATTGACATATTTTTCTAGTAGATATTTATCTCGAAAATCATATTCATATGCAGCAATTTCAGTTACTTTAGATAAATTTTTTAATGATTTAAGAGTGTCAATTTTAAACATAACACTAGGTTGTAATAATTCCTTATCTAATGATATTTGTTTTTGACTTATTTTTTCACAGGTTCAATTGATAATGGTGTTGGCAACAATGATGGTTGAAGTTGTAATTTACCTTGTTTTATTTCTTCTTCCAATTTATCTACGTTAGAAAGATAATCAATAAAATTAGGATTATCATTCCTGACCTTATCAACGTCATGATACACATAATATATCCACTTTAGCCAAGCATTACTGGCTACAGATTTATTAACATATTCAGATTTTAAAATAACTTATCGTGATTTATATGTGGCTTAAGCAATATAAGCTAATTCCCTGTAATTTTTAGCCTGTCTAATATTAATAATAGCTTCATTGGTAAATTTATCAATCGCGCGAACTCCTGCAGCTTGCTCTTTTCAGATTCTTTCTCACCAGTCTGAGGTGCATCAGATATAGGTTTATAAATAATTTTACCTTTACCTTTAGCTTTAGCTTTACCTTTAGATGAAGGTCCGGATACAAGTTCATCTTCATCTTCATCTGCAGCCTGAGGTCGAGTTTGTTCCTCAATTTGTTTTAGCACGGGAAGAATTCCACGTTTTCTCACTTCAGGATCTTTAACATCTCCAAATATAACTTTCTCGGTGGTTTCGGTGACCGGTTTAATTATCTCCGTAGATAATTCTCTGAATCCAAGTTTTGCGTCCTCAATTGCTCGTATTTTTCTTTTGACAGATTCTCTCACAGGAAGATATTGTTTTATCGCCGCTAATCATTCTCGCGCTAACCTAACAGAATGTGGTTCTCCGACGCTCATTATTATTTACATACAAATGTTTTCAATAGATAAAAAAAATTAATATTTTGTTTTGACCAAATATCACACTAAATAAATTTGCCCTGGCGCTGATGTTTTTTGTGTATCGACGTATACACATAGGTCTGTTTATGACGAAATTTGACCCTCGTAGCAGCCTTTAGAAATGAAAATAAAGGTTCCTATGGCATTGTTTTCTGTAGAAGGTTTTAATTTGACGGGAAATTCGGGTCTGTCCTCCTCTTCTGCTGCTGTACATTCCTCGGGCGTAGACCTCTAATATTTCCTATCTGTATGAAGACTGTCATAAACTTCCTGAAATGCTGTCATATTATTTTAGCTAGAATTTGTGATGGTTTTTTAACAAGAGAACCAGGTTGGATTTCGGATTTATAACATAGCACTTTTGATGGTGTTACAAATACAATTTTTAATGACGAATGATTTGAATGAGAAAAGAATTATGATTAATACGTGCTATGTATAAGATCAGAATATTGGACAAATTAACACAATCTGCACGAACCTAATAATGCAGCCAGTGAAAATACAAATAAATGACCTTACTGAGTACAAGGACAAAGGGCAATGATTCACAATAATTTCACACGACGAAAAGAATTGTGTTTACCTCAAATAATGGAAATGAATTCACTCAAAAAGTGACAAATGAGATATTTCACTCAAAAGGTAAAATGATGAAAACACACTCTGTCACCAGCACACTTGGCTACCAGTCACACTGGTCAATCGTAATGAGACATCCTGGACACATTATGCTGGTTCCCCAATTTTTGGCCGATTTCAAGCAGGTTCTCTTCGTGAGGGTACCTCGGAGACGTAAAATAATGTCTTGAATATTTACTTTAGATGTTTTAAGTTTTCCAGTTTTCCAGTTTGGTATTCAAAAGGCATTAGCTCGCCCTGATGAATGTCAATAACAGCTGGACTGGTAAACTTAGTCAAATCCGCTTTCGTAGAAAACCTGATCTTTATCGGCGGTTGATCTTCCGCAAATATCAATATTTATTCGGTATACTGTATGCATACTTTCTAAGTGAGAATGAGAAACCAATAGGCATTCGCAGGGTGGTTAACGCAGAACAGCAGGGAACGCTTTACTAACCAATATAGCTGCATATGCGGCCGTCCAGTCTACTTTGAAGTAGTAGCGTTAGATAAATCTGTGGTTGTCGTCATCCACCCACTGTTAAAGAATCTACAACTTGATGTGATTGTGCAGGTTGTTTCAAGTCAAAGTATTAAAGATGTTTGGGTGTCACCAAATTTTCGACCGAGGGCGTTAAATGTTCTGTTGTTCATCCATGCGAACGAATATCGATGTATGTTTATCACGTATTAAGTCGCCTCAGAAATGTTTGGCTGACTTTGCCATAACGAGTAAATCAAAACTGGTTACTGGACGGGTCAACGGCGAAGCGGCAACATCTGTACTTGACTGTCAAATGTGGTATGCAACAGGTAGGACCATCATTTCATAGGGAATTTCCAATGTACTGGAATCAGACTGAGATAAACATTTTTTTTAAATACGAAAATGAACTTGATTTTGGACAAGGTCAGAGACCAAAATAAAATTGTCCTTGTAATATGACGATTATAAAAACCTAAGAAATAGTGGAAATTAAATATACCTAACAGTGACATATGTATGGTATAAGAGTCCTTATATACAGTTTGATGATGTCAAAGCAAAGCAATAATCTAATCAATTTTGCATTTTAGTGGTAGAGATTGTAAAATATCTCCTGGAGTTTTGTACTACAAGGTTCACATCTGCAATAAGATTACACAAATGATATACAGCGTTTGATTGTATCAAGCATAACATAAGTTTGTGTGTGTGTGTGTGTGTGTGTGTGTGTGTGTGTGTGTGTAATTTGGATTTTTAACGTAGCTTTAACAATTTTTCCGTCATATCGCTACGATGTCTGCAGTGTGACAGTTTATAGTGATGAGCACTGGGGCATCATGCCGCAGACATGTAGCATGATGTCCCACCCAGTCACTTTATCCTGACACCAGGCCGACCAGTCCTAACACTAACCTCTTAATGCTGAGCGCCAAGCAAGGTAGCTGTTAGTACCATTTTTGTAAATCTTTGCATGACTCGGCCGGGGATCGAACCGACGAGGCGGATGCTCTAACCACTAGGCCACAAGAGCGGTCTGAAGGAAGATTTGTACTACCAGGTTCACATCTGCAATAAAATTGCACAAAGTACATACGGCGTTTGATTGTATCAAGCATAAAATAAGTAATGACGTCATTGTTAGAAGAAAATAATGTTAGAAGTACGAAATTATGCAAAATCTCAAGTGCAACAACAGCAAGTGTCATCATCTTTCTGGGTCACCAAGATTAGGGTGACAAAAGCACATTACTTTCGTGACCTTAGTTTGACGTGTTTAATTTACTCATCACACTCGTTTGTCCTCATACACAGATAATACAACTGAGTAAATATATTTCTTCTTTTTTTACGTAGCCGACTTTTGTCCATTTAAAAATTAAAATTTTGTTTGATTGCACATTCCTTTAGTTCTTAAAAAACTTTGTCTTTGTTTTGGATTTCTCTGTTGTGCATTAAGGCATCATTTTATATATTACCGCAGAATAGTCTCCAAAAATGTACACTGCTCAGTTCTTTGTTTTAAAGACTCGGAAGTTCTCATCGATATATTAAATATTTGTTTTCAGAAAATACATAAAATATAACTAAATACAACAAAATTATGTATCAATCATAAGCTTATTTCAAACTCACCTTTAATTAGCAAGAATGTCTTTTAATGATGTGGATAACACGAGTAACACCAAAGGAGTCAATATTACAAATGGATAGACGAATATTAAACTAAATGTTTACGTTCAATTTTGTAACATTAGCATGCAGTAGTTGTCATTTCTGACATGATTATATGAATCTATACTTTATGACAAATGCCGAAGATGTAGGTGTTTTATTTAGTGTAATGGCGTAACAATATCATCTATTGTGGTTTATATGTATTAACTAAATACACACCATAAATATATCATGTCAGTGTAAATATATAAATGGTGATTAAAAGTCTCTTGGATGCAATCACGTAACTTGAGACCACCTTTTAAACACTCCTCGTTGACATTAATTAAATGCGAGGATTAGCCATTAATAACGAAGTTATATCTAATTTATTAGACAAAGTTCATATTGTTGTATTTTTAACAGTACAATATTTTATACAGTTTGTCTCTAAGAAAACATGTTCTGGTGTTTTTGGTCACATCATGGTCATTTGGCGGAAGCAAAACTCGAATATATCAACGAGACGCGATATGATACACCTAAAAGCAATGGTATCATTTTATATTTTATAAAGTCTTTCTGAAAGTCTTTCCATATGCGTCTCCTAGAAACTCATATATTCTTCTAGGTTCAGTATTTTGTTGTTTTCCTTTTCGTCTTATTCGTTTTGAGAACCATTATCTAAGATAATATATATTCTCTCTAAAAAGAGTCATATGCAAGTGAATTAAAGAAGCTCTGATATTTCTTTCTTGTATAAAATCCAGACTTTGCAATATAAAACAGAAGATGGTTTGGTAAATGTTTTACCAGATGTACCAATAAAGAATAGGGTTTGGTAAATGTTGTACCAGATGTCCCTTGTAAGACTTTCTGGATATTTTCTTTGTTTCGGTAATATTTGATTTAATATACGCTAACCATTGATCAAACCACACATTGATTTAATGCATGTCATCGTACAGATAAACCAACCACCATGTTTGGGTTCTTAACAAATATTAATAACTATGTATTACGAGCAAAGAGTCGATCCTGGACTGAATCACCAGAGACAATACTATTAATGTAAATAAACAATGACAGTGATCTACGAATAGTTCCTTGAGACATATCTAACCTGATGTGCTGTTGATCGTAACTTCTACCTTTAATATCTCAACTTGTTGCCTATTTAAAATTTATTCCAAGAGTCTATCACAAATTTCAATGTTTCGTAGCTTCTAAATAAAGCTTTAATTCCAGACTGTGTATAAGGCCATTTAAGAAAGGGAACCACTCATATTATTTTGTCTTTGTCAACTACCTGACAATGCGTATTATAAATGGGGTGTCAGGGGCGTCATAAAGGAGTAGAACCTAGGGTGGGTAGACATGTCGTATTCTTTTCAGGACAGCGCATCCACCTCTGGTAACCACTTGGCGTACATCTGTCTCCTATGGCTCCGAGAAGCTTTTAGCATGCGAAAGAAAAACATGGTATATCGCCTCGAAAGGCGGGCTAAGCCAAATGAGGGTACTCAATAGGTCTTAAACCCTCAGTGAGTTAGGGATTATCCACCTAAGCATGTGAAGACCTGACTCGACTGACTGCGCTGGGGAAACTGCCATTGATAGCAGTAATGTATGGGATAATGTAATCGAGGGATAATGGGACGTAACATTTAAAAGTGAACATTGAATCGAGGGACAATAGTACTTTAACATGGGAATGGCATTTGGAGGATGATGGGCATTTAATATTGGTAAAATTATGGTACTGGATACTTGGGAAAATGTTCTAAGGTGTTGCAAGTTAAAAACGTGAATACGGAGTTAAGAACAATGGAAGTTACGTGCAAAAAGTCAATATGAAATGGATCTGACAAGAGGAATGTAACATGGGAATAGCACTTAGGGGACAATGGGAATTTAACGTGAGAGTGGAATTTGGGGGACAATGGAAATTTTATATGGAGATGGTACTTGGGGACAAGGGAAATTTAAAATGGTTTTGCCACTTGCGGGACAATGGGAATTTAACGTGGGAATGCCAGTTGGGGGACAATAGGAATTTATCACGAGTGATGAGGTTTTATCGGGACAACTGCAATTATAGTGAGAGAAAAGTTTTTAAGGGGACAAACACGTTTACCCATGTAAAGACTGTACATATTCCTTCTCTATGTATTACTTCTAGCTACAAATAAGGCCATAGTAGTGAATAGGGACGGTCTAGGGACTAGGGGACTTCCATGTTAAAAAGGGTATATCCACTCTGGGGACTATGTAAATTTAACATGGGAGAAAGAAATATCCACTCTGGGGACTATGTAATTTAACATGGGAGAAAACAAAATATCCATTCTAGGGACAAGGGGAATTTAACATGGGAGAAAAAAATCTTGGGCCTGTTGAGCGTCAAGGGGAAATGGAACAGCGTCGGGACCCTATTTTAATAAGGTCCCGACCTGATGGGTCTATGGAAATGGAACAGGCGAAAATTGAAACAGGGAGGGGTCTCTATTTTTTTTAAAACAAAAAAATAAAAAAGGGTAGGCAATGAAAGTCAAGATCTTTTCGAGACCTATGAAGGGCTCTGAAAAGGGCCTTTGGGTTTCTTCTTCTTCTAACTCTTCCACTTCTTCAACCATCTTCTAACTTTTACTACTATTCCTCTCTTCTTTTTCTCCTTTTCTGGCATCCAGTTAGGATGGCCGAGAGCTCTGAACTTTTCCTGAACTTTTATCCAATTCTGATTCAAAGTCTCAAACTCTTCCTTTTTCTTTAAATTTTCCTTATTCTTTCTTTCTTTACTCCATTTCTCCTTTATCTTCTTTACTTCTTCCACTATCACTTTTCTGAATAGTTCTTCAGCTTTCTTCAGCTTTTCCAGACCTTTTTTGACAAAGGGCCAATCTGACCATTTCACCATTCCTTCCAAAAAACACCTTACTTCTACAACATTATCCAAGGCCTCTTTTAACACTCCAATTTTGACATAGGGAGGATTAATAAACCCTCTCAACTTCTTCACTTCTTCTATTAACTCCTCTATCTTCTCCCTGGCTACTTTTAGTTTGTTAGCAAAGTCCAGACTGTTTCTTATCCTCCATTCTCTTTCAATTCGTTCCACTACATATTCACTGTCTATCATCCAGTAGTATGTTTCCTTTAAGTTGTTGAACAGGTCAGATACAGCTACCATTTTCTTTTCGCTTATTCTTTGCAGAATGGTGCGAACGACGAACACTGTGGGTTCTTATACGAAATGCGCGGACGTGAAGGAAAACATCCCCCTAAGGCCCAAATCGTTGTTGTTGTTGTTGAATTGGATTCAAGTGGTGTTCGCTTGCAATGAGCATATACCACTGGTATATTTGCACACGGTGCAATTTTTGATTACTCCTGAGGGGAGGAATGGTGCCACACCCATCAGGCATTTATGTACTCATAGAGTACGTTTTAATTTTGCCGTTAGTTTGTGGACAGTAGTGAAGCAGCAGAGAGGGCGATCAGACCACTTAAGGGAGTGGTCACCCTTGTGTTTGGACCAAAAAAAAAATAGTGACCCTTCATAGAAGTCAATACCACGTCTACGATTATTGTTTGTCCCAAACAGAATTGTAGACGCCCCCTTTCTGCTGCTATTCATGTTGTAAAAGAAATTTTAAGTTTGATGAATATTTTTCTTTTCATCTGAATCATGAGAATCTTCGGAATCATGGGAATCTTCGGAATCTTCGGAATTTGTTCTATGTTTCATGTAATATTCAAGTTCTGATGGTGGTTTTTCTAATTTTGGATTTATGTTCTTTCTGTGTTTATAATATATCATCAAACTTCTGTATCGATCTCCACCGCAATTTTTGCAAATCTGATATAATCCTCTAACGCCGTTGTTACAACGAACACAACTTCGTGGACCAGCATGAGGATTTTTCTTTATAAGATAATTATGTTTGTTACAATATTCTCCACGGCATTTTTTATCACATTTGTTAGTGGTTCCTTGACGCAGCCACGCACAGTTGTTCATTATATGAATGATATCTTTTTAATTAAATTTACCCAAATATTTTATCAAGACCCACACGATATCTTGTTCTTGGATCATGTAAATTTATTGTTATAAATCCATGCGGAGTAGCTTGCGCTCGTGAGAAGAAATTTTTAAATTTAATTATATCCATGTCACCACCACATCAAGTTTGATGAATATTTCTGAGTGTGTGTGTATCTACGCCATTAAACACAACTAAAATGTTGCAGTTGTCTCTGATCACTTTCGGAATTTGTGTATATCGTTGAGTAACATAGATCACGTCTGTATTTTTATGTCTACCTCGGGAAAATATTCTGGCGGGATTTGATTGTTTATCTAGCATCACATCGTCGTACACAACTAAATTATTAATAAATCCGTCTAAAACATCTACGGATGGTGCTTCATCAATATCGGTTATAAACTCTATAACATCATTACCTTCATCCAGTAATCGCGCGTTTTCATTGAAATCTTTAAGTACATCATAACATCGTTGATCATCAGCGGATGGTGCTACTAAATATAATTTATCCCATTTCAACCATCTCGTTATCAGATTAAGTAATAACTGCGTCTTACCCGATCCAGATGTTCCTATGATAATCATTCTGATGGAATTTGGTAACGCAGGGTGGTGTTTAACTGGCTCTCGTTTTCTTGTCGCTGAGAAATCAATTATATCCATATATATATTATGTCATGAATTTATATTGCTTACGCTGTAGAGTTAAAACTCCAACTACTGATTTAGCTACGGTTACAACAAAAAAATAAAAAATAGCATATGGTGGAAAATGTTCTGTATGCGGTAGAAAGAAATTTTCGTTTTTACCTAATAAGCGGGTTGGTGATATTGCTAATTTGATGTCAAAGTTTCCAGGTGCTCCATGGGCTAAATACAGCGGAGAAAAACATCTACCAGGATATAATTATTGCGGTCCTGGTACCAGACTTGATATCAGGCTCGATAATCAAGATCAACCAAAACCAGGCGAGGAACCAATAAATGCTATTGATCGAGCTTGTTACGCTCATGATGTAGCTTATAAAAGTCAAAATCTACAAGATAGACATATTGCAGATGTGAAATTAATTCATGCATTAAATTCTATAAAAAATAAAAATATTTGAGAATCATTAGCTAATTGGTTAGTAAGATCCGCGATGAAAGGTAAATTAGCGCTTGGAGCTGGTAATTAATAATGGAATCGATTTATTATTCACCAAGACGATACTGGAGAGGCAAAGCAGCAATTGGTAAACTTGCTGATGCAGCAGCGGTTAAACATTCTACTGCTAAAACGTGGTTATCCAAACAAACAATATGGCAAATTTATCTACCACCACCGAAACGAATTCAATATGCGTATTTCGATGTCAGTGTTCCTAATGAAGTTCATCAAGCTGATATTCTGTTTTTACCGCATGATACTGTGCGTAGAAAAGCATACAAATACGCGTTAACCGTAGTTGATGTTACAAGTAGATATAAAGAAGCAGAGCCGCTATCAGCGAAAACATCATCTGAAGTAGCCGATGCGTTTGAACGAATTTATCAACGAGGACTCGGACCACAAGGTGGTCTGCGATGGCCGCAGCTACTACAGGTTGATCCTGGTAAGGAATTTCTTGGTCCAGTATCATCGCTGATGAAACAACATAATACCAAAATACGACGAGGTCATACTGCAATTCATCGTGATCAAGCAATTGTTGAGCGATTTAATCGAACACTCGCTGAGCAGTTATTTGGATATCAATACGCGAGGGAATTTATTCAAGATAAAAGATCTCGCGAGTGGGTTGCAAGATTACCAAGCGTGATAGCTGCATTAAATAATGAGATTACACGAACAACCAACATGAAACCCATTAATGCAATTACAAAAAAATATACCAACACAACGAAAAGATGTTGAAAAACAGAAAATATTGGGTGATGTTACAGTTAGATATTTATATGAGCCTGGTGAACTTGAAGGTGGTAAAGCGAGAGCGACTGATCCTATTTGGAGTGTTAACACACACAAAATATCCACCGTGACAAGATCCTCAGGTAGACCTGCAATGTACAGATTAGATTCGACTGCTCCTCAACAAGGATTTGTACGTGAACAACTACAAATAATCCCCGCGGCTACACAACTACCGCCAAAATTACTTAACTAGCACCTCTACGTCGATTACACTCAAGACAGGTCAACATGGTATTTTCTCGTGTATGACCGCGACTATTATCTTTTCTATCTACGGTAAATTGTCTTGAATCATTACTCGAATATCTCCACAGCATTATACAATTGCAACTTGCGTAATGATTATTCTGCTGCTGTTTTAACTCAATAATAAATTCAGCATCAAGATCAAAGTCACGTTTATTTTTTTTATCAGATTGTTTGTATCCGATTAATTTGTTTCTTATTATATCATCATCGATGATGTTAAATTTATCAACGATTTCAGGAATTATAATTCTACGTAATTGAGATATTTTTCTGACCCTCGATACCGCTAAATAAACTAAATTGGACCACTCGATACGATCGTCTACAATCCAGACTCGTGTATCAGAAATAGTTAATCCCTGAGACGAGTGGATCGTCATAGCGTATCCCAAAACCCATGGACATTTGTCAGCGCGTAATGCATCTTCGACCACACTGATATCAACGGCGACAATATCATTTAATACGAGATTCTGTTTTTCAGTCTGTCCTGGAATATCAACATTAATATTCTGTTTTCGTGTATCTGATGGTCTATAACACAACGGTACGGGTAATTCTGAGTATTTTTCTTTATGTAGTTGAAATAACTGTTGTTGTAAAGCGTCTCTGATTATTTTTCTACTTGCTACGATCAAATCCGTGGGTCTCCATAAATTTAAAAAATCACTCATTGAGGTCTCTGTGATCACTCCACGTATTATTTCACACTGAATTTTGTTTGATTGTAATCTGATTAAGTTTTTAAACTCCTTTAAATTTGCATCGAGAGCTCTATGATCATCATCTATTTCTTCGTAATAATCAACGAAATTTTTTAACCAATCATGTGGAGATGGTCCAACAAAAGGCGGAGGTTGACCATGATCGCCACACATTATTATAGCGGTATTTTTCGTCAACAACCAATCAAGAAACGTTTTTAATGTATCCAATGACACCGTACATATCTCGTCCCAAATAATTATTTTAGGTATATATTTTGCTCCCATTCGTTCAGGAGTCCATGTATCCCCGCGCCACCGAAAGAAACTATGATACGTGCACGATTGTACTTGCCGCTGTTTCATCTCACGTGCGAGTCTATGTGTGGGTGTCAGCACGATCATGTCTGAATTTCTAAAAACATTAATCGCTCGAGTCGTTTTGCCGCATTCACCAGGTCCATTGAGATATACTGTCTTATATCTAGTTATTGGATCACACAATGATGGCGCTTTCGACATTTCTGATATTTTATTACCCTTACGATAAAAATCTCTCATTGGAACATCTGCTAATTCTGTGTAATTGTGTAATAATTCTTTTTTTATTCTCCACTAACCCCATCGTTCATCATTACTTGTAAATTTCATAACAGATTCTAAATATTTACTTGAAATATAAAACGAATCTGTTGCGGTCTCTGGCTGCGGTCTCAGGAAATCTATTAATCATCGATAATAAATTTATGGAAACATAAGCCAACATGGAAGATCTTAGATGAGTATACTGTGGGGAGACGTCATTTATATAATTAACGATTGTACCCAATTTTGTTCCGTCGGATAAATAAACACTTTCTCGATTTACAAATATATTTCTTGCTGTTGTATCAGCGATTATAAAATCGTACTCGGCATCATCTAAAATTAACCGTGCGTGATGTCTTTTATAATCATATGCACCACCTTGAGTAAATTTACCTATAATTTTTCTACCGAGATCTTTTGCGGTTTTGAGTTTTTTAGGAATATCATCTTCGGAAATATCCTTAAACTCGCTAATAACTTCACAATCTGACATGGGCAACCAAACTTTCGTCTGTGCATGATATGATATAATCGCCTCACTGACCACCAACGATGTCAGTATCACACAATCTAGCAAATATCGTAATAAAACTATAGGTGCCCAACGTTTTTCACAAAAATGTCTACCAAACCAAACATAACAAATCTTGTGAAGATTTTCGTTAAACTCGAATGATTCAATACAGGCGAATCCAGTCAGATTAAAATCAGGTAATGGTCCATTAATTGCCACTCGCGTCATCTCGTTTGTAGGGTGACCAAATCTTTTAAAGTATACAGAACAATCTCCGTATCCTAGAAAACTTCCTGGATAACATGCAACCATATCAACCGAAATAACATCATTATAATTATATTTGGTATTCCATAATCCGCCATGTCCATATTCGACGCAACTTGCGCGTACGTCCTCGAGTAAATCAAATCGTGTTGGTTTCCATGAATTTTTTTCTCTAGCAAAATGAGCGGCAACAGATGGAACGGTAAAACAATTAGTTAGTAATTTGTCAGTATTTTTCGCGTGCTTGCACTCTAAAAACTTCTCCGCGAGATTTTTCATCACGTCATGGAGGGATTCTGTTCGATATATTTCACCATTTGGTCTGACAAACTGATCAAATTCACCTTCCTCATTACTTTTAAATAACCATACCGATACAGGATCGGTTTTACTTATTTCGTTAATAAAATCAAACATACCTCCGGAGTAAAATCTAACAGTTCGATCACGTGGAAATATTATTACTGCGCTAGTCTATGCATGCGCATTATGATCAATAATATTTATTGGAGCTCCTTTCGATTTATATTTCGATTCGTACAGTACCACTCACGTTATTGTCGCTACGGTTATTGGAAATTTTAATAGTTTTCCTAATTCAGCAACATCTTTTATTGTAGCACCGGTATCCTTAACTGAATCAGCCCACGAGTTTATTTTTTCACGCCTTAAATCAGTTAATCCATTTCCACGCATCGCGTTTGTAAAGTGTTCTATTACTCGTTCGGCTACACAATTTAACCTTGAAAATTTCATGGGTGCCAGTTTATCAACGTTGGGTTTTTTATTTATCTCATAGATTCCATAAATAACCGCTGTTACAGGGTACGCTCGCTCATAATACGGTTTGTCAATACCCGTCAGTAGACCCGGTCTGGAATTTTTACTTAATATGACAGTTTTATTATTGCCAAGGATAGGATCATATTTGTCACGGATAATCCAACTACCTGTTTCTGTTAATAAAATAAATTTTACTCTGAAGAAATATTTTTGATTGCCCTCGTATTCAGCGATGTAGTTAATGATAGTTGCCGCTCGCTTGTCATTCATTGTGGCGTCCGTTACAGTATTGCGTATAATCTTGAACGTTGACCATGTATGAGATGCACCATCCGTGTAAAATTCTTTCTTGGCGTCGTGAATTTTCGAGATCAGACTTTTATTTTTCGGATCAACCAAATCTCGCACTGGCAAGTCTGGAGATAGTCTGTCGAGGTTGAATTTATATTTAACAGGCCTAGTTTGGGATAATCTCTCAAACTCGTTCATATAATTAAAACAAATATTTAAAATAAAAAATATTATATATACAATGTCTCAATGCAAATGGTTGATGATCGGCTCAGTAAATCGATGCAACAAATCCTGCAGAAAGGAATTTTGTTGGATGCACTCACAAAACATACGACGAGGAAGTCTAGGACCAATACCATGTCTGCGGTGTGGTATTGGAGTGTGAGGGAAAACAGGATTATGTGGAAAGTGCGGTGGAAAACGGTTCAGAGAACTTAAAAGATATTATGACAAAAAAAAATAATAACGGTGAAAACGCTATAAAATCCGTGGAGGATTATATATCAAGATTTCAGACAAACAATGATTTAAACAAATAATATTATTATAATGGAGCAAAATAAATTTGTCCCACATCCTGTCATAACAAACTATGAATCAGATATTAACGGTGTCATCAGACACTGTAAGTTGAAGAGACCGGTTGGTACTGTTTCTAATACTGGCTATCTTAGATTTATAGTTGGGAAGAAAAGATATCATTGTCATCGATTCACGTATGAGTGTCACAAGGGTTTGATCAAAGACGGTCTTGTTATTGATCATATTGACGGAGATCCTCAGAACAACTCCCTGCACAACCTTCAAGCTATATCACGGAGTGAGAATAATATATGTGGTAATACTGGAAGATGTAAGACAGTTTCTAGAAGGGTGGTAAATTCCACAAACACAGAAACTGGCGAAGTAATTATATTTCGTTCAATATCTTCTGCTGCTAAATATTTTGATATTCACACGCATTCAGTACAAACAGTGGCAGAAAATATATATAAAACCGCTTTCTCGAAATAATATAAACAGAAAATCACCTTTCAGTATTGTTAACGAGACAAAACCATTGGGACCCAGTACTGTCTGATCATATACTACTGAATTTTTGATTATATAAAAGGGAGATTACTTTTTAATATATAGTTTTCTTCGTAGATTTTTTATTTTTTATGATCGTAATTAGTCAGTTAACTAATTACGACGTAATTAATTACTCGTAGAAGTATTATTTATGGTTTTTAAATATTTCCCATCATACAACATTACGAGAAATCAGGATAATGTTATTGATCCGCAAGGAAGCTGTAATTTAGGCACAGAACATAAACCGTTGTTATGGTATAAATCGATCTGCAGGTGTATTCATGCCGCTTAGTACAGCTGTTATTATTGATTAGCAGTCTGCTTAGGAAAAACGCTGTTTTATATTCAGAAACTGTTGTTATAATACAGAAACCGTTATTATTCAGAAACCGATGTTTTAGTGTAAATATTGGTTCCTTAGCTATATATTAACTTCCGAAACATATGTTCGTAACAAGGTTCGATAGCTCAATCAGTATGGTATTAGACTGTGACGCTCGCGGTCCAGGATCGAATCCCCATGGCTGACAATTTGTCGGTGGTGCGCATAATTGCGATTTTTATAATAATGGGAGAACCGCAAAACCCCCAGCTCAGCAAAATTCAACCACAAATTGACTGGTGGTTGATACATATTTTCGTATCACCCACTGGATTACACTGGACAACAAATTTTTACAAAAGTCATGTTACTGAAATAAAATTAGTCAATTCTTATCAATTTTTATGTGCTGAACACGAATATGACAGTCAAATTGCAAAATTGGCTCTAGTTTTTTTGTAATCTGCAAGAAATTAATGTTTACATAACGAAATGCATTCCAATAGTAAAAGGTCAACTGTAATAGCCTACCTATAAAAAATCAAGTCATTGACTACATCTTAGATTTCTTCGCCTGTCTCTTGTACAGCTGTTCGGGAGCATCTCTGAGGAGTGTCCAGCAGTAGTCAGCCAGCATTGTAGTGGACCATTTTCCCTGGTATCTTTGTTCCATTGTTGCGATATCTTGATGAAAACGTTCGCCGTGTTCATCACTAACAATACCACAGTTGCTAGGAAAGAAATCCAAATGGGAATGAAGGAAGTGAATCTTTAGAGACATATTGCAGCCAAGTTTCTTATACTTCATCAACATGTCTTCTACTAGTTCCTTATAGTTTTCTGCCCTAACATTTCCGAGGAAGTTTGTAGAAACTAGGCGAAAAGCATTCCATGCTTGTTTCGCGTCACCTTCCAGCAAGTTGTTGAACCGGTCATCTTTGAAAAGCTCTCGAATCTGAGGACCCACAAAAACTCCCTCTTTAATCTTTGCTTCGCTGAGTCGAGGGAATTTTTCATGCAGGTATCGGAATGCTGGCAAAGTCCGGTCAATGGCTTTCACGAAGTTCTTCATCAAACCTAGTTTGATGTGAAGGGGTGGTAGCAAGATTTTCTGAGCCTCAACCAGAGCTGGGTGTTGGATATTCTTCTCTCCAATGGCTACATTCTGCCTGTGAGTCCATTCCTTCCTCATGTAGTGCATTTCCCTTGCTCGGCTATCCCACTCGCATAAGAAACACATGTATTTTGTATATCCTTGCTGCAGTCCCATTAAAAGGGCAACTACCTTCAAATCACCACAGAGGTGCCAGCTGTACTTGTTATACTCAATGGAATTCAGTAGCTGCCTTAAGTTATCGTATGTCTCTTTCATGTGGACAGCATACGCTACTGGAATAGATGGAAGAATGTTTCCATTGTGCAAAAGCACAGCCTTGAGACTCAGTTTCGAATAGTCCACAAATAGTCTCCATTCTTGTGGGTCATGAGTGATTTTTAAAGCATTCATGAGGCCCTCAATATCGGAACAGAATATCAGATTACTTTCCTTTCTGAAGAAAGGCTCCAATTGCTGGTGGCGCTTTCGATATGCAGTAATTGTGACATCTTCTTCTAGAAGATTCCATTGTTGGAGTCTTGATCCTAGCAATTCTGCCTTGTTCTTTGATAAGTCCAAATCACGAATCAGGTCATTTAGTTCTTCCTGTGTTATTCTGTGTGGGGTTGATGATGCACCACAGTGAAAATCTGGATCACTGCATGCTGATGGATCAGGAGAAGAACAGGTCGACTCACCTTTGTCTTCGTCAGATGAATCAAGAGAATATTCTGCTGGAGGTTCTGGAATAGGAAGTCCCTCACCATGTGGAACTGGTCTCAATGCAGACGGAATGTTTGGGTAGACTATTCTCGACTTCTTTCGCTTCGTTATTCCGCCGGAAAGAGGAGGCACCAAGCAGAAGTAACAGTCATTTAGGTGGTTGCTTGGCTCTCTCCACACCATTGGGACTGCAAACGGCATTGATGACCTTTTGCAATTCAACCACTGTGAAAGCTGTGTTGTACACGTAGCACAGCATATATGCGGAGCCCAAGGCTTGTCTTGGTCACCAACCTTGCATCCGAAGTAAAGATGATATGCCTTCTTCACTTGAGAATTGATACTTTTCTTCTGGTTGGCAAATGTCACTTCCCCACAAATATAGCAAAAATTGTCCGCGGTATTAACACACTTTCGAGGCATTACTGTTCTTTATTGTACGTAAATGGATAAAATAATAAGTTTTATGTAACAGTAGCTTGAACTGTCTCGGACAACGTCTAAAATATTTTAAATGCTGAACCTATCTGATTGGGCTTTATATAGTACACTGCTTACGTCAGCTTCAGCAGCCGCCTGGCATTAGTATAATAGGCCTACACATGTATAGTACACTGCTGACGTCAACTTACTTCAGCAGCCGCATGGCATTAGTATTGCATTGCATCAGAAAATGATGCAATCAACTGTGGATGATGTGAGCATGATGGTATTATGCAATGTTACATCATTATTCCGGATGTTGCTGCAGTCCTACTGGAGAAATTTACACAGTGAAACATAGAAAATGAGGTATATGAATATCTTCAAAACGAGAGCCAATACAAATTTTTCACGGTTATATTCGTGTTCGGCACACCAAAATACTACAGATTAGGGCCTTTTCAAGTCAGTAATGATTTCACTGTTGACCAGTGTTATTTATTGTGGGTGGGATTTTGCTGAGCGTATATGTTTGTACTGTCCTTGTATATATCCATTTCATTGTATATATACATTTCCTTAATTAAGTTATATGTTTGTGCCGTCCAATGCATAATCTGAGCTCGCTAATACACTCGATAGGGGCTCTTCATTCATAATCTGAGCTCGCTAATACACTCGATAGGGGCTCTTCATTCGAAACATCCCGACGAACTCGCTAAAGACTCGATAGGGGTTCTGTAGGGATAATTTTTTTATTTTAAAGATTTATATATTACATAATGAACCATGAAAATATCAATGATGTAATTGTTGCTATCAAAAAATTGAAAAAAGATGGAATTAATATATCCGATGAACTAAATCCTGAAAAAATAGTTTCTGATTTTGAGATTTTACAAGAACGTAAAAATCAGGGAACACACACACTATCATCTGAATACAAGCTCATGAAACGGATTCAGGCGGCAATGTTTCAGTCGCTAGCTACCGTAGAAGATAATCAGGTGAAGGAATTCGTTCCTCTCTCTGCCGCCGTAGAAAGAATTAAATCGCTGTTATCCCACGAGTACGAGGCAAAGAAAACGATTAGTACTCGTATAAGACAATTAAGAAAAATTATGTCAGATCGTGAAACGATCCAAAGTAACCCCGTTACTGGTGAAACGATCCAAAGTAACCCCGTTACTGGTGAAACGATCCAAAGTAATAATGAAAATGAAAGTTTTGGTAACTGGTGTCCCTGTCAACGCTAACCACGTGTAGTGTAAAATGATCAAATTTTCAGAAAAAAAAATAAAAACATATTTTTTTTGGCAAGGCTGATTAATTTGTATCAAACACACAATCTGACTAATTTGTATCAGTAATAAAAATATTTTTTTTTAAGTTGATCAAATTTGAGTCTGAAATCCTCGTGTATAAAAACACTCCATTACATAATATTTAAGATTTCACATACAGATTTATCACAAGTTCTTCTCCACGTATGTCAATTAAGCGATTAAGGTGGTCTGTGAGTTTAAAATTTATTCGTGTTAACATATTATTGTGACACCGTAGATACACAGGATTAGTTAGTTCTTGCACGATTAAACTTCCAGGGGAAACTTGTGGTGTAAATGTGTATAAAATATATCCTTGTTGAGCCTGATTTGATCTTCCGAGATCTATTTGATAGCTGCCATCGATTACGTCACAAACCAGATTGACCACGATTGTCGGTGTTATATTAACGATTCCCGGAGATACGTGTCTTCCGCCGCCATGTGGATCATTATCATATCTAAGAACAGTTGCTGGTGGAATTAATTTTCTCCATGCATCGAGTATTTTAGGAAAATATTCATCAATGACATCATTGACAGATTTTCTTAACTCAGCTACAGTATACCCGGGAAATTTATAATTTGGTACATCGGCTTCTGTTAATTTATTTTTTTCCAACCATTTATATGCTTCAAATTTTTTAAATGATCCTAAACTAACCATCGCTTGAACTATTCGGTTATTAATATATTCCATATCTGATACAAGCTGATTTAATATTTCCACAGGCGTGATGATTTTTTTACGTGATGACGCTGATATGTCAAAAATATGTTCGTTAAAATATTGATTTAGTTGATCTAGTTGTTTTTTACATTCTTGATTGATTTCCTGAAAATATTTAACAATCTCACTTCGACAAAAACCTGAAGCACTTGTTTCCTCGGGATTATTTTTAAAAGTCCATGCCTCATCATTATCGAAAAGTAGAAAAAACCTAAACATTGATCTAATTTTTACATCACGTAGTCGTTCCAGGTATGATGGATTAATTTCATGATATGATTGCCTATCCGTGACATAATCAGACTTTTTCGGTTCTGGTGGTATCGGTGTTATCGGTGGTGATATTTCAGGCCATCCTAGTACGGATCTGATTGAAGATTGATAAATATCAACGGCATAATCGGGAGAATGTATTTCAACCGTCGAGGACAGGGTCGGTTCATGAACATTAATTGATATTTTTGCTTCTTTTCCCGTTATTGATTTTATTCTACGCGCAAATTCATCATTGATTTGTTCGATCTCATAACTGCCAGTTGGTATTCCAACAACAACCCAGTCAGGTGTTCCATCGGGTTTATTTTTACTAGCAAATACAAGCGAATTATTTGCTGGTGTACCATGAAATGATTTTGATCTGATATTTGGCCAGCTGTAATATACCCGTAATTGCGCTAGTGCTATTTCTTTTACTGGAATTGCAGTAGGAAAGTTAATACTAAATTCAGGATTAGACGAACTTACCGAGATCATCGTTATCTTTGGCGGAGTTGTGTTGGTCACGATCTGCTGAAGTAATTCTGTCATTATTAATACTTGTATCTTTAATACCGATACCCTCTTCGTATATTTTAGTCATCATTGAAAATTCGAAATCAGATATAATTCCATCACTAAGACTCGCTGATAACAACGAGGATAATTTCGAGTATGCTACCGTCGCTGTGTGTAATTTTATTTTGTAATCGGATAATTTTTCGTTCGTGCAAGTACATATATTTTTTTGCGATGATATTAAGCACACCTGCAATAGTTGTTGCTGCTGAAATACAAATAGTTACAGCTGCTGGTGCCATCATTGTCACCGCTGATAATATGACACCGATTCCAGCAACAACAGCGGATACTGAATAAACAATCACATCAACGATAACTAATCGTCGTCGATATTTTTTTACTTTTACTGTATATTGATCGACTTGATCTTTTAGCGCCGCCTGCCATTCACGCGCTTGATTGTACCTGTATTGTGCACCGTCCATATATATTTTTATGCAGTTACCAATTGAGGTGTTTCAGCTACAAATTCCAAACACCACCAGTAAGATGTTGCGGTTAATTTCTCATCAGCTGCTTCCAGAATAAATATTTCCTCGTTTCCGCTATTTAATATAACAGATACAACCCCGGAAAACCTGTCGGTGGAATGACGCCATGGAAACGTTGTAAATATTTCAAATTTTGCAGCACTAAACACAGACAGCCTGTACACGCCAGTGACTGTTGCGGTATATTTGATAGTATTATTTTGTTTGGACCATGTTGCAAATCCCGATGATACCGTGTATACGATGTTTGTGATATGTCCGGGAGTTATTCCAGCTGGAATTTTAATCAAATTGGTTTTGTTGACGATCTCAGGAATTCCCGCTATGATGTCTAGCTGTGTTCGTTTGATCGTGTCTAGGTTACTTTTGATATCAACGAGTTTTATATCAATGGTGTGCGGAGTGCGAAAGAATTTATTTATGGATTCGTCGGTTTTGAAAATTTCTGCGAAATCTTGCAAAAGTGCCCACGTAAACATCATACTCGGCCCGCAGCGTGGATAGTTTTCCATCCACGTTGTCGACGTATTATTTTGTTGCTGAGTCTTCGTCAGATGTTGGATCCGCTAAAACTACTATTTTATTTCCGTTCATGCTGAGTTCACCCGTCATTGTGTCGCCGTTGCTTTTCATACAATTAGCAACGCTTTTTGCAATTTCATTTCTAATTGTTGTAAACGATATACTTGAATCTCTGATTCTACCACCGTCAGTAAACACGGGAATATTATCCGTAATTGCACCGAGTACTCGTCGAACTATATCATTCCATTTGATTTTGCTGGTTTTTAGTTTGCCATATCGATCTTGAAAAATAACAACCTCATCTGGGTCAACTCCAGCCAGGTTCATAATATCAGCGGGGTCATCTTTAGTCACATACTTCGACAGATCAACGTCGGATTTTATTTTCTTACTGGTAGAAGATCTTCCGTAAATGTCAACCATTATAGTAAGACCTGTTGTTTAAAACGCTTTGCGCGCAACGAATCGGTTACTTGTATAATCATGCACAACTTTATGTGGTGGTTTGGATGATTTTGATATAGCGTCGAGTACATTAATTACTTCACGGCCACATATTGGCGGATCTGTCATTGTTTGTGTGGGTAACGTTGAATACCAAACCTTTTTATGAAGTGGTGCAACATATTTGATAAATTCAACGGGTGGAGCTAACCCGTACGAATCAAAATAAACGATTCCACGTGGATCAACCGCGTATGATACCCAATGAGTACCGGGTCCTGAATTCGAGTCTAGAATAATAATATCTGTTTCGAGTTTGTTTGGTTGTTTCGGTAATTGATCTCGCATAAAAACACCTCTAAAGGCTTTTATTTTTAATTTTTTAGCAGCTTCAAGTAAATCAAAATTGGATGCTAGAACGTCTAACGTGGAAGCCTTAGACCTCTCCCCCAACGAGATCCCGGTAATCTTAGACCGCGTCCCTTTTTTTTGTACCCCTTTCCTGTTGCTTTCTTTAGAGCCATTCCAGCAGCTGTTCCAACAGCACCTAACGCGGCTGCTTTTGCTACGGCTGGAGCAGCAACAGCTATTAACGCTGGAATAGCTGCAAGAAGTGGAAATATACCACCTATTTTAACCATGTCTTTGATGGCGCTCGGAGAAAGATGAAATTGAACTCCAGTTTTTGATTCCAGGGCTTTATTGAAATGTTTAATCTGATTATTTGTCAACGATAATTTGTTTGGACCACCACTAATCTGATCTCGTTTTAGTGATATTTTAGTTCCGCGTTTGTTGGCGGTTTTTGATTGAAGCTTTTTGACCTGACCAGGAGTCAGAGTAACATTAACATGACTATACGACATTTTATATATAAATAATATTTTTCTGAATAATTAAAGATTTTCCACTGGTGCATCAACGACTCTCATTCGACCACTACCACCTTCAAGTAACATGGCTTTATCGCTAAGTATGACCGCGATTGCTCTGTAGAAGCCGTGAACAAGTGGTGGACCGGGTATATCAGGAGGAGGGTTAGTAACATGAGCTCGAAAGTGTATATCAACGACAGATTGCTTGGATAAATCAAGATGCTCCAGAGAAAAATAATAAATCGGATATAGACCTGTAAAATTTAGTTGTGATATTTGCAAACCGGTATCTATATTTTGATCACCTCCCATGAATGACATCAAACGATGATATGGACGCGCTACATGATTTTGATCAAAATTTAACTATACATCCTCAGCCGGTTCTTGATGTCCATTTATCCGCAAGAAAACTTCATTAACTCCAAGGTTATCAAATATCATATGTGAACGTTCTTGATTATTCGTCCGAGCATTATCTTGCAGCGCAATAAAAATATGTCGTGGCGCAGAAACGCCCTGTTATGATGCTATATTCCATGTAAATAAACCATTAACATCGCTTTGAGTAGTATCTGTGGTTACTGTTGACCATGATATCAATGATTTACCGCCTTGATCCATAAAAGATAGTAATATTTGTTCTTCAGTAATAGATGGTGTCATTACTGGCATCCACAATGAGAGTTTTGATATATTTACTTTACCTTCAGCAACACCAGCACCTCGCCAGATTGCATCATTATCATCATTTTTTCTTGTGAGCACATTTGTGTGTTTAGCTCCAAAGATTACCTTTCTAACATTTCTACAAAATCCAAAGATGTGAGATAATGGAATTACACATGAAAAATTTCTATCATTTCCCAACAACGCTAATCGGCGTGTTGCAAATCCTAGGTTGTAAGTCGCACTAACACTTTTTATAATATCAAAAGCAGCACCCGGTCTGTCTTCGTGTTCAAAATCAACCGGTTGTGGATTAGCAGCAGTATCCTGTGGGGTCCGTAACTTAATAAACTGAACATGATCAGCGTTGTCAGTAATATCCTTGGCAAACATCATTGTTGGACCGGCTGATCTTGTAAAGTCGTCAGAATATCTCGCTAGACCAATTATTGTTGTAGCAACATCAACATCCTTCTGAATCGATTCAATATTTTTTCCATCAATCATGTATGTGGCGCTATCAAACAGTGCCATAATTCCGTTGTTGACAAAACCAACACGCAAATTGGCAGCATATGGCGTATTAGCTGCAACATTCGTTACAAGTCTACCTTCTACTTCAATAAACGCCTCAGCGGGTAAAAAATATCTACTTGTATCGTGAACCTGTAATTCGATTCTCCCCCGCCGATTTGGTTGTATTGCGTCATAGGAATAAAATTGATAATCACGTACAGATTCATACTTAAGGACAGGTGCCTCCATATCAAATGCTGGGTCTGATTCGCGCTTGAACATATTTATTATAATTACCATTTTTCAAATGGTGATCATCGTCGACGAAGACCGCTTCCTGCTATTAAATTTGCTGTTATATTTTTATCTACTTCTTCAGATAATTCCGCTAGTTTTTGATTTGCAGCTTGATTTATTATTTTGCTGACATCTGCAGGTATCACCTCAGTACTTGGTAATTTTACTGATGGTTGTTGTTTTCGTCGCAATAATCGTGCCAGTCTTTCTTTGGTCGCCGAGAACGCCTTACCAGCAACATTGACAATTGCACCAGGAGCTTTATCACGAACAATATCAATGGCCTTCATCGATAATTGTTTTGCAACGGGCGCTACTTTTGGAGCTATTCTTGTAAATAATCCCTGAATAACATCACCAAGTCCATCTCCGTAAGTAACTCTATAGATTGGTAATCGTGAGTTTACCGCTCTGACCTGTACAGGTTTGCGATGATTATTATGTATGATCATCTTATTTTTATTTACTATTTATCTAACAACTAGTCATCAACAAGTTCATCGATAAGTTCTCGGTAAACGCCGATATCCATGATACCACCTTGAAATAATCGCCGACAAATATCAGCTGCTTCATTAATTATTTCTGGTGAATTATTTCCAGCTCGTTTTCCTCCTATAAGAACTTCTAACCGTGACACGTCATTGATGATGTTATCAGGACAAACAAAATCATCTCCCAGACCACTGCCAGTAGCTCCTTCTTCTTCTTTTGATTTCTTAGATAAGGGTGATCTTTCTGTTGATTTTTTAAGTAGCTCTTTAGCCTTTTTAATTTCCGACCTCAACTTTTGCTGCGGAGAAGAAGATTGCTGTTGTTCTATTTGTTGCATTACCGGAGTAAGTTCAGTGGTGACCCAGGGTGAGCCAGGTAAGTCACTTCTTCGAAATCCAGGTGGTGTATCTATCGGTGTAAATGTTATTTCCGGCGCGGGAATTTTACGTAAAGGTGAAGGAAGTTTCTTCCGGGAGGGTTGTTCTTGTTTTAGTTGTTCCAGTCTCTCTCTATAAAGTCTTTTTACTTCTCTATCAAGACTTTCGTATTCTGGACCTCTAGCTTGTTTTTTGTTGTAATGTACGCGATATATCCATTTAATGAAATTATCATCATTTATTTTTTCATGACGGGGTTTTAAAATACTAGATTTATCAAATATATTATTTAATATCATCTCAGGTAATTTTTCTCTTTCAGTATTTCTGATAACATCAACAACTCCTTCGTTAAATCTTGCAATTAATTCTAAGTTTTCTTCTGCTGGTTTGGGTTTAGATACATGTTCTTTTTGAACGTCGGCGAGATCAGTACGAAGTTTTCCAATTTCTTCAAGTATTTCCTCACCAACAGGTGGAGGCTGAGCTGCAGCTATATCAGTTGGAAGATCTCGTAAAATCTTCTTTGTCTGTTTAGTTCTTCTTGCTATTTTTTCAGTCTGCGCTGCAGTTTGTTTTGATACCGGTAGAAGATCTTCTTTGATGACTGCAGTGACGGGCTTAAACAGTTTTTTAGTTTCTTCTTCATACTCAACTTGTGCTTCTTGCTGCGCTTGCAGATTTTTTCTGAATGAGTCTCTGACAGGAAGAAATTTTTTAATTGCTTCTAATCGTTCTCGAGCTATTTTTGCAGTATGAGATTCCGAATGTACCATTATTTTTTAATATAACAATCTTTAAATTAATATCAGCAGAAGAAGTATAAATTTAATTAAAAAGATATCATTCATATAATAATGAACAACTGTGCGTGGCTGCGTCAAGGAACCACTAACAAATGTGATAAAAAATGCCGTGGAGAATATTGCAAGAAACATAATTATCTTATAAAGAAAAATCCTCATGCTGGTCCACGAAGTTGTGTTGGTTGTAACAACGGCGTTAGAGGATTATATCAGATTTGCAAAAATTGCGGTGGAGATCGATACAGAAGTTTGATGATATATAATAAACACAGAAAGAACATAAATCCAAAAATGAAAAACCACCATCAGAACTTGAATATTACATGAAACATAGAACAAATTCCGAAGATTCCGAAGATTCCGAAGATTCCCATGATTCAGATGAAAAGAAAAATATTCATCAAACTTAAAATTTCTTTTACAACATGAATAGCAGCAGAAAGGGGGCGTCTACAATTCTGTTTGGGAAAAACAATAATCGTAGACGTGGTATTGACCTCTATGAAGGGTCACTATTTTTTTTTTGGTCCAAACACAAGGGTGACCACTCCCTTAAGTGGTCTGATCGCCCTCTCTGCTGCTAGTGATGTGCCCAAACAGAACTAAATGTAAGGCCTAGTCATGAGTAGGAATAGTACAAACCCACACTCATGTTTTCAGTTGCATTAGCTGCCCCAGGTATCAACTCAAGCAGTATGTAACGCCAGCTGCCATTGGTCATCAGCTATGACGTCACATTAGGACACCTGGGTTTGTGGCAAGTGGAAATCGTTCCACATCTTGCCACGTTGTACGAAATCCGAGCGTGGTAAAGGAGGAACAGGTGCTCGGCAAGCCAGCCATGGATGTTGTGTACTTCCCGAAACGCCAGCCCGTACTTATTTCAAATCAAGTCCAGTTATACTAATGGACATAAAAATGCCAATAATGTGTAAGCCACCTCTGCAATTAATAAAATTTTGAGAGTTTTGTAAATTTGGAATAAATTTTTGATCGAACAAGTTTAAAATTTTAGTGTACATAGTGTATTTTCAATATTCTAAAAAATAAACCAATCGGCTAAGTCAAAGTGACTTGTAAAAGTTAGAATCACGCATGATGTGAAGAATCAGTATAAAAATTTTGGCGGCGGTACCCAATAAGGTCAAATTTGGTTTGGATAGAGTATTATCAAATACGGCTTTCTGCCAAATGAAAGCCGTGTACATTAAGGCAATGGTAGCAATCTTTGTTCTTCCTTCCTTCTTCATAGACTGCTATTGTTGACAGGTTTCAGGATTCCGTTATTGCAAAGCTATGCGGTCAAGCAGATTTTTCGCTTCAATCCATATGGTGTCCTTGTGCTATCCCCCTAATCACTTAAAACGCGCGGGCGTGAAGGAAAACATCCCCTACTTTTCTCATTTCATATTATCTACTATCCACATACGTGAAGCAGCAATAAACAAACCCCAAATTTACTATCCACACACGCAAAGCATTAAAATGAAACCCAAATCTACTATCCACACAAACCAACTTAAGCGCTTACAAAACCCAATAATCTACTAACCACACAAACCTACGTGAGCGCTTACAAACACAAACACATACACTCACACTAGGAAAGAAAGAACCAGTGTTTATATTCACACTACTCTACATACACATATTGGCAAATTGATTACTATTTCTTTTCTAAAGGTTTGGGTAGCCCTGAAAAGGGCTGTTTGTTTTGAACTCCAGGGCACCTGGTTAATGATGGCACCTTCCAGGCCTGGCACCACACACACATCTTCTACTCTAATCTCCTTTCACTCTTTTGACTGGGAGCGCAGAGGGAGGATGATTGGCTTCAGCAAACCAATCCTCTGTCTCTGGTATATTGTAAGTCATCCTCTCTCTTATTTTCTTTTCCTCCTCTTCCCTCTGTCTTCTCTCCTCCTCTTCATTCTTTATCCTTCCCTCTTCGACTATGGCCTCTGCAGCCAGCTCATTCACTATACGCCTGGCATATTCCAGGTGCATCTGGAGTTCTAGAAGTTTCACAGTCCTTGTATTCATTGTCTTGCTGTTAACAGGTCGACGATGGGTAGCCCAACTGAAGATTAGTTTTCAATTTATACTAAAGCGGGGACGTGAAGGAAAATATCCCCGTAAGACAAAACTTATATTACTTAGATCATGACCAAACAACGCGCGGACCTAAAAGAAACACTCACTCACTTTTTTACTACCCATCACTATTTTAAAAATTTTCATTAAAAAAAATATACTATCCACATACGTAAAGCAGCCAAATCAAACCCAAATCTACTATTCCCACACTTCAAACAACAAAACAAACATTATCATAATCTACTATCCACACAAACGTACGTCAGCGCTTACAATGACACACACACACACACACACACTTTCTAAGCAAGAATAACAATTCATGTGCTTATACACGCATTCTATTTTTTAACTTATTATAGGCAATCTATTGTTATTTCCTTTCTAGTGATTGGGGTAGCCCTGCAAAGGGCTGTTTTTTGGGTGCGAAGTTGAAGCTAGGGCGATCTTTTATATTCTAAGAATGCGACGTCCTCTGACGATAGGCTTTCTGACGATAGGTCTGCTTCTTCGGAAAGAGAAGAAGAACTTTTTGGTGTCGATACGACAATCGACAAAGCCTCTGTCAGGTTCAGGTTGCTGCTGCTGTTGCTGCTGTCTTTGCTGTTTCTGAAGTCCTTACTTCTCTGTCCATTCTTCTTACTCCCTGTTAATTTCTTCTCTGAAGAGCTCTTCTATCAGGTGTTCAGTGACTTTTAAGATTCTCACATTCTCTATCTCTTCAGGCTTCGGTATCAGACTGTGTCTGACCCTATGCAAATTCACGTAGGCTTCGTTTAACTTAGCTAGTCTGGAGCACATCTTCGCAGGAGGATGAGTCGGCAATGGATGGTTAGACTGGAGACTGCCCCGGCTTTAAAGTCAAAGCGCGGACGTGAAGGAAAACATCCCTACACGGTTTTCGAGGAGAGGGATAGTAAGAAGTCAAAGAGCATGAATCAAGATTCCTATAGCCAAACAAACCACAAAGGCCTTTTTTTCAAAACACAACATTTTTTATTCAAAATCACTTAACACTAACAAACAACTATAACATATTTAACAATAACCCAACAATATAACATCAAACATTTTTTCAAATCACAAACATTTTTTATTTTCAACTAACACATTATTTTGGACAAGGCTGACAACGTTGTGAATGAAATTGTGATTTCCACTGTTGGAAGTCATTAGGCCATTGATGGACACTACGTTTCCTAGATTGAGACAAAAGATAAGCATAATGGTCACAAAACCATTTATCTACTTTCACATCGTTTCTAGAAGAAGAACGAGGATCAAAATGAGTCACTAAATGTTCTAAGGAATAGCCCAGGCTGCGATGATGCAGAAAATACACACAATATTGTCCACACACCAAGGAATCTGTGCCTTGTAATTTCACATTATTGAGTCGGGTGGTCTGAGCATTTCTTCTCATAAAGTCAATGATATCGTCTTCCAAAGGAGGCAATCCATACGAATCGAAATATTCCACACATCCTTCTTGAGGAAAGTAGACGGCTACCCAGTGGGTTCCTGGGAGATGACTGTCGTCCGTGTTGATCACATAAGCTTGATGGTCTTGAGGTTTGCGATGAGGGAGTTCATCTTTAGCACAGACGACAGGATTCCAAGAAGCCGTGTACGAACTGTGGTTCAAAAGGTAATAAAGTTCCCAGGTATCCATGGTTTTTCTTGTTTTCTTCTTCTTCTTCACAGGTAATAATAAGTGATGAATTCGATCCTGACTTTTTGCTTGAAAATGTCTGACAAATAACCGTTTCTTCGCTTCGTCTCCCCACTCTGATTAAGGAGAGCTTCGATACGATAGATCTCTTGAGTGGTTAATGTTGGACAGAATGTTCACGCAAGCCTTTATACCACTGTTGTGACACGTCTTCTTCCGAGATGAGACTCCAAGCTTCATCCAGATACTCGTCCAATTTTTCTTCTTGATTCAGCATCAGGCATTTATCGTGTTGACTTTGACTGGGATGATCGTTTTGACATCCATAGCAATCTTTCTTGATCAATTCCGTCATTTTTTCGAACAAGTGTTTGGCAAAACAGGAGACTAAATGGACTTCTTGTTCTGGCCATCTTGACTTCATCATAATAACTTCTTCTTCCTCTTCTTCCACGGTCTCCTCACATTCCATCTCCAAAGTTTCTCCACTTTGTAAAGAGGGATAACAGTCTTCCATGGCTTCTAATACTCTATAATGACTTCTCTCAAACTGTTGATTTCTATAGTAATGACAAATTCTGCATACAGGATGACGTTTACTGTCTTGTCCAGTGGCTTTGCAAACTGAATTTCCACACGAATCTGGCCTGATTTTATACGGTGGAAATGTCCCTCGTCGCTGCCGGAGTGAAATCAAAAGCCCACAAAGCATAGCCTCCTGCGTAATCCTCGTACGTAATACCGTGACTGGTGTTGGTTCCTAACTGACCGGTAGCTTCGTACAAGGACAAGTACGATCTCAAGTAATTCACCTTGGTAAAGTCAGGTTCGAAATGTCGGTTACACAAGGTCTTACCATCGCGAATGACTTCGATCTTGGACACGCCAAAGTGTTGAAAGTAGAAAGGATTTTTAAGGACAGCTCGTTGAAAGCTGTATTCTCGACGACACCAAGGATTAAACGTTTGGGTAGCTGTCCTTGGAACAGATGATCTTCGATCATGGATCGCTGTCCCCTGGGAATGGTGAAGGTTTTCACTTCCATTCGTCGTATCGGATACTTGGCGGTCGTTCTGCTGAACGTGTGACTGATGTCGTTACCCACTTTAGGTAACACTTCCACGCGTCGTACGTAGAGCCTGGCTTCCTCGATGACAGTTTTGCAAGTGGCAGCAGCAGCATTACCTATCAAATGGAAAGCGGTACTACTACGATTCAGTCTCAGGCGGACATTCACCCCGTTCAGCAAATACTTTTCTTGGAACCACATTTCCAAATGCAAACGATCCATCAGTTCTAAATTTTTGTTGAGTCCTATGATTCTGTTTCTTCGTTCTACAAATCCCTCATTGTGTGCTTTGCTTGTATCCGTTTCGGTTATGTCAAACTGACCCGCATCGTCAGCTTCCCATACCAGACAGGCTTTGAGCTGAGTGTTCTTGGCGTCTATTCCGTACGTCAAGAGATTTTCCAGGTAGGCACGATAAGGGAAAGTATCCATGCTGCTACTGACTAGTTTGTTATTCAAGTACAAGGCCACTCCGCTAAACAAGGAATGCATGAAATTGTTGACGGGAGCTATTACCTCATCACCTTCTAGGGACGTATTGTCCTCATCTACAACTTTAACTGTCAAGTACAAGTAACTGCTATTCAGATCGATATAATCTTCGGGCTGTCCTTTGATTTCAAACTCGATGGGAACTGAGGCTGTCAAAGAGGAGACGGGATGAAATTCCACCCATTGGGATTCTTGCATCGTCATCATGGTGGGGGGCATGGCAAACAGATCCAGTTCCGACTTGGAACAAGCGCAAGACTCTCGGTGCATCATTTGTTTCTCTTTCTCAATAATCGAAAACGTCTAAGTCTCGAACGGTTCTTCTTGTCTTTGCCTTTCTAGATTTAGAAGTGTTAAGTCTGATGAAAGGGTGTTTTCTTCGTCGACTCTTTCTACCTTGTCCATGCTGTGGCGTCAAGGAAGTAGGAATGCCTGACTCGGTAGCGTGCATGACATTTATAGGTATTTCTCGTCGACCCAAAAGGTCATTACCTATTTGCAACAAGACATTTTTGCCTGCTCTCATGAAGGCTTCTTTGGGCTTTTGTTTGTCGATGATGACATTTTGGAGAAATTCTTTGCCTTGCGTCAGTGCGGCATCTTTCAAGGCGTGCAATCCGCGTGTCACCATCGGTTTCAACACCGGTGCCACCGAACGAAAGGCTGATTTCAATATATCTCCTAAACCGTGTTCTCGCTGTCGAGCAACCCATCGGTACACTGGATACATGACTTACGAGTCGTGAGAGAACCGTTTTCGAAAATGGAGTTTCACCGTGACTTTTCCTTTCGTGAATGGAATATTTTGTCCCAGATCTCCTTTTATAGCAATGTTGACCGTTTCCAAATAAGACTTGCTGATCGGCAAATAGTGAGGATTTACAGATTCGCGGTGAACGTGGTAAGTGTTTCCACCTTCCTCGTCAGCGTTCGTGGCAGAATCCACTTTGAAAGGAATGACACGCAGTAACGGTACGGAGGTGTGTCCCACCACGTTGTACTCCACCACATCGGAGTACACAAAGATCAAATTCAGTCCTTGCTTCAGTTCTACCGGGGAAAAAATAAATTGGTAAAAGAATCGTTGTCGTAAATGACTGGTAATTCGTTTTTCTTCATCATGGTCATTCTCATGTCTATGTCTCCGCCCAACATGTCAAACAATTCAGGATAAAATAAAATGGACATGATTTTACCCCCGTCAAATTTCATTAAGAAGCGACGAGCTGCTTTGTGGTATTTCATGGTGATACTTTTTTTGACACTTTCCAAAGCTTTCTGAAACACGACATTAAACATGGAGGTTATGGTGCTCACCAAATTTTGACCACTAAAATAATAGCCTGGAGGAATCAATAAGTGATAGGTGGTCCACTTTTGATTTTTTATGCCAGGGGTTTTCTTGTCATATTTGCCATAGGTATCCAAGTACTGTTGCAATTGTTCGTCATGAACTTCCATATCAAAAAAATTTTGATTGCGAAGGACACTGAGTGCTTGGGTCGTGTGAATGATTTCCACTAAAGCCACTTCCCATTGGGCTTCGTGATCCAATTGGATGGCCTGAGGTAATTTGGCCGTGTAACAGCACAACGTGTTCTTGGGAAAACCCTCCATGGAACTGTCACTGGGTAAGGTTAAGTAAAATTGGTTTTGGTGACTCATAATTCCAGAGTTCTGTGGCTGTCCGAGGGGTTACTGGACGTCAGAAGAGTGTCTCCGCCCAAAATGGGGTTGTTGATGTTGTTGTTGTTTGAGTTGTGACTGACACTGGCACTGGACACAAGGTTCCCGTTGTTCCCGTTGGAGGAGAATTTCAGGGCAGGATTGGGAAGCAGGTAACCAATGCAACTGCTCAATAAAATGGTCCACAATTGTTTGTCTCCTTGTTGCAAACTCAAATTGGCGATGGCTGCCCCGATGACACAATACACCACGAACATTTGGCAAAGACGATTTGCGTTTTAGGCACACGTTCTCCACACCACACCCACAAGGGTTGTTTTTGCAAATCTTGCAGAGAAGAACTGGATGAAGGAGTGGTAGCAGTAGTAGCTGCGTCTGTGTGAAAGGGCATGATGGTCACTTCTTTTTATAGTCGATTACTTGCGAAGCGTCGATCCAAGAATCAAAACTGGGTGGATATCCTTTCCAACGTACTTTGACTTCTTTGACACGTCGTTTGCCTACTTTACGGGTTCTGCGTTCGAGAATGCTTTCGATGTCGTACCCGTCGTCTTCTTTTTTGGTGACACGTTGTAACTCGGGTAAGTAAAACGTTCCTTTGAATACTTCTCCGTTCATGTCTTCCAATTTATGGACGGCAGGAAGACGGCCATGCACTCGTCCAGTGACACGAAACAATTCGGTCGTACAGTTAGGTAAGTAATCTTTGTCGAAAGTGCGTTTGGTTTTGCCAATGCGCACCCAATCTCCTACGGCCAACACTCCACTTTTCTTGGGGACAGCTCTAGTCGGGGACGTACCAAACAGGCGATCAGACACCAGCACTTCGTTCTCGGGAGTCACCTCTTGTGGGCCACGTCCAATGCTTCGATGGTAAGATTGGTTGTACGCTTGTACCAGGTGCGGTAAGATGTCGGTGTACTTCAGAGTGTGGTGATGCGTAAAATATTTCCACATGCGTTCTTTCAAACTGCGTTGAAAACGTTCCACGATGCTGGCTTTGGTTTCGGGATTCTCGGTGGTAAAAAAATGATTGTCACGTTTCTTTAATTCTTTTTGGAAAGCTTGGTTCAGAAATTCGGTACATTTGTCCGTTTGCCATCAAAGAGGGTGACGACCGCTTTGTTTCAACACTCGTTGCAGGGTTCGCACTAACTCACTGCTCGATTTGGAAGTCAAGGGCACGACCCAGGCAAATTTGGAAAAGACGTCGATGACACAAAACAAATTTTTGTAGCCACGATTGTAGCTGGCCAAATGAGAGACATTGGCTAAATCGGCTTGCCATTGATGATCGATGCCTTCCACTCGGGTGCGACTTCTGGAAAACTTGCGTCGAATGGATTTGTGTAAAGTGTAGGTAGCTTGTTCTTGTAACTATCGTTGCACTTGAGATAAACGGAGACTTTTCAGTCGAGTTTTGGCAGCACGATACAATTTTTGAACTCCTGCGTAACCTGCAGGATGAGAGGGATCGTAGTAAATGCTGGCTAACACCTTCTCCATTTTTTGGTTTCTTAATAAGGCTACCACCCTTCGAGGATGCTACTTTGGGTGGGTCGAAAGGGTGGTTTGGAAACGGATTTACGTGTCCGTTGGGCTACGGGAGTAGAAGTCGAAGGTAGTGGTGGTGGAGGTGGCAATGGAATGGCTTTGGTCTTCTTCTTTTTTCACTTCTCGTTTCCGTTCTTTCTTTTTCACTTCTGTCGAAGGAGGAGTGGACATCATATTTTTAACCCAAGCTTTCATTTCTTCTCGTTGGGGTGTGGCGGACGGGGGTCAACAAGGATGTTGCAATCTTACTTGAAATGGGAGCTGCTGACGGTGTTTCAAACACTTCTCGTATCTCTTCTTCCTCAGGTCTTCGTGGGGTAGCGTCTCTGGTGACCCCTGGGGATGGTAGTAGTGGTGGTGGTGGTGATGGTGCTGAACTTTTCATCATGGTCTTAAAATCTTTCAGAGTGGGAAGAGCTGTTTAGTCTAATGCTTTCTGGTGAAAGAGTTGCAGTCGTTGCATGAGTTGACCGTACTTTTGCGATTTTTCTGTTTCGGACAAATCTTGACGGACCATCAAGGAATGCAATTCGTGCTGTAACTGGGACATCTCAGTGAAATTGGGATTGGGAGGTAAATGTGTGGGGGCTTCGTTCTTGCCAACGATGGTATTCCATCCATCGTTTGTAAGGCACTAAAGCTAGTTTTCGTCCTTACATGGGATGTCAGGGGTCAATTCTGAGATCTTGGGACTTCAGAGGTCCTTTTTATCTTGCTCCCACGAGTCCTCCCAACATGGTTCCCAAGACTCCTTTCAGAAATGGGCCTAGCAAGAGGGGTAACATTCCTCCACGTTGGACTAACATCTTCTTCTTTTGACGAATGGGAATTTTCTTTTGAACCATTTGGCAAAGAACGTGACGATGTTTGCCTAAGCATTGTTTCTGGTGGTTGGACAAAGGGATCGTGCCTTTCAACACGTTCAAACAACATTCGCACACGGCATCGATGACCTCTTTGGAGGCTGATTGAATGAGTTTTTTTCGTTGGGGTGGAGAAGCATTGGACAGGACAGATAACATGTCCCCATGTTTGACTAAACGTGGAAGCAATCCTTTCCTTTTCTTTCTTTGGGTTTTAGAAGAGGGATGTTTTCTGGAAGGTGACATCTTTGAGTCTTCAGGAGCACAAAAAACACTGATACCCCTACTTGGTCACAGACCTTTTTCTATACTGGAACGCGTCGCCACTGATTGTTTTTACGTCGTATCAACTTCAGGACAGGCATGACACGTCGTGCAGGAGTACGCAACGGACTAAATCGAGCCAGTTCTTGCTTGGACAAATCCAGTAAACTTTGTAACATGCCCGATCTTTCTTGGACTTTGACTTTGGGAGAAGGTACTTTGTGAACAGCGGCCACTGCCGCTAAATTGGAGGGTCCTGCCACTGGGGAAGTTCTTGGGGTCATCAACGGAGAAGTTCTTGGTGTGATCAACGTCTCCAAGTACTTTTCAGTTCTTGGTGTCATCAACGGAGAAGTGAATGAACCTGAGGCTACCGGAGACGCGGTCACCGCCGTTGCAGGTCGTGGTTAGCGAGTGTAAGGTTGCGTCCTGGCCGAAGCGCCTCTCTTGAGACTAGATTTCTGTGGGCTTTTCTTTTTCTGGGGACTTTTTCTCTGCTTCGTTTTCTGGGAACTTTTCTTTTTCCGGGGTGGTGACTGGTAAGAGGAGGGTCCCGCCACTGGAGAAGTTCTTGGAGACACGGGTCTCCTTGGGGACTTGGTCTTGCCACCGTGGCTCTTTTTCTTCTGCTTGGAGCTTCGTTTGACTTTTTTCTTGGGGAGAAGTTTGGGAGCGTTAGGATCCCATCTTAAGAGAGAGCGAATGATGACCCCTCCTAGAGTACCGCTCCCTCCAGGTTTCAAAATGATTTGTTTTTTGGTTTGAGTGTCGATGCGAGGATCGACCAGTTGGGTCAAAGCGACTTTGTTTCGATCAAAAAAGCGTTTGGTTTGATGAGGAATCTGAATGATCCCTTGCAGTAATTGACGTGCCGTCACCGTGAATCATCGTAAGACTTCTTTGAGACTAGCTTCTAAGACACGAGCCCGTGTTTGTGGATTTTTTTTCTCGACTGATGCCATACAAGGCACGAATCAATTTGACGGGAAGATGCGACTGAATGGACGTCATGTTCAAACTGTGTGAGACAGACGAAAAGTGTCTGAGGTTTTTATAGATTTTTTTGTTGAGCGAAATTAAGTCGAGGACGGAGACGTGTACAGGACAGGCCCTCCGTCTTGGCCCCAGTGGTGAAACAATTGGGTACGAAATCGCAAATCATCGGGGGTCGTAGGTTTCAGATCGATGAGTAAATAAGCGTGTGGAGCTTGAGTGGCATCGTCGTACGCCTGAGTCAGCCAAGGCGTACCTAATTGTTTGGCTAAGACTTGCACTTGCGATTTATCTCGAGGGCTTTTAAACAAGACCACGTAATGCGCATTGAGACTGATGGTGCGGTGGGCTTTACTTTGTTGAAACAAATTTTGGGTGATGTAAACGACACTGGCATTACGATGATGCCCTTTGCACGTGAACCACAGTTTAATTTCTTCTTCGTCTTCTCCTAACATGTCGTCGAAAATGACCAAATGGGTTTGACGGGAGTCAGAGACGATGCCGTCGTCTTCTTTAGGAATGCCTTCCACAAACAAGATGGAATCGCCTTGACTTTCTCGCAAGAGGTTGTACGCCGATTGCCACTCTTTGTAACACCACACGATGCGTTGAGGTGGACGATTGATCAAATGATATTTAAGTTCGATCAAACGTTTGACGAATTCGGTTTTGCCTGAACCGCTAGGTCCAGCAATGAGCATGTTAAAGGGATGGCGAAGATACAAAGCCTCCCAACTGGCACAATCTAAGTGTTCGTCGATGACTTTGACAGTGGAGGAAGAGGGAGCAGAGACAGCAGAGGTAGCCATAGTGTTAGGAATATCACTTATAACACGAAAGCAAACAAGACAAGAGTTTATATACTTTTTTCAGAACACGTTTATTGAATGTTTTAAACATGAACACGAAAGACAAAAATGCATAAAAGCCAAAGGCTTAAGTACAACGATAAAAGGCACACGAAAACGATTAACGTGGAATAAAAACAAGTGTCTGTACAACAAGTTTTGGGTAATGTTCTAACCAGTTCTATAGGGGGTAAGGTCACAAAAGTGTCGTCCCAAAAGGGTCTTTCAGGCATGTCCACGACAGTCCTGTCCTAGGTGACGGGTTCTTCTTCTGGTACCGTCACCAACACTGGTTGAAAAGTGACTATTTTCCATGAACAACTCTCGTGCATACTGGGCCACTTCTTGGGTCCAAGCCTCAAAACCCCATTTTTCCAGGCACGTACATCTGTCCAATGGGGGTGTAAGTCACAAGCTACACACACATCATCATACACGTCTTCGGTAGCTAAAAGTTGACGAATCGTTTTTTCCTGTAGAGGTCGAGAAGTATCCAAATGAAAACGCAAGGCTTTGAGCAAAAGGAGTCTTTCGTGACCATTTAAGGACATTTGGGTGGTAAGTATTGTCCGTAAAGAGTCCACAAGGAATCGACTGGTAAACTAAATCCCAGAAAACAAGTCACTAAGACACACACTATACGTCGTCCCAAATTGAATGGATACAGCTCTTGTAATAATTGATGGTAATGATCCACGGTTTGAATATGGTCATTGAGTTCCTTCCACGGAATCTGTTCAATCACTTGTGACATAAGCCGTGGCATGATTCCTGTTTTTATAGTCTCTTTATTTCGGAAGCAATAAAGGTACTTTCTAGCTAGAGATCTTCGTTCTCCAGTTGGGAATCTAAATCTTGCATACTGTAACCTACACTTCAGAGTTCGTTTAGAAGTTTCCTCTTCCGCTAAGCAGATTCCACGTAAAATATGTTGGCAATCCTTTAACTCGTCTTCCTCAGTGCTTGCTCTAGGTGAATCTGGAAGTAACCAAAATGATGAACATTTCGTTCATTCACTAACTCAAAGTGTTGAACAAGGTCTGACCACTGGAACAATTTCTGACGAATCAGTCCTCTTATACCATTCAGGTACCAGTGGTTAAACATCTGGTGACGTAACTGATGCAGTTGTTCTTTACGTTTGACTTGTATTTTGACCAGCTCTCGGTAAATGCGTTCTCTCAACTCCACAGGCAAAGCACAATTGTTCTCTTGTAAAGTATCCATGAATAGGTCATACTAAATCCTCTTTCTGAGACAAGAAATGTACCGTTTGCACAGACATGGTTTTAATTCATTGTCGAATCTAAATCGTTTAATCACTAATTTACACATTACAATTCGTTCAGAAGTTTCCTCTTTCACTAAGTTGACATTGTGTAAAAGATGTTGGTAATTCGTTAACTCTTCCACTGGAATTCGATGCAGTAAGTTTACAATGTAGGAGATAGAATCATCAATAGCAAACCAATCCTTTTTAAAACCAGGGGGTCGATGATCAATGTCTGTCCAATGGAACACTTTCAACTGAATCAGTCCTTGTATAGCATTCAGGTACCAGCGGTTCAAACACCTGTGATATAACGGATGCAACTGTTCTTTACGTTTCACTTGTATTTTGACCAGTTCTCGGTAAATGCGTTCTCTCAACTCCACAGGCAAAGCACGAATGTTCTCTAGCAAAGTATCCATGAATAGGTCAGTCCGTAGAATTCACAATCTTCTCCTAGAGCAAAAGTAATCCACATAGTGAGTAATTTCTGACCACTGCCATTCAAGGTAACGTCCAAGAATCTCATTGAACTCTTTTGATGTAAACGGTCTAAAGCGGTATAATAGGATGAATGCACACTTGACCCAGATAAATCTAACACACTGGTTGACTTTTTTCACTTTTCTCTTGTCGATTTCTCGGCACAAAAGTTCTACAGTTACCCATTGAGATTTCACTCTGGCAAAGTCCCTGCCAAACTTCCTTGTAAATCTTCTCTTGCAGCTCTTTAGGTAATGATTCAATGTCGTTTTTGAAACGGAGTTTAAATACTGGTCTCGGTAATGTCCAACATTTGACTCCTAATCAATCTGGTTTCTTCTTCAACGACATGGTAAGTTACTTCAATGTCTCGGTCCCACTAAGGGTAAGTAATGACAATTCGGTGACCATCGAGCATGTTCTAGGTAGGCCGAATCTTGCGGTTCCCAGTGGTGAAGTGACACACCGCAACTGAAACACTTGACTTTATCCCCTTCGCCCAAGTAGAAAAATCCGGCTCTGGCTAATTCTTCGGGGGTCGGTCCTCCCAGATACTTAGGTCATTTTCCTTTGAACGATTGAAGACGATTTTCAAAATCGCAGTATTCCGACAAACGTACAAGAAACGAATATTCGTCTTTCACAGGCTCGTTTCGATGAGGGTTGGGTGACATGGACAGGAGTTTGTTCAGGGCTGGATGACATCCGTAGGGAGGTAGATGTGAAGATGGACATCCACCTTTAAAACGAAACCCAGTAAAGTGTCCAACAGGACGAGCGGCATCGCTTTCGCATCCCTCAGGTTTGACACGTACAGCATCACTTTCCATGATGGGGTAGTGAGAACAAAGTTCCCATGATGCTTTACGGCATCGCTAAGGTCACAACGTACAGCATCGTTTCCATCGCAAGGCTCACAATCGCATTCTACTTCAGAGTCCCCAAACTTGAATTGTGCCAGTCTGAACTTGTTTTGTGTTTCTCTGAAAGTATTCATCTTGTTCGCTTGGTCTTGGTAGTCACAATGAACTATCGATCTTGACCATAGCCCCTTTTTATACTAGTCGCAATGCAGTCTCAAGCTTGTACATCGTTCCTTTTTCATGTCTAGTTTTGGAAGGTACCGTCTCTAAGGTACCGTCATAATTGTACCGTAGTGTAATGGGTGGAAAGTCCATAGAAAGGTAAGGGCAGTGCGGAGACCATCGAGTATGTTCCAGAATAACTGAATCTTTATAGATACATAGATCCATTCCTAACTTAAGTCCGCAAGCGAACCACTGTACTTCGTATCCCAATCCTGACTCAGGTCCCAAGTAGACAAATCCTGTTCTAGCTAAAACATGCGAAGAAGGTAATCCTTCCCTATTCGTAGGCCATTTTTGAAACGTGTCCCATCGATGGGCACAATCACAATAGTCAGGTAAGAAGACTGGAAAATGGTAGGGTTTGAACTTGGAATTCTCATGGGGTTTCTCACTGGATTCTTGCTGTGGCGAAGTCATACTTCTGGTGGGTGGCTATCCTCCTACAACAAATGTTTTATACCGACATGTCCATACGGCAAAGTAAAGTGGTTGGGAAGTCGCACTCACTTCTGGTACACGATTTGATAGACTTTTTCCAAGGGTCGACTGACGATGTGATGAGTGGGTAAACGTACAATCTTGTTCGTTTGATAGGTGGTCACTTTAAAGTGTTCATCTTCTCTAGACTGCAAGGCTTCTTTCATACACACGTACTATAGGGGTAAAATGTTTTCTTTGAGTTTGAATGGATGTTGGCAATTGAAAGTCTATCTCTTTTCGATAGACTTGGGTGGCCCTGAAAAGGGCCTTTTTTGGTGTAGGGGTGAGTTTAAGCAATCAACTTTAACTGCCTTAAGCCTTTGCCACGGCCAAGGCCTACTTCTGGACTGCGTAATGTTGATGATGATGATGATTTGGTTGAAATCACTAAGGGTGGTACGATAGGCTTAGTCACAGGGTTGGAGTGTTTAGCTCGGGAAGGTCGTATTCTCTTCGGTCGTAATAAAGAAGTCTGATACATTTGTTTCAGACTTCTTAACTCCTCTAAAATGTAGAAAAGTTAGGTGACCATTTGATTTTCACACCCTTGTTTCTTTGCTGCTTCTTCTTGTTGTTGTTTTTTTCTTACCTCTTCTTCTTCCTTTTGTTGCTGTAGGAGAAAAGCTTGTTCCGCTTCCTTTTGCTGTTGTATAAATTTCTCCAATTCTTCTTTCTGTCTCTGTTTAAAATTCTCCACGTGCGGTAATGAAGCAGAAGGTTCCGGAACAAATTCTTGCGAGGTAAGAAAATCCACAAAATTCCAGTTCACCTCTTCTGAAAGTAAGTCCGGGTTCCCTTTGGTAGTCTCCACGGCTGGTGCACCCCAATTTATCGTTTTCTGTGTTTCCGTCATGTTGATAAACTGTCGCATGTATTGACTGCGCACAGGCGCTAGCGAATCTATATAGCCCACGTGACGTCACAGACTGCTCAGTTCGGATTGGATGTGGGCTGACTGAATTTTGTAACGCGTGTTTGGATTTTTCAACGAACTCAATCCGTTTCAATCCTTCCTATCCCTATAAATAATTGCAGTTCACTGCATTCCTTCACCTGTTCTCGGCACCCCAACATGTGGACCGACGTACAATCTTCCACGCTTGTGTCTTCGATGATGTTCCAATGTATGTCCGATCCAACTGGACAGTTGTCCATAGGACAGACACCAGCCTATGGATGCGTATTATCTATGTGGAGCGTCAAGGATGCCTCAAAAGAGTGTTAATTTATGGTCCTGCAGTTAGGCGCAGCCTAAGGACAAGAAGAAGATATCACAGATGCCCTTTATGTTAAAGGTATATTAACATAAACCCAAAGGCCCTTTTCAGGGCCACTCCTATCTCTCGAAAAGACCTTGACTTTCATTGCCTACCCCATTTTTTTATTTTTTTTTCTCCCATGTTAAATTCCCCTTGTCCCTAGAATAGATATTTTTTTCTCCCATGTTAAATTACATAGTCCCCAGAGTGGACATTTTTTTCTCCCATGTTAAATTTACATAGTCCCAAGAGTGGATATACCCTTTTTAACATGGAAGTCCCCTAGTCCCTAGACCCTCCCTATTCACTACTGGCCATAAACTTTCACTGTCTTTTCTCTTCCACACTTTCCAAAGGATAACTCACAAAATTAAATAGATATTTCAAGGGAATCAGTCTTTAAAATAATTGGCTTGCCTTTCCATCCCTCATACTTGTACAACCATAAAAATCAGTATGGAAATCTTGCCAGTCACAGTTGAGATAATCTTGCCTATGCAAACCTCTATTCATTTCTCTTTGAACCATTCTCAAAGTCTCATTTTCTTCAGCACCTTCATCTGTACTTAAAGCTTGCAAATCATTTCTCTGAGTTCAAGTGGAAGCATTTTGATCTTTCCAACACATCATCACTCCACTTGTTGGTTTAGTCACTATTTTCATTCCACAACGACTCTCTTATAAGTCTTGTCAATTCGTTTGTTTAACATTCTTCTTGAACGTCTCCTTGAAAATCTTTCAGTTTCTTGATCTCCTCTGATACAAAGATTTCTGTTATGAAAGGTCTAACAGTACGTTCTACGTTTTGATTCCACCACCAACCATTCTCTTTGCTACAGCAAGTCTGTAGATCCTTTCAATGTAAGCTTCGTCACTCGATTGATGAATTTTTTAATTGAAACCATTTAGATTCACTCAATTTCACATCAGCAACTGTACTATTAAACTCTTAAACATTTGCTGGATTGACATCAAATCTAACTTCTACTTTCTCATCTTCATAAAACAAATACTCAGCCACCTTTTTCTTCTACATCATTACGCGCACTTTGAAGTAAATCTTCAAAGAACAGAATATATCTACAAACTTCTCCAGAGAACTCCATAGGATACCTGGAGAGTAGATCATGTTGTTGCTGAGCTGTCAAATCTGTACTTCACAATTAAAATCTCCAAAAGAAATTTCTAACAAATATGAATCGGACATCATTGTTTGCTTGGTCTATCTTTATACTATGCAACTCCGGGCCAAGATGATCTCTATTCACTAGCTTGGACTTCTCATATCCCCTTGACTTGTAATACAACTTGTATATATGATGTAGTAATTCCAGTGGTAAGCATTTGATATCATTAGATACATTCCTATTACGTATGGAACTTTCACTCCAATCCAGTCCATGATAATTCGAAGTAGGATAACCGGGCAATGACCAAATAAAAATAATAAACCTCTGACTCAAATATGCTTGTTTTATAACCAAGTTCTTGGTTGTAGAAATTTACTTTCAACAATTAACGTTCTTGCCTTCGGAAGAGAAAAGCACTTCATATATAACCTATTTACATTTAATAAAATTAAAGAATTCATAATTAAAATGCCCATATTAGGGTATTGTTATTTGTTATGTATGTTTAAATTGAATTATGTCCGTGAACATTGTCAGTACCTGAGGGTAGTAGTTTCTGCCTACTGGACTAGTATTTTTTGTAGATATATTTACATGGATTTGAGTTCAGGAAATTGTTATTTCCCTTAAAAAGTATATGGTCTACCTAAAATCTGTCGGTTTGTTTACTAAACTTTAAATAAACAAACCTGGCCTTTGTTTGCTAATTTGATGGAAATTAAAGTTGAAATGAAATACGTCCGTGTCATTGTCTTGTGTCATATGTCAGATCACAGTCTATATATAAAGAAGACCAAGAAAAAAAATATTCATTTTTATTGTAACATCAGTCCTTGTGGGATCATTTTTAGACTAGCGAAAAAAATGTTTAGATTATGTTGAATTTAATTCACAAATACTGTAAAATCTCTCAAATTTAAATTTTTAATTTTGAGAATTACTTTAATCCTTAAATTTTAATAAACTTGGTGGTTTTGCTTTTATGTCACTGTCGCAGAATAGAAACCGAGTGGGTTTAGGACCAAATGAATAATACAAACACAATGTGTGAAAGATGGAAATTTATGAAATGAATTAATAAAGAAAAATATATGGTGTATAAATATAATGAATCTCTCACGCTCTCAACATACGATTGACCCAATCACTCTACACAAACATTCACACATTGAAAATAAACAAAAACATATGAATTCAATATGAAATACAGATTCAAGGAACCTCATGGACTGCAGATACGTTTTAAATAATATTATGCACTATGAGAGAGATTCACATAATCTCACGTATGGTACTACGAATAGGATTCAAATAATGTCAAGGTATTCAAATATGTTTCAAATAATGTTATGCACTATGAGAGAGATTCACATAATCTCAAGGAATACAACTAATAAGATTCAAATAATCTTATGTAAATAAAAATGCACCCAATTGAAGCGAAAATTGGTACACACATATGCTTCTTGACCCTCGTACAGTCGTACGATTCATGAACTGATGAACCGCACAGTTTCACCGAGCCCTTGGGTTGGCCCACACTTTTATCGGCCGCTCGCACCCTTCACGGATCCACCACATGTACAATCATACGTATACACACGTACAGACAGCATACAGCCCCATTGAATTAGCTACGTCTACTTCCGTGGCTCCATGACACGTACAGACATACGTGCATACATATTGACAGCACGCAGCCCTAAATACTCTGGAAACTTCAGATAGCACTAAACAGCTTTAGACAGCTTCAGACAGCTCTAGTCAGCTACACTAAAACCAAACTGGTCATAATAATGGGTTCTGAAAAATCTCTAGATATATGCTAGTACACTAAACTCTAATAGCAACTTGTAATTCAAAGTCAACAACGTTTCAAATCTGTGTTGTAATAAATGCATCATTACACAATATGACATTACAAACTGAATAAGCTTCTCATATCAAATGAAATGTAAATTTAACACTTACCCCGATGGCTGGAGAACAATGGAGAGCGTACACTCCTTGACGAGATCCAAAACGACCAGTGTGTCGGTTAGAACTTGATCTTCCTTAAATCCATTGGAGAGTGAGTAATAGGGTAAAATATCCTTGCATATCATGCTTTTAATGTCCCTCGTCGCAAGTAATTTCAGGCGAGGTACATGTTAGTACATTCGCTTACCTGGAAAAATACTTATTCACCCTAGATAACGTTGTACGCCTGTACTACGAAAAATAGTCAAATAGTTCTAAGGCAAAACCAAGTTATTGTTTTTGCCTAATTCTGTGACAGTCACTTAGTTAAAACCCATACCATATAGTCGTGACAATGTCTTCTGATGTATTATGTGTTAATCAAAATGTTCGATGCCATTGTTAACATCTGCTGATTGTGTCGTAAATCTAAAGCTATATGTAAATTTGGATAGTCATTTTGACTGTTATTTTTCTTTCGTTCATAAACGGATCAACTATTATATGTTTATAGAATAAACTATGCGATATATTAATAATCAGAATGCATTTTATCTCAATAGCTGGATGTTTTGAATGAATTTTATCTCAATAGCTGGATCGTTTTAACCAATGTTTTGATAAATAAATCCATTTTATAACCATGCAAGATAGGAATGGGACATATGATTTACTTTGAATATTAAATATTCTTATTGCATAGGCAATGTCTCTTTCAACCTCTATACATTTATGGTAATCATCGTCTAAGACTGTATCGTCGCATATGACATATGTTTACTGAGTTGAATAGTTTTGCACCTTCATCGGTATATACAATAGGTCTTGTAAGATTGTCTTAATTCCTCATACACTACTCTTGAAACATTACTTAATTTATTCTATAATACTTCTGTTTAGCATGCTCCACGGTTCCTATATCTTTAGGATTGAATTAGCACACAAATATAATATGTGGAGCCTGTTAGACTTTTCATAATATCCAGCCTATGTCAGGTTGTATCTCCGGTACACGTTGCCTCTGAAATGATTGCTGAGGGCAAATATATACCTGTGACAAAAAACACTTAAAATACGATTTTAAATGAGCGTTTAATTGGTATTCGTAGTTTTTAAGGTTACGGTTGAACCCGTTTCATGCAGAAGATATCTGAAGTTGTAAAAATTATAACATTGCCTTTAGTAGTCTGATATATCTTATAGCGTATTGAAGAAAAAAGAATCATTTTTGCCTGTACGTTTCTTTTTGAGAAAGTTCTAATTGATTGTGTGATGTCACCATTCTGGAAATATTTTTAGTTCCAGATTAATGATACCGTAGTTTTTATAATGGTTATGGAATCATATACAAATACGAGTAACATATCATGATGTCTTAACAACTCAATGGGAGTTATTCAAACCAATCATATATAAATACGAGTAACATCTCATGATGTCTTAACAACTCGATGGGAGTTATTCAAACCAATCATATATAAATACGAGTAACATGTCATGATGTCTTAACAACTCGATGGGAGTTATTCAAACCAATCATATATAAATACGAGTAACATGTCATGATGTCTTAATGAGAGTTATTCAAACCAATCATATATAAATACGATTAACATGTCATGATGTCTTAATGGGAGTTATTCAAACCAATCATATATAAATACGATTAACATGTCATGATGTCTTAATGGGAGTTATTCAAACCAATCATATATAAATACGATTAACATGTCATGATGTCTTAATGGGAGTTATTCAAACCAATCATATATAAATACGATTAACATGTCATGATGTCTTAACAACTCAATGGGAGTTATTCAAACCAATCATATATAAATACGATTAACATGTCATGATGTCTTAATGGGAGTTATTCAAACCAATCATATATAAATACGATTAACATGTCATGATGTCTTAACAACTCAATGGGAGTTATTCAAACCAATCATATATAAATACGATTAACATGTCATGATGTCTTAATGGGAGTTATTCAAACCAATCATATATAAATACGATTAACATGTCATGATGTCTTAACAACTCAATGGGAGTTATTCAAACCAATCATATATAAATACGAGTAACATGTCATGATGTCTTAACAACTCGATGGGAGTTATTCAAACCAATCATATATAAATACGAGTAACATGTCATGATGTCTTAATGAGAGTTATTCAAACCAATCATATATAAATACGATTAACGTGTCATGATGTCTTAATGGGAGTTATTCAAACCAATCATATATAAATACGATTAACATGTCATGATGTCTTAATGGGAGTTATTCAAACCAATCATATATAAATACGAGTAACATGTCATGATGTCTTAATGAGAGTTATTCAAACCAATCATATATAAATACGATTAACATGTCATGATGTCTTAATGGGAGTTATTCAAACCAATCATATATAAATACGATTAACATGTCATGATGTCTTAATGGGAGTTATTCAAACCAATCATATATAAATACGAGTAACATGTCATGATGTCTTAATGAGAGTTATTCAAACCAATCATATATAAATACGATCAACATGTCATGATGTCTTAATGGGAGTTATTCAAACCAATCATATATAAATACGATTAACATGTCATGATGTCTTAACAACTCAATGGGAGTTATTCAAACCAATCATATATAAATACGAGTAACATGTCATGATGTCTTAACAACTCAATGGGAGTTATTCAAACCAATCATATATAAATACGAGTAACATGTCATGATGTCTTAATGAGAGTTATTCAAACCAATCATATATAAATACGATTAACATGTCATGATGTCTTAACAACTCAATGGGAGTCATTCAAACCAATCATATATAAATACGAGTAACATGTCATGATGTCTTAATGAGAGTTATTCAAACCCATCATATATAAATACGATTAACATGTCATGATGTCTTAATGGGAGTTATTCAAACCAATCATATATAAATACGAGTAACATATCATGATGTCTTAACAACTCAATGGGAGTTATTCAAACCAATCATATATAAACACGAGTAACATGTCATGATGTCTTAACAACTCAATGGGAGTTATTCAAACCAATCATATATAAATACGAGTAACATGTCATGATGTCTTAACAACTTAATGGGAGTTATTCAAACCAATCATATATAAATACGAATAACATGTCATGATGTCTTAATGGGAGTTATTCAAACCAATCATATATAAATACGATTAACATGTCATGATGTCTTAACAACTCAATGGGAGTTATTCAAACCAATCATATATAAATACGAGTAACATGTCATGATGTCTTAACAACTTAATGGGGTTATTCAAACCAATCATATATAAATACGAGTAACATGTCATGATGTCTTAATTGGAGTTATTCAAACCAATCATATATAAATACGAGTAACATGTCATGCTGTCTTAATGGGAGTTATTTAAACCAATCATATATAAATACGATTAACATGTCATGATGTCTTAACAACTCAATGGGAGTTATTCAAACCAATCATATATAAATACGATTAACATGTCATGATGTCTTAACAACTCAATGGGAGTTATTCAAACCAATCATATATAAATACGAGTAACATGTCATGATGTCTTAATGAGAGTTATTCAAACCAATCATATATAAATACGATTAACATGTCATGATGTCTTAATGGGAGTTATTCAAACCAATCATATATAAATACGAGTAACATGTCATGATGTCTTAACAACTCAGTGGGAGTTATTCAAACCAATCATATATAAATACGAGTAACATGTCATGATGTCTTAACAACTCAATGGGAGTTATTCAAACCAATCATATATAAATACGAGTAACATGTCATGATGTCTTAATGAGAGTTATTCAAACCAATCATATATAAATACGATTAACATTTCATGATGTCTTAACAACTCGATGGGAGTTATTCAAACCAGTTTGATGTAATATGGTTTAACTAATCAATGTACATTTACGAATGTCATCTTCAATATCTTACAAGCCATCATTTTAACCCAATGACTGTATCTATCCAAAACTTGTGCTTATGATCTTAATCCCTTAATAATTAATCCGCAGTATCAAATATGCCTGTCTACTTTGGTTATTGTTACATTAGCAGTATTTTGTTTTGAACTAATTTAGGCAAGCCTGTGTATGAGCGTTTGAAACCGGTCTAATGTATAATATTAAACAGCTTATCTTGTCAGACATTTTCCTTGCACTTTCCCTTATTTTCCTACCCAAATTTATACAATATGGAATGTTATGTTCAATGATATTATCCAGAATCATCACTGTTTAATATGTCCATAGGCATGACTTGTAGAACCAAAAGACTATCCTAAACTTGACAATTTGTTTTGAAAGATTTTCTCCATTATTCTGACTAATAACATTTTCTACTAATGATTTTCGTAAATTATGGGCCAGTATCATTTAAAAATTCAAGAATATTTTTATTATTAATAATATTAAATATATACAAATTCAAAATGAACGAAATTAATCTCAAAGTTCTTCGCTGTGATTCTTTTAGATTATGTCTTTTCAATCGTCCCATTTTTCCCTGTTGGAGCTCTGTGATATTTTGTCATTTGATTTAGCACAAGTAAATGACGTCTCAATGTCTTCACATTTAGTGTCTGCGCCTCGCCATTCATTTTGACCTTTTGAACAAAAATATTTAATTCTATATTAAAATATGCATTTATGTTAACCTCTATTACAAATTTCAGCAAAAGCTGATTCGTTCTTTCTAGTCTGTCGTAGCTCTGTTTTAGCTATTTCGCGAGATTTGGGTGCTCCTGTCTAACTCCAGGAAAATGATGTGTCTCTCTTTCGTTCTCACTTACGCCACGATTTAAAAAGCAGACCATTCGATTTGTCATCTCCTGGCTCAGTTACACGCTCACTGTGAAAAGATACAGACATTTCACATGTATACTGCCATTTAATGTGCGTTCTAGGCATTGTAACGCCGTTAATTATTTCACCTTTGGTTGATAGCTGGATTATGTCAGTAAGCATATTTCTTTTAAAGAAAACATCGATTCTCCCTCGCTCTTACATTGCCATTGATAAGTAACTTTTGTCAGATAATATTCCCCGTATGAACCCTGATGAAAAATATAGATTATTTCGTTTCGTCTTGTTATAAATTGCGAACCGCTTAAAATATTGCACTAGTTATTTCCTTTAGTGACAGGCAGGTTTAGGAATAATTTTTAGAACAAAATATGGTGGTGTTTAATAACACATATGATACGTCGTTGATAAATTTATTGAACGGAATATGTTTTACTGCAAATTAATTTGATATGTAATAAAATTTAAATGGATATAATGCGATCATAATAAAGCAGAAAATAAAGAGGAGAATCTTTTAATACGAATTATATGGCCAGCTCACACCGTTTATTTAATGCTAATGACGTTACTACTCCATAGCAAGGACATATTGCATTGCTGATCTAGCACTTCTGCCGGGTACATTCCGCTTCATAGTCTTAATTGAATACATTAGCAAAATGTCAAATATTGCCGAGATTGGTAATATTGACAAACCAGATTCGATAGAGGATTCGACAACATTCTTTCAAAAATAGGGTGGTGAAAATAACAGACAGAAAGCATCTTTGTAATAGATGGGCCAGGGAGAACGGTTGTTTTTAATGTTTTGGTGAAAATGTAAACTCCCACTTTATTTCTTATCTGATTTGGCTAACATAGCAAATGTGAAACAATCAAGTAGACCACACAACATTTGTACGTGAAAGATGGATAATACTGATTATATATCCTGTTCTCGGGGAAATAAATGTTAAATTTTAATCAGGGTCTTTATATTAAAAAGCGATACTCCAGATACAGTTCTATAACAGTCTACGTCAAGACTAAATTTAATTCCGTTTGGTAAATATTTCTAAAACTATATATTTGTACATTAACCAAATCAATTATGGGACATAAACAAGACCAATTAAAATAGTGCGGCATAAAAAGCGTAAAGCTGATAAATTGTTTTAACGATGCAGCCTGGACCCACCAAGAGCTAACAATAAAAATAACTAGAAGCAAAATATTACGTTTCGTCATATAATGTACAGCGCTTACGTTACGTCATATAGTATAGAGCGCTTGAGGCGATTCTTTATCATTTAAACAATATCTTATATGAAGAACCACATTTTCTATTCTATATCGTTTCCCGTCTCTGTGTGTGTGCGTATATATATATATATATATATATATATATATATATATATATATATATATATATATATATATATATATATATATATATATATATATAATTGAAATTGATAATTAATAATTGCAATTGAAACATTTCATACTTTTCCAACATTATGATTTCACATAGTCAATGACAGAACAAACACACTTGCAGATGTAAACACGCTTATCCCGCGCTGCTTAAATCCGATGTATTTCATGTACAATTTGCACAGATGAATCCATTCCATAATCACGAAATTTCGTAGAATCGACAAAAATACCAAAATCCAATCATTCCAGATCAAATGGAAAACTTGTTGCAATGCGCATTCATACGCAGTATGACTCCAAATTTCAATTTTTAGTAGACAAAAACGCCATTTTCTTTCGAAACGTATGTCTGGCGCGCGACAAGTTCAAATTTATCTGGGCGGAGTTATGTGCGCATTAATAAAGTTATTGTGTAATAATGAATCTGTGCTTGTGTATTTATTTTGGAATACGGCATACATTCATTTACGTTGTTTCTTGTAGTGTATTTTTTTTACATAAGCAAGCCTTAGGTAGAATAAGAAAATGAGCATATAATAAAAAGGTTACTGCATTTGTATTGGAAAATAAGAACTCGTTTCTTCGGAAGGATAAACTGCACTCCCAAGGTTGTGCAGTATTCCATCCAAAAACTCATTCATAATTTCCCATACAAATGCAATAACATTATTCATATATATATATATATATATATATATATATATATATATATATATATATATATATATATATATATATATATATATATATTGTAAATTCTGGTAAATGATTTTATTTAATTTTCTTAATTTTCATTCATAGTCGTAAACTGAATAGAATATGTTTTGTTATAAACAGTGTGCTTAATTCGGCTCTGTTAAAAACACAAATGACGTAGGATCTATAAATAGATGTTTACGTACATGTTTATGATTAGTAATAATAATAATAATAATAATATTAATAGTAAGACTTAAAATTGCACCTGAATTTGTGTTTTCTCAATGACTGATGGGAAATGGAAGTTTCAAGAAGAATTTTGTGGATTCCTTTTGGTTGCGCGAGCTCATATAAATACCTGTAGTTGGTCCAAAATCAATAGCGCTTGTTGGCACACGGGGTCTATTGCTAGCTACAGTCGGAATATACAGCGTATATAATTAGAACATTAATCATTCAGTTTCCAGTAGTAAGTCTACAGACGTATTTTATGTTGTACTTAGATATTTTTAAAGAGGAAAGACATGCGTTCAGTTGTGACAGAACATGCTCAATATTTCGGACTATAAATGTATTCTGGAACTGTCATAAATTATTCTAAAGAATTCTGGACAAAGCCATCTTGAAGACGTCACGGTTCTTGTAGGACCAGTTAGTGTCCAGTACTGAAAAATTATAAGGGTTTTTTTCATTCGTTGAGGACTTTTGTAAACCTTTATCAGGACTAATTTGAATTCATTTCATTATAATTTAAGCTCCCCTCACTTTTGTCATTTATTGCCTTAATAATAAACATGTTTATTAAGCTATACAAAACTTGTTGATTGTGCTTCTTTTCTGTTACTTAAGTTCGTGACAATAAAGTCCTAAAACCTTATACGCATAGACTTAATGACTAGAACATTATAACTATATGAGGTATTAATTTAACCTTTTAGTCTTTCATGTGGTGTTCACTGCATTAAACGTAAGGCAAAAAAAAAAAAAAGAAATAAACTAAGCAATTAACTGTATTTTTTGAAAACATGGTCTGCTTGATCATCACTTGAATTACGCTTAATGATTTGATCGGCTCTTTTTAAAACTAAAGTTTCTAATAATATCATAGTTGGGCTATTCCAGTAACTATAAATTCTCGCACGATACTATTCGCCCTAGTCCCACGGTGGATTTAAATTTTGTTGTGCTGTGGCAGCAGGTATTCACTCTATTTATTAGAACTGCGCGGTATCACGCTATACTGGTTTACTGCGTTATTTGCGGTATTTATTTTCGTTTGTACGTATCATGGTCCTTTCTCATCGTCCCAGTAAGTCGATAGTTTCCGTCAGTAAGGAATATACGGAAATTTCATAAATGATATGACATCATGTCTTCACTATTCATGTCAAAATAGCACAACAATTTAACTTTATGTTTTATAAAATGTTTGTATATTACAAGTATAACGTTATTGCATTCCCATTTAATCTTACTTCGCTGATGTAGTGTGCATTTCAGTGGTTCAGTCTTTGATTCCGTATTGCACACCTAATTTATGTATTGCAAACACAGCCACTTATAAAATATCCGGGATGATGTATTGCTATACATGTTAAATAATTCAAAAGAGGCTTCACAGATGCCGCTGAGGATGATGGGTTATTAATTTAAGCAGCGATGGGCAGTACATATGCATTTCACGCTATAAAGATCCAAACATTATAGGTGAGGTGTACGTCAATCTATTTGACGATGTTCGACAGTTAGTTTACAGATGAAGCTGTTGTGCAAAGTGACATCAAACATGAGAGAGAGAGAGAGAGAGAGAGAGAGAGAGAGAGAAATTAAATAAGACTCAGAGAGTTGCTTCAAGATTGAAGGTGTGGTTAGAAATGTCCCACGTTTGGAGAACACTTTACCCTATTTTTAATTCCAAAATGTTAATTACCTAAAGTGCCAAACTTACCTCCAATCCATTTCAGGCTCAAGAGTTTCAAACAAATGGTCTACTAAATTGTATTTTAATGGGGCACGTTTAAGTGGACGAATTTACAATTTGTCAATGAACATTTTAGAGTAATAGTCTTTCTTGAGTAAATCGGAGGATAACACTGACAAACATTTGAAACATAAAGGTTATTTAAAGAGTATGATCTTAAACTATGCATTAGAAAATAGCGAAAAGCAACACATTTTGTAAAGCTCAACAAATAATGTATTACCCTAGAATACAAATGAAAATTTCAAGAGAACTTTCAGTATTGAGAATTAAATTCAAAATAGTTCAAAAGTTCCATAAGCAGTTCTAAGGAGTAAAATTCTAACTAAATTCTAAGAGTGTAGGAACATATCTTGCTCATTTGTGCTTAACTAAATGTAAACTTTCTTTTAAATTCTTGCTTAATCATTTTGAGTCTTTAAAATAGTCCTAATTAATCTATCACAAAACAACAAGTCTCTCGCGGGGAGACGGAACTGTACATCTGACACTTGCACGAACAATCATTTTACTTCAACTAAGTGGAATGGAGTGCCTCTCTAAACTATACAGCTATTTATTTATTTATGTTCTTCATAGCTGTGTTCAAAAGATGACAATTACAAAATTTTACTTCACGAATTGAAATTTTTTTCTCATCCTTTCTAAGCCTCCAACAGCTTGTTTTGTTTGTTTATGTTCTTTCTCTTCTAATTATACTGCTCAAAATTTGCCCTTCGTAAATTCTATATTTTCCTTTTTTATTTCTGGTTTTGCCTTTTTGTGTAATAAATGCCTATAAGGCAACAATGCGATATCCAACCTCTGATGATCTCTATTCGACTCCATACGAAAACATGTCATTATTTCCAAGTGGCAATGAAAATAAATCATATCATTTTGTAATACAACAACCCCAAATTAAGCAAAGTCATACTCAGGCATGCTGTCAGAGAGTGAAACACTCTATCACTGTAATCGTATACATGATAAAACGAACCTCTTCTTTATATGTTTAGGAGATCCCTTCGACAATTTGAAATATATAAGACAACATCAAATACCTTTCTTAAAACCGACTGTTTTGTGTATTTAATTTACCTGTTTGATAGTTAGTTTTTTATATTTCATTACATGCTATTGTAATGTAACATTGTATGTTGGACTTGACCTTGTCCAAAACTGAGTTCATTTCTTTTTTTGTACCTAAATTGATTTTTTTATTCTGTGTAAATAGCCAATGCGTAGCCAAATTATTAACTATGTGTATGGGATTAAAATCTGTATTATACTTAACTGAAGTAAATATGTTTGTGTCTAGGTGTAATTTTTGGAACTTCCTTAGTGTATTTTACATAATCCATGTTATGGTTGTTCTTTTATAAACATTATAATCATACTAGAAGGTTTTTGTTCCATTAGGTAATTTGTAGTTTAGAATATGCTAGTTGTGACCTGACGTCAAGTAGGGAACTATATAATCGTTTAACTGAGAGGATTTGTTCAGTTGTTCTATAAGATCTAGCACTATTAAGTTGTATTATATGTCGTGTCCAGTATTTAATTTTGGGCTGGATAATTGTTTTTCTTCAAATTATTGAATTCAAGTGTTTTCTTTTCCTTGAAATACAAAAACGCTCTCATAAAATTATTGGACAGTGCCATTCACTGGAATAAATCTTGATTTCAGATATGGAATTATATTACTGTAATTACACTGTTGGCACTCTAACACTCTGCAAGAAACCACAGACACATCATCGACGTCAGTGTTTGGATTTATTCAGGACTTTAGATTATTAGGACCTGTTTCGTTAATTCTTGGATTTTTGCGGGGTTGAATCTGCAATACAGTAATTTCCTCTGTTTCTCTTTTTCACTTAATATTGTAAGGAAATAAGTTATTTGTTGAATGTTACAAAGTTTGTTGTCTTTCACTCTTCTCTGTTACTTATTTTAAGAGCATAGACTAGTAACACTACATATTATTATACAAACTATCCCACTATTCCAAGCCTATTTATGGCACAATCATCACACTGTTGAAAACAGCGAAACTTTGATACGAGAAGAATAATAGACCAGTTATCACATGATTTTGTTATATTAATATGGAACTGAATACAGACGTGCTCTAACATGCGCAGTTCCCACAACACCAAGGGAGAGAATGAACATTGGGTAGTGCACACAACTTGCAGCAGAAAATGATTTTAATAAACAGTCTACGCATGCAATAAACTCAACTCTCAAAGAATACTCAGATTTCTATATAAAAAAAGCATTTTCCCCTGGAGTTATCCTTTCTTGCAATGTAATGTCTATATGCTACCAATGTAACAATCGTATCATATTGTGCACATAACAGTCATGTTATGGATTAATAGTATTCTAGTAGCATAGCATATATGAAAATGTTCACATTGCCAGATATAAAACTGTTCTCTTAGCTTAATCGATATGACACTGTTCTGTTGGCCTAATTAACATATATGCAACTATTCCTTTAGTTTAATGAATATGACGCTGTTCCGTTGGCTTAATCGATATGAAATTTAACACTGACAGAAACGGCTCTGTTGGCTCTTAATTGATATAAAACTGTTACGTTTTCTTAATTAAGCCATATAAAGCCTTTCTGTTCGCTTAATGGATTTGAAACTGTTCACATTAACAGATATGAAACTGTAAAAGTGCTGATGACATGGGATATAATGCTCTGGTATTCACATTATATGTATAATTATATGAAATCGTAATGTTCAAAAAATATATATCAATATACGAAATACATCGTTCATTAAATGATATGAACCTATTACACCCTGTCGTTCACATAATGACTTTTAAGTTATGATAAAACTTCAGTAATTGAATGAACACACAATCGGTTTATTGCATCGTAACAGTGCGTAACAAAAGCAAGAAATCTGGGCAGTTGGACTTTACTGTGGCGAAAGCCATGGATGTAAATCACGTTTGCATCGTCCCAAGTGTACCAAGAACCGAGAACTGATTCTCTCTGCTTGGTACACTCCATTGGCTACCCGTTAGTTCAAGAACCAAGCACAGAATCTCTTCTCTGTGATAGATTTCGTTAACTGCCAAAGGTTTGAAATACGTATCTGACCTCATCAGTTTATAAATCCCTTCTAGGAAATTACTCTCTACTTCCGACACCACTATTGATTGTTTTTCCATCCATTATCTAGCTCCTATGGACAACGTTCTTTTGAAAGGTCCTGCTACCTGAAACACACTGGTGTTTGTATTTATACACAATGACACAGGATCTCGTTTGCGTTCTAAAACTCGCCACTTTCAGCTGCAAGAACCAACTTAACACTAATTATGCACCCCTCAGTTTTCACCATGCTTTGTAATTCTACGGTATCGTGGGTTCTTGTTGATATCCTTGGTAAAACCTATATCTGTATTACTGGCTGAATGCTGATTAAGTTTGAGCAGCAGTCTGTTATTATATGTATGCATCAGACCAAGCCAAAGACAATGCATCTTCATGTAATACTTTTCCGTTTTCTTTGTATTGTCCTTCTTCCTCATATAAATACTGACATCTTGTATAACTCTCGCTGCAATAGAAATCCTTAAGAACAATTATCTTTTCAATGGTTACTGAAATATTTGTTGAATTGTACAACTTGTCTTGATTACGTTTCTCCACTTTGCATAGTTATGCATTTTAACCACATTCGTGTCAAGCTCGTTGCTGCTGTACTTAATGCATTGTTGACATGCTTCCCTCTCAAAATGTGGTTGTGCAACAAATACTTCATTTCCATGCTTTCCATCAACAGATTGAGAATCTGATTCTGAAATAACTCTCTTGCTGTAAGCTTTAGTTTGTAGTCTTTACCACTTCTATAGTTTTTTTCAAGTGCTAGCTTTGATCTGAAGAGCACAAGGATGCAAATAGTGGGCAATTATATGTTTCTATATGAGGACAAACGGTTTTGCTTTGTATCATATGCAAAGCGAATAATTAGCGATAAGATTAGTACTTAGCACTTAGTTCAGTTCCATATCTTCTATGAAAACCAGATAAATATAAAAGTTGTTTGAGCATCTTGAAAATATTGGGGTCATTCAAATTGAAAATACCAATAAGTTCTACAGGAATTGGTAATGTTTATCACATAATTCAACCTGTATTGTTTACCGCCTGATTATTGACAGCAAGCGTTTTTCTTTCAACCTTTGATGCATGTAGTTATGTGTTTTATCACTGTTTATCTTGAACTCTGCAATTTGCATGTGCACGTTTCTTAAGAACTTTATAATGTTAACTGGTTTCCATCTTTAAATGGAGGTGGAATAATTACTTCACGCATATTGATAGGTGGGTTAATTTGTTAATTTTAACGTCACTTTCAAGACATTATTGACTATATCATGCCCAAAAATATTGAAGTTTAACGTATTGCCCAGGAGACACTAAAGTAAGAGCTAGCCTGAGTGGGATTCGAACATGAGTCCGTTGGATTAGTTGTTGAGGACCTAACATCTGATTTTACTGTGGTTCCTAATTCCTAAGAGACGGTTGCTACCTCCTCATGTATGACTGTTAGCTGTTTCTCTGCATTGATGAGTGTTGCAACAGCCATTTTGTTATTTATACGACAAAACCTGTTTTCTGCTTCCTATTGTTTTGAAGAGTAGCACATCCTGATAGACATTTCAGTTTTAGTCTTTCTCCGGACTCTAAGCAGCTTCCTTTTTTCTGTTCAATTAGCCAAATAAAGTTATCTTCACGATTGAACGTACATGGGTCTTTTCTCGACCACACAGTTTATGTTCAAATTCAGTTTTCATGTCTAGTGAGTAAATATTTTTCTTTTGCAACTCTAATGTTACGAAAACATCAATATTAAACCCCAAACTCTTACAGGTACAATATTCAAGTTGCTGAGGTTTGTGCATAATTTTTTTTTTTCTTCGAACAACATATTTATTAGAAGCATCTGTTGGGTATATCTTTCATTTAGCAGACCGTAACTGTTCTACTAATCTTTAAGAATTAGTTGTTGAAATGATACAATACCAACGACAATTTCATATAGTTCCATTGAAAATCATTTGTTGTTTTTCGCTTAAGTGAAACAAGATCAGATATATCTGTGTGTAATTCATAACCATCACGATATGATAAGTATTCCGCGTCAGGACCAGATTAAACAAAAGCCGATAATATTAACCATGTTTCGGTCAACTTATATTTGGAATGTGTTTATGAGGCTCTAAGTCAGTTTGTAATTGCTTCATCCAGTAAACGGAACACAATTTCTGGATTTAATGTTAACACTCATTTTTGTATTTCGATGTAATTTGTCTTCACAGTTATTTTTTTGATCTTGTCTAAATCAAATTAGTCAATACACGGGTACGTCAAATATTAAAAAAGAAATAATTGAACTTTTAAGGAGCTCGCAGCCATTGTAAACCTTGTCAAATATAATACAATCTAAACATCAATATAATTTAAAAACGGACGTAAGAAAATGAAGAGCACTGTTAAAAAAATAAAATTAACACAAAAACAAATGGTGAAAACAAACCAGAAATTTCTCTATCTAGAGAATTACAACCATTACATTATTAAAACGTTTAGATTGTTTAATAATGCAAAACGTATGATTTTATCCCTACTAAAATGATCATTAGATCTGACACTACATTGAATATGCCGAGTATTCCATTAATTCAATTATATTGTAAATGGCCAAACCTTGACAGATACGAAATTGTTTGTGGCGATGAAGATTTGGACATGAATCATTTCATTTTGCTACAGATCATCAGAGAAAACATTATCACAATTAAAATACCCGATACGTAAGAACCAGTTAACACGTTTTAAAAAGATAAAATGGAATTTGAGGACGAATAAAAGAAACACGTGTAAACGCTGAAAAGTTGGCGAACTTTATCTCAGATAAGATATTGAACAATTTGAGCTTTTTAGCAATTTGAGCGGGAGAGGTATGTAAAATATAAAATTGCATTTTTGTTGCTATCCGTGATAAATAGAAGAGAATCGTTGCATGAATTGGATTTTCACATACTTTTACTAACTTTTATAGATAGTCAGACCTATGCCATATAAAGTCGTGTTATCACTTAGATTATGTAATGTTTCCAGTTAGACACTGTTATAATTGGACACACAAAATTCATTCATTAATACGTTACTGGCATTACATGTATTAAATAATCAGTAATGTACGAGTTCTTATAATTCTGCGAGAGTTGTCTTGTCGGATACAGAGGCATGTACGATTACTGTAATGATTATCTCGTACAGCAGTTCTCTTTATTGATTTAATATGTAACGAAATTATTCATGTGCTCGCATTTGTAACGTATATCATTAAATTCGTATTAAACTGTATATTGTGTACTGCACGGCTTTAGTCTTTACATTTTAGTGGCAGGCCATGCTTTGTGGCTACTTCTCTATTCGACAAGATCTCTTCTACCGGAAATACGTTGTGATCTTCAACTGGAAACAATGATGTAAACTAAAGGAGTGAAATCAATAAATCAGCAACACAATAAATTTTATACTCTGATACCCATGGGGATAAATACACATTATTAATAATTTTAAACATAATTTTCACTCTGATACTGTTGATTAACGAAGTAAAAACGTTGTTCCCATTTGTTATTAAATTATTAACCTTGATCAGCCACGTATATAGACCCATATCACAATCATGTTTGTTTGTAACTTCACATATAGTCAGTTTGATAACTTGTTGATGTTACATGTTCTGGTTAGTTCCTGTTAGTAACGATATCATTTCTTTATATCAGCCCTTGAACTCGGTGCGCATCATCATGTTAAGTCCATTGGTGGAATTTATGCGCATGGGTATGGAATAAGATTCATTCATCATTAATTACATAATCAATAAAATTTCATTCATGTCGTTGCTATATCCAGTCTTTGCTCGGCATCTTTAAGTTGCCTGTTATACGACCTAAATTACCGTAGAAACTATTATTGCAGATAGGAAACTATTAAAAGTAAACTAGTAATGAAACAAATAACTCAAACGAATCATGTGATGGAATCGTAACGGAAATGAGACTGAAACCATGTAGAGAGAGAGACAGAGAGAGAGAGAGAGAGTTGCAGTTAATAGGCTATTTAGCGTACATGAGGAACAGCAATATACTGTCATATGCTAGCTTAAGAATGGATGACTTTGTCAATGGACTCTCTTGTCTTCTTACACAATTTTGAAGAAAAAAAACTGTGTTGTGAGTTAGAATTTAGTTTAGGAGAGGTATCTTAGGTGACAGTGTTTAGTAACGTTTGCCCTCTTGTGTCGCTGGTCCTGATGGTCTTGAACTGTTGAGACCAACTTAAATGTGGGATTCGGTTTTAATGGTCTTATGTGTCTAAATTATCGTTATTTTGTTTGCAGCCTTGTGTTGCTGGGCATGATGGTCGTTGGTATATTAAACCACCTTATAGATGCTAATTTGAGGTCTTTCTTTCCTAAAGTTGTTTATTGGTTTGGCACTTTGTACGGCGGGCCCTGATGGTCTTGGGTATTGGACAACCTTTTATGCTCTAATTTTGGGGGCCTATAATTTCTCGTGGTTTAAATGTTAGTCACCTTCGGCTAGAGTGTTATATTCGTAGATGTATTAATGGTGTTACGTGAATGCTAGGTTGTCAGGTATAGTTTAGAGAAAGGGGAAAAGGAATAGGTTAGATTGAATATAAAAGAAAATGAAACACGCTATACGTTATATGCCTCAAACACGAACGGGAAGGAAATTATCCCCTCTCACCAACTACCCATATCACATACTAACTAATCCCACAATGATTTGAGTACTAACATAATTGTTTTAAATGCTAAACAACACACTAATACTAACACAACTCACCATACATGTTATCAATACATAGTGGTGAAGGAAAGTTATGATTTAAAAAGAACTCCATCATCTACAATCAGATCTGGGTGGCTAGGTCGTTAGAGCATCCGTCTTGGATGCAGGAGGTCGCGGGTTCGAACCACGGCAGAGTCAAACCAAAGCCTTTTTAAAAAAAGGTAATAACAGCTGCCTTGCATGGTGCTCAGCATAAAGAGGTTAGTGTTAGGACTGATCGGCATGGTGTCAGGATACTGTGACTGGGTGGGTCATCATGCTACATGTATGAGGCATGATGCCCTAGTTCTAGATATTACTATAAATTGTCACACTGCAGACATCGTAGCGATATGACTGAAAAATTGATAAAGCCACGTTAAAAATTCATATCTCACACACACATACGATGTCATCAGCAAAGGAGTGTTTTGTTGTGACCAGTTTGTGTTCAAATTCTGAATTTATGGTATTATTAATTCATTTCCCTTGGAATATTTAAATGCTCATACAAAATTATATGACAAAGACATTTATTTAAATTTTATTCGGAATTTAAACATCCGCATATTATTTTCTGTGATTCAACAAAAAAACGTTTGACATTTCAATGCTATACTGACTCGAGTATACGGCAGAGCCTTCCTTTTTGGATTATCATCGGTAGTCGAACATAGATAGCAGCAGGGAAGTCGAACAGACCAAGGATTTCGACGGACCAAAAACATCTCCAGGGAAATCTCATCCGGAGAAAGATTCTATTTACCGAATAAAGGCTTCCTGGAAGAGTGACCTCGTTATTGACCCCCAATCCGAGAATAAACATTTCGTTCGAAGATCTAGCTGCAGAATAATATATTTCATAATTTTATTTTATTTTGATTACATTTCGTCGACCGAACATACGCAGACGCCCTCCCTGCTGCTATCGTATTTAAATGAATTTTAGAACTCGGATTCATTAAAATAAAATAAAATATTGTATCAAATAAAATAAAATTTTCTATTCAAGATACGAGTAAAAATAAAATAACATGGATGTTGGAGAATCACTCAGTTCGAAAATAGCACGAGAGCGATTAAAGGCAATAGAAGAATATCTGCCAGTGCAAAAGGAAGTCAAGAAGAAAATACAAGCCATCAAGAGAGCAAAGGAAGGATTTGCTGAGACAACACAGGAATTATTCAAACCAGTTACCAAAGCAACCGAAAAGGCCTTCATAGGCGACATAAAGGATCCTGAGGCAGCGAAAGAAGCAACAAAGGAAGGAATTCTGCCTTTGTTGAAAAGAATTGAGAAACAAACTATCGCGAAAACTCCTCACGCTGACAAATTCAAGGATGATGAGGTAACAAGAATAAGAGCAATAGCAGATCTTGACGCTCTTGCTGAATTCGCTCATAAATCATTTAACGATCGAAAAAATATGTTAAGACCCGAACATGCCAATGTCGCCCCTGGTCGCGATAAATGGTACAAATTGCTCTACTATGTGTATCGTAACATCGACAGAATTGAGGGTGATTATGTTGATTATCTCAACAAAGCAAAAAGGCTTGCGTTGATGGCGACTCGAGAGCGACAACCTCAACCTGTGGCGCCTCAACCTCAACCTGTGGCACCTCAACTTGTGGCACAACCTCAACCTGTGGTACAACCACGTAAACCTAAACCACATGAATTATTTACTGATGATACTCTTCAAGATATCAAAGATATAAATAAATTGATCGATATAGCCAGAAATTACGATGATCGACAAAAATATGTGAAACCCGAATTCATCGGCGCATTTAAATTTACAGAAAAGAATTGGCCGAATTTGCTATATGCTGCATCCAAGAGATCCGAATCAGTAAATCCAAAGGATCAAGATTATCTAGGCCTTATTGATGCAATATCTCAACCTGTACAACAACCTGCGCAGGTAGATATTCCAGTTGATCAATCAACAATGCAAGGAATAAATCCTAAAGAATTTTTCTACGCTGCTGCCTTAAAGGAAATTGCTGATGTATCCAAATTACAACGTATTGCTGTATTCGGATATAATGAAAAAGACAGATATTTGCAACAAAAATATCGAGACAAAATTACTGATGTCGATTGGATTCCTGCGGTAGTTTTCGCTGGAAAAAATACCAAAATCGATCTATCCAATAAAGAATACGTGGAATTCAGAAAATATATATATACAGATACAAACAACCTTCATCGGTACAACCCATACGACCACAATCGCCAGAAGAGGAATTTCAGGATGCACCTGAAGCACCAAAAACAGGTAGCGGCATCATTTGTCCAGATAGTGTTGTCAATGATGTATCTCGACTTGAGGTTCTTTTTGGAGGAAAACGAGCTGGAAATAACTCACGCGAAATAATTAACGAAGCAACTGATATCGGTCGAAGATTGTTTCAAGGAAAAATCATTGATGTATCTATCTATCGCGATCTCATTGATGAGCTCATAGATGATTATCACAGTGATTGAATAATTGGATTATAAAATAAAATTATCGTTTTCAAGAGCCATCAGAGAGCGATACAGGCTCGCGTCATGAATTCAATGTTACCCATGTACAAATTCAAATATGGATCGGGGATAGGTGATTCAATAATTAAATTTTTCACTCGAGTAGCTCCTAAGGTTGGTTCGCTAGCTAAGCAGTTATCGTCAAAGGCCATAGGGGTTGCTCGCGACAAGGTCATAGGTACCGTTGGTGATGTTGCCGGTAAAGCATATGACGCCATCAAAGATAGGATAATGCGATTGGTAAAAGGAAAACCAAAACCTGCAGATAAGCTACCTGTCACGGCTGAGATGCCTGGCGACGTCAGTAAGATTATAAATGAAGCAGCTAATCAAAAACTAGCATCGTTGGCACTAGAACAAATACAACAACAACCACAACAAGTAACTAGTACCAGCGCATTCGGAGGACGTCTTCGTTTTAGACGATAAAGATATTTTATAAAAACATGTTCTCGCGTGCATCTAATGAAGCTTTCAAATTAGATGAACCAATAGAGAAAGATGACTTGGTGCGAGATTACCAGTATTACTCATACGACGCGATAACACCAAACAGCCCCAGTAGAATTGAATTACAGGTACAAGATACAACAAGGTATTTTCTACCGTGCGAGGCATTCATTGAGGTTGTTGGCAGGATTGTGAAAAACGATGATACCGATTACGCTACAGCTATCAAGGTTGGATTAGTCAACAACGGTATTATGGCGTTATTCAAGAGCGCTGCGTACATGATCGATGGTAAAGAAATCGAAACAATCAGTGACAACGTCGATGTAGCAACCACGATCATAGGCTTAGTGAGATACTCAGATGATTTCACTAGATCGGCTGGTCCTAGCATGATGTTTACCAAGGATAATTCAGATCATGCTGATATTAATCCATTTACTCTCGTGCAATTGAAGCACGATCATGTTGCCGATGCTGTACCCGGAGTAACAATAGATAAACCAACTCAGGCCTTTTCAGTTGTTCATGATTCTAGTACAAGATACAATCTCGGATTTGCCGCTCCTGTAGCTATGTTATCAGATACCAACAAAAAAATTTCATGCGCTATCCCTCTGTCGCATATCTTTGGATTCTGCAGAGACTTTAGAAAAGTTATATTTGGAGCTAAACACAAGGTTGTCTTTTATCGAAAAGGCGACAGCAATGACGCTATCTGGAGGACTGGACTTGACGCCGGTAAGGTTGTATTGGAAAAATTAACGTTGTGGATGCCTTCAATGACGCCATCGATAGACGAGGAGAGAAATATGTTATCGTTTATGAATCAAGGTGGTAAATCAGTGATGTCGTGGCTTACGACGTACACAGATAGTATTCAGAGCAATATCAGCGGCAATTTCACCTGGCATATAGCGTCTCAACAAGGTGTATCTGCACCAAAACATATCTTTATAGCTCTTCAAAAAACTGAACGATTAAACGATCAAACTAAAACCCATATGATCTTCGATCATTTCAATGCCAGCGATGTATCACTGAGGGTAAATGGACATCAAGAACCAATTGAAGAGATTCAGTTGAATTGCGTAGAAGGATCAGTAGCACGTTGTTATCACAGATTGTGGAGCTATATGGGTGGAGATCAAAATATTGACACTGGATTGCAATTATCTCAGTTAGATTTCAAAAATTTTTATCCGATATATTATTTTTCACTGGAACACATGGATTTGATAAAACAATCTGTCGTTGATATTCATTTTAAAGCTAGAATAACTAATGCTCCTCCTGTTGCGTTTAGAGCTATCGCTGTTATACTCAGCGATAGAACCATGATCCTCGAGGATATTGAAGGCAGAATGCGGATCACTGACGCTCCTGTGGAAAAATGTGATTTCGATTCAATCTAGATTTATAAATGTCGTATGAGCATGTCAGTGTGACTCTGACTCAGGGTCAGATCAGGATTAGCAAAAAATGCGAGACCAAATTGACGTTAAAACACGATCAGATTCAGGGTGGTCCAAATAAACTATCTTTGACAAAAACACAACAAAAGCGTTTTAACAAAGCTAAATCATCTAACACCGGAACGCAAATTACGCTATCTCCAGCTGCGTTGAAAGACATGGTTAAGGTAGGTGGATTTTTCTCATTATTATTCGCGTTACCGGCATTAATTGCAGCAAAGGCAGCTGCGTTACCCGCATTAGCCGCCGCGGCCGCACCAGCTATCGCAAAGGCTGTGGCGCTGGGTGCTGCTGGTGCTGTGGGTACAAAGGTTATTGATAAAATCACCGGCGGTAGATACAACAAAAAAAAAGGACGAGGACTCCGATTACCAGGGACATCCCCATGGTACTACGGAAGAGGTACCGGTCTACCAGGAACCTCCGCGACGTGGTACAGAAGATAACACCGATGTCAAATAACGATCTAGTTAATGCTGCTAAAAAACAAAAAATATAATTTTTCAGAGGAGTGTTTATGCGAGATCAATTACCGCGTCGTCCGAATGAATACGAGGCAGGAATTATAAATCTCGACAACAGTACCGGACCAGGTACTCACTGGGTAGCGTACGCTATTAATCCACGCGAGATTATCTATGTACGGATTAGCCCCACCTGTAGAGTTTCTAGATTATGTAGCTCAGCTAAACATCCCAACGTGGTATTCTACGCTACCAACACAAACACTAGACGATCCTCCGATATGTGGCGATGAAGCAATAAATATTCTATCAGCGATATCCAGACCAAAAAAAAAACGTATCATAAGGCAGTACACGAGTATACGTCAAGTAAATTAAATCAACGACAACAATATAATGGTTGACATCTGCGGTAGATCTCTGTTAACGAGAACAATAAGAAAAATACTAGAAAGAGAAAAATTTGATACCGGCGATTTATCAAAATACGCAACAAAGGACGACGTTAACAATATTCTATCGCTGGCGGAAGCAGATCCTGGTGAGGTTGTTATTTTTCAGGATGATTATGGAAAACTAAAGACGAGCAACGTGAAGATAGGCAATATAATCAAACGAAGCGAATATAACGCTCACTTGACTGATTTTAGCACCGTCAAAGAAGACACCAGGAAGAATACTAACGCCGCTGAGAGAAATCGCGGAGATATTGAGCTTATATCCGGTCGAGTGCTTCGAATGGCTAGCGAAGATGATATTGATAAAATCAACAGAAAACTCGCTGTTGTTAATACCTCAATCGAGAGTAAAATTGATCTTAATAAAATTCCATCAGCAATGAAGGATTTATTCATCAATCTAACGCCTGTTATTGCGTCGGGAACACTCATTTGGGAACACGCAAAAAATATATCTTTCAAATACACATCGCCTGTCACCGGCGCGTATAGAATAAATCATTTTTCCTCAGAGAGATTTAGAATCAACTGCGATAAATACAAATGGCGTCATGGTACAGAAAGATTCCTCGGTGTGTTAAATATTTTGTTAAATAAAGATGTCGAAGAAACATTTAGGTTCGAACCCGCTGCTGCTGATAAAGATAAATATGTACCATCAGCAACACCGATACCCATATGGTGGTGCATAGAATTTATTGCTGAGATACCTTCTTCATTTAGTTTTTGATAGATAGATATAATGGAATACAGATACAGTCAGGCTCGCGCATGGCAGATGTCGCTGAAGAGTATCATCGACGTCTATCAGGTAAAAATAAAAAAATATCAACGCAGATTGGTTATTATTGATGTTGCTGTTTATTCTGTCTCTGCGGTCATGACCGGCGTTGGAATAATCCTGTCTGCGTTAACGATGACCGCTCCTGTCGTTATCACTGTGATTGTTTCGACAACCACCACGTTAGCTGGTATATTTGGTATCATAACGAAAAAATATCCCCGTGTACTAACACAAAATTAACCGCGTATAAAGACAAACTAAATACAGCATCGACGGCATATTCTAAATTATCTTTGTTGCTGTCAGAGAGTCTCAATGATGGCGTTATATCCGAAGTAGAATTCGCGTTGATATCTAGGATTTACAATCAAGCGATTAAAGACATCAATATAAATAATGACCGAGTTACTGCAACAGATTGCAACGAACACGACGGTGACAAGAACAACGATGATCTCAGCTAGTCAAACTAAACCCGAATTTAACATAATTTTTCCCACCCTTATTTCCATCGACGAGATAGCGTTAGCTCAGTTACGCGTTTATTACAGCTGGCCAAATATCAGATCAAAATCATTTGGCGGATTACATTCAAACAATTCCTTTGTTTTTGCTTATAAAAACAAAGATGATGGTACTCCTGATTGGACCGTGGTTGGATTACCAGCGGGTAGTCACCAAATCGATCAAATCAACGATGAGCTCGTGCATAGAATAAAGAATGTAACAGGATCCGATCCTGGAATAAAAATAACCGTGCACGAACCAACATCAAAATCAATAATTGAAATCAGCTCGAATTATCAGGTAGATATCTACGCTAGCTCAATAAGAACCATATTAGGTTGGCCTGAGATAAAACCACCAACACCACCGATACCGCCAGAACCTAAGAGGGAGGATTTTATTTCCATGGAAAATTATCTTCCAAGACATATCGCAAGTGAATTAATTTTTAGTCCGGCAATACATTTTTTCTTTAGACTCGGGGAAGAATTCAGAGAGATGTCCTGGATGATTGGTGATAGTATTTATTCATTAGAAACTATTACCGGTTGGTTTAGTGAATTAGAAGAAAAATATAATGAAAAAATACAATTAGTTAAAAATTATTCTCATTAATGTATTTTTTGATACATCGAGTTCATGCGATAAAGTTATTGGCACCATAAATGATGCAAATTCATTTATACTGTTGATAGAAACAATAAATTTTAATTTTGTTGTAGCAATAGAAAGAAGTCACATATATAGCAAAGGAAACTTTTTAAGAGAACATAAGATAACCGAGGCTGCTTTACGTAATTATAAATTACCCGGCTACAGCGTATAGATTTAGAAAATCTCTCACTGATACCATCGATGAGATGTTTCCTAAATTACACGCTGCATGGAGAAAAGATTACCACCACCATCTATTCTTAAAAGCGATAACGCCGAGGATGGCACCGGCAGGCATCTCTTGCCGGAGATAGTTAATATAACCACAACCATCGCGGTTAATCTCAATTGTGATATTGTCGAAAATAGCTACATCGCTGCTGCATCTGTCTCTGATCAGGCGAAACAAGGATTTGTTTTGTATTCATTTTCACCTAAAGATCCACCAGGATTTTTGCTGGTACAAGAACCAATTAATCCTGTTTATCTCAAACGCCACAATAGATTGTTACAACAGGTGAAGTTTTCACTCACTGATCAATCTGGTCATCTACTCGACACACGCGGAGAAATGCTGGGCATAAATTTATTGATAAAATCATAAAAAATAAAAAATATTTTTCATCTGTAGATTTTTATTTTTCATCTGTAGATTTTTATTTTTTTTCAGTGAAAATTGACTGTTTTGGTCGATTTTTTGACTATTTTGCTCGTTTTTTGACTATTTTGGTTGTTTTTTTTTTTTTGATTGTTTTACCCTGGATAAATCACCCAACATGGTTGATTCTCTAAATGATTTCAATTAGAAGAGACACAAGAATCAACAAAATCAACCAAAAACAACCAAAATCAACCAAAAACAACTCAGAAATCAACCAAAAACAACTCAGAAATCAAGCAAAATAATAAAAAATCAATTGTTTTTTATTGACTCTTGTATCATCTCTAATTGAAATCATTTAGAGAATCGGGTATTTTACTCAACTAAACCGATGAGTGAAATTGGCCAAAACAGTCAAAAATCGTCCAAAACAGTCAAAAAAATCAACCAAAACAGTCAATTTTCACCGAAAATAACAAAAACAAAAAAAATATCCACAGAAAAAAATAAAATATTCTACAGAAAAAGTAAAATATTTATTGATTTTCACTATCTATCAATCTCCGCAATTGTCGAGCGCGTGTGTCTATTGTCTTTTTTGGCTCGTATTCATCAGATAGCGATGATCGAATCTTTTCGACAGCACGTGCCAACGGAGCAAAATTGCCTATGCCAGATTCATCAATGTTGATGAGCGATTTATACATCGCTGATTGTATTTTTTTATGAGTCTGTATTCGGACGACAGCGTGTATCTATTTTCTTGTTTATGTTGTAATATTGTATCAAAATCAGCAATGATTCTATCAGAATCTAGATCATCTGATAGCGTTATCTCTTTGATTTTCAGTGCCTCAATAGATTTTATTACCTCGTTGATGTTTTCTTGATTCATATTCATCAATGCTTTTTCTTGTCTAATATAAGTGGGAAGTAACTAAATTTGATCCAGCTACCAGACTTGTACGAGAAGGTTGATTTATTTATCCCCTCTGCAACAAGACGTACCGAATTAGCATTAATACCAAAAGGTTTTACAGCTAATGTCATGGACTGAAAATGTATCTCTTCGCTAGTTTCTGTGTTGATTGATTTAACAGCCTTAGAAATTTTTCTTCCGCAACCAGTATTTCCCTTTGTAGTATTTTCACTTTGTGTAATAGCCTGAAGGTTAGATAAATTATTATTACGTGGATTACCATCAATATGATCAATAACTAATCCACGTTCTATTGGGCCATGCAAACACTCAAATACAAATCTATGATTGAGATAATTTATTTTTTTCTTACCACCACCAATGGTAAAACGACGATAACCATATTTATCGGCTGTACCGACTGTTTTTTTTTTCATTCTGCAATTTCTGACTGTACCATCAGCTGATGCTTCATAGTTATCAATGATTGGATGTTTCACGAATATGACGTTCATTATATATATACCATTTATCTAAATGAAATTTTGTCCGAGAATCTATTTAAATAATCCTCCTCGCACCTGATAGCAATATTGCTATTAGGTGATCTTTTATCGTAATGTCTTTTTAACTGTCTGTATCTTTTTCCACCACATTCAAAACATATTCCAGTCTTTCCTCGAATCCCAATGTTGCATCTGATGCATCTCGTCGGACCAACTCCACCTCGTCGTATATAAGCTAAATGTATCCCGCAGTATTCTTTTCTGCCCAATCTATCACAGCAAGTGAACGAACCAACCATTAACCATTTGCAATTATTCATCATTATTATTATTTAGATACTTGTTTAAAATATAACAAAATGGTATTTGATCTCGACGAAGCAGAATATATCATTCCTGAGGTAGATCAAGCTAAGAAGGAATTTTACGATGATGGAGCAGCTCATGTATGGTCGAAGTGGAAAGTAGTTGATATCGACAACACGATGAACGATACAAGAGCCAAAAAGATAATCAACTCGCTCGGTAGTGATAAATATATATTTAGAATAAAATTCATCGTGAATAACGAGAATGATGTTTGGATTACTCGTGATAAACGCGATCCTGTAATTAACGGAAAAAATCTGCTACTGCCAGCAGTAATTCTAAACCAGGATTACTAACAGGAATAGATAAACCGTATTATGTACGACCATATCCCGTAGCGGCTGTCGTTTATGGTATCTACAAGCTGAATAAGCCCGCCGTTGAGAATCTTGCCAAGATGAAAATGTCAGTAAAGATTAATTGTGTAGCTGAACGAGTAATAGAACACTTCACTAACATAAAACACGGTAACGGATTAACAGACCTGAGGAAAGAAAAAATAAATGACTGGGCAGAATCAGTTGCTGATGGTGCATCAATAAGCGACGTTGCTGCGTTATCAGCGAAATTAAAATTCCCTATCACGGTATAAACGATATGAGGTGAAATACTGTACTCGTCCGCGTATAAATCTAAAGGATCTCCCATTGAAATAATTGATCATAATTCTCATGCTTGGAGTAGCGCAGTGACTGTTTTTCCTCGGAATCGTATTATTAGATTCTATTCTGAAAATATGTTCGATTTTATTCATGAGGTGAGTAAATCAGATCCTGTATCTGTTTGTTTATTTTCCAGCGATGATCGATACGATCAGTTTGTCAGGCCCAACGGAGATATGTATCGAAGTGAAAAATTACACGACTCGATGATATCGATAGCAGAAAAATACTCGGTGAATGAAGAATTATTGGTTAATTGCTTCACGATCCCGTCTGTTGTTGCTCATGCAGCAAAAGAAAAAAATTTATGGAAGCCACAGAAAAGATTTTCTTAAGGATGTTCAAGATAGCTGCGTCGAATACGGTCATGGTGGATTATGGAACACAAAATATAATTTTATTGATATGATTTCGTTCGACATGATAGCATGTTACCCCGGTAGTTTTCTCGGAATGGGAGAATGCAACAAATATTTCATTCAGTTTGGTCATCCGTGTGACGAAATGACAAGAGTATCAATTAATGGTCCGTTGCCAGATTTCCCCCTAACAGGATTCGCCAAGGTTACATCATTCAAGCTTGCTTCAGGGTTACATAAAATATGCTACGTTTGGTTTGGAAGGCATCTATCAGAACAGAGATGGACCCCGATAGTATTATTGAGATATATGCTAGATTCCGCTTTGTTAACATCGTTGATGGTTAGTGAAGCTATTATTTCGTATCGGAAGCAATTTGACGTCTGGTTACCAACTGAACACGACGACGCAAAGGATTTAGGTAGAAAAATAATCGGAAAATTTACTCAGGGTGGCGCATATGATCATCAGAGACGTAATTGCAGATTGATTATGGATGAGGCTGAGTTAGATTTTATAATTGCTGATACCAATGAGCGAGGTATATTTTGTGCCAGAGAAGATATTTACGTCGCTAATGGAACGAAGCTAGGTACTGTGGTCAATTATCTTGAAGGAGAATCACCGCAGTATGCTCATTTAAGATCATCAATGTTAGCTTATGCGAGTATAAATCTTTTATCGATGATAAACAGATTTCCTGATACCGCGGTTAGAGTAGCTACTGATTCATTCTATATTGACAAAAAATACCTGCTAGAATTAGAAAAACTAACAGGAGATGGATCATGGGTTACGTGGCGAGTGAAAGACGAACACATCCTGTGGTATTGTGAAGACGCTGATGTAATTGATGAGGAAAAATATCACTCAGATAACGTCTCAGAAACATCAACAGCACCAAATGTGTATGATCCCGCCGCAAGACATAAAATGATATACATAAACGGACCGGGCGGATCAGGAAAAACAACCAGAATGATTGAATTATTCGCGAATTCTGATATGATCGTGTTGACACCAACACACAGATTAGCGCGTGAGATGAAACAACGAGGAGTAAACTCGTGTACGTATCATAGTTTTTTCAAGTACAACGGTGGTACGTGGAGTCCGTCCAGGATGGGAGAAAAATATATAAATGAAAAGATTATATGGGATGAAATTTGCACAGTATTCGCTGGTACATTAAAAATGTTCTTGGAATGGTTATCAACAAAAAATACTGCCGTGATAATGTGCGTTGATCACGGTCAACCTAATCCTATTGATGGTGAATCTCCTCATGAGTGGTTGAAGGGGTTTGTTGACTATTACGAGGAGGTTGATACTGATTATAGATCTCTCGACGGCAGATCAAGTGAATTTAAGAAACTAATTCGATTAAAATCAAATAAAATTCAGTGTAGCTTGATGAGAGAGGTAATTCAGGAAACATCAATGAAAGATTTCCTATCGATGTGGACGCCAAACGATCTGATAGTCGCCAGTAGAAAGATAATCAGAGATGTTCTTCAACAAAAGCTATTCAAAATACATCAAGAAAAATTCTCTCTGATGCCTGTTCCGTTGTGTTATAGACCAATCGATACCAGACTGCAAAATATCGACGTCGATATACCTGGCAAAGGTAAACAAAATCTTGTGTTAAATGATATCGTCGTCGTTGATATTAATTTCGCTAATGATATGCTAAATACAGAAAAATCGCCGTGGACGTTAGAATATGCCATGACCATTCATTCTTCACAGGGATTAACTATAGCTGATACTCGGGTTTGGATTGTAGATGATCATGTGGAGTGGTCTAATCTAGTGTATTTGGCTGTATCCAGAGTGAGAAAAATATCTCAGTTGGGCAGAATCGTCTTAGATAGATCGGTTATTAACGACGAAACAAATGAATACGTGATTAAAAAAAAATTATTCAGCTATAAACAAACCGATAAGAAAAATAATCACGAATTCGATCTGGATGTAGATTTTATTTTATCGCTGAAAGAAAAACAAAATAATCATTGTTCCGGTTGTAATTGCATTATGACCTGGACGTATCAAAGGAACAATTCAAGACAGTTCACCGTAGACAGAATAAACAACAATCTAGGACATAACAGAAAAAATGTTACTCTAGCCTGTTTAGAGTGTAATAGACGCGGCGTAGATTATTTGAGTGACTGAGGCGGTAATTGAGTATCAGCCGGTATTACCTGTAATTCTTCTCGTGTGAAACCACGATGAGGAGCGAAAACATCGAGTATATAAATTGCTGGTCTACCTGATGATCTCGTTACAGATACTATTTTGTGTGTTGTTACACTCCAAATAGGATCAGTCGCTCTTTTTCTGCCTCCCTCAGCCTCGCCATGTTTATACAAGTACCTGATGATGACATCACCTAATACCGGTCGAATTGAAAAATCTTTCCTGATGATCGGTATAAAATTTTTTTGTATAGCTACTGATGGTTTCATCTTTATCGCCGCCGTTACCTCGTTATTTACTGCTGAGATAACGCTCGGTAGCCTAATGACCCAGTCGCTAGATCTTTTATCCTGAATGAATTCTCTCGCGTATTGATATCCAAATAATTTTTTCAGCTAGTGTTTTGTTGAATCGCTCAGCAATAGCCTGATCGTTGTGAATAATTACTTTACCACGTCGTATTGCAACATTTGTTTTGTTCATTAGCTGAGTAACAGCACCAAGGAATTCTCGTCCAGGATCAACCTGAAGCAATCTCGGCCACGTTAACGGACCTCGCTGATATATTCTTTCAAACGCATTAGCAACCTCAGCTGCTGTTTTCGTTAACAGCGGTTCAGCTTCTTTGCATCTGCTAGCGATATCTACCACGGTTAACACGCATTTGTACGTTTTATCGTTAACGGTGTCGTGCGACAGAAACATTATATCGGTCTGATGGACCTCATTTGGAACGCTGACATCAAAATGTGCGTATTCGATTCGTTTGGGCGGCGGTAGATATATTTGCCATATGGCTTGTTTAGATAACCACGCAGCAGCTACTGATGGTTTTACCCTAGCAGCTTTTGCTAGTTTTTTGATTGCTGATTTACCTTTCCAAAATCCAACAGGAGAATAGTAAATCTCTTCCATATTATTATTTACCACCAAAAACTAATTTGCCTTTCATCGCGGCATTAATCACCCAGCTAGCTAATCTTTCTTTGAGGGTCTTATTTTTTATCGAATTTATTGTGTGAATTAATCTGATGTCGGCTAGATGCCGTTGTTGTAGATCTTTGCTTCGATATTCAAGATCGTGAGTATAACACGCTCGATCAATTGCTTTTGCAGGATCTTCACCGGGATTCGGTTGGTCTTGATCATTCAATTTGAGATTGAGTCGTGTTCCTGGTCCACATTAGCTGTATCCGGGTAGGTGCTTCTCTCCTGGATATTCGGACCAAAAGAATCCCGGTAACGATGATAATCCTGATGTAATGTCAACTCCGTGTCTTTTTCTTTTTTTTTTATCGTTTTTATTTTAATCGGGTTTTCACCCGATGAAGTAAATCTAAATTTTTTTGTGCCACATATTTCGCATTTACCAGTAACGGCTGATTTATTATTCTTTGTAACAACCGTAGCTACATTCACAGTTGGAGTTCGTGTTCCGCATCGCACACAATATAAATCCATAATATAATTATATCATGAATGTAATTGATTTTTCAGCTACAAAAAATCTGTCCCTGTGAGGCACCATGCTGCTTTACCCAATTCGATCAGAATGATTATAATAGGACCATCAGGGTCGGGTAAAACACAGTTATTGTTGAATCTGATTATGAGATGGTTGAAATGGGATAAATTATATTTAGTTTCACCATCTGTAGATGATCAAAGATGCTACCAGGTATTGAAGGAATTTAATGAAAATGCAGCGTTGCTGAATAACGGTGAAATTATAATTGATTTTATCACCGATGTAGAAGAAGCACCATCAGTTGATGCTCTAGATGGTTCAATAAATAATCAAGTAGTTTACGACGACGTCATGCTGGATAAACAAACTAATCCCGCTAGAATATTTTCTCGTGGACGACATAAGAACACTGATGTTGTTTATGTAACTCAGAGATATACTCAAATACCTAAAGTGATCAGAGATAACTGTAAAATAGTGAAAATTAAAATACAAGATCAATTCGGAGTTAAGGAAACTGGAACATCAGAAAGATAAAGAAGAAAAACAAATGCAGATGCGAGTTGCAAAGAGAAAGAGCAAACAAATTTACAATCGGAGAAAGAAAAGAGAGAAAGACAAGTCCAGCTACAAAAAGAAAAAATACAGTTACAGAAAGAGCAAATGCATTTACAATCCTAGAAAGACGAGAAACAGATGCAAATGCAGTTACAAAAGGAAGAAAAGGAGAGCGAGAGAGATGCAAACGTAAATGCAAAGAGAGAAGGACGAAAGGGAATTTCAAATTAGGTCAAAAGTATTACAGCTGCCAACACTCCTCTACGTTTGATATTTTAAGTAATATCAAGTTAGTACCTCCTTTTCTGGAAACAGGTAGTTCAATGTTGTCTTCTTTTTGAAAGAATTGCTGAAAGGTTGAAGTGGTCAAGAGAGCACTGGACGCTATTACTACAATGTGTATTTACTGATAAAGCTAGTGATATTAACAATTCCCTGTCCCTAGAGCAGAATATGATGTGGTTAAGGAATGCATCTAAAAGAAGTTATGAGTTAGTCCCTGATTCTTATCGACAAGGTCTTAAGAATTCTAGAAAATCATTTGATTAGACCTATGTCGAATTTGCATGGGTAAAAGCATTTTAATTTCATAGGTAGGGGTCTTCTAAAAAGGTCGATAAAGATTACGAAAGTCTCAGACAACTCATATTGGTTGACGAGTTCAAGAACTCTGTCCATTCTGACATTAGGATTTATCTTGGTGAGCATACTGTCGAAACCTTGGAAATGCTGCTCGTGCTACTGACGAGGCTTATGTAGCTCAGAAAGTTCCTTTAGTAGGCATGTCTTTCAATCAGCAGTCTCCTGGTAGAAAAGTAAATCAACCTAATGCAAGCCACTCTGAATCTCAATCTGGCACGACTTTTAAAAAGCGAGCTTTAGATAGGCTTGATCAATAATCATAGACTCTTCCTACGTGTACCTATTGCAAGAAGTAAGTACATGTTATTTCAGATTGGTACACATTGAAAAATAGTCATCTGAATCAAGACAGGCCTCTTCCAAATGCTCTTACTTCTAAGAGTTCAATATCAAGGTCATTGTTTTGAAAGGAATACATTTGTTGGGTCTAATAAACCCCAGTTTGATTTTATTTTGGAGAATTATAAACCATTTATATCGAATACCTTCATAAATTACCTTAGAAGCTATAATTGAAAAAAGAAAACAAATAAAACTATTCCAGTAATACACAAATAATAAAAACATACCGTATGATGGAATCGTAACACAAATGAGAGTGAAACCATATCTTGAGAGAGAGTGAGAGAAAGAGAGAGAGATATAGAAAGAGAGAGAGAGATAGGGCAGAGAAAGTTACAGTTAATCGGTTCTTTACCATATAAGAGGAATTTTATTATGCTTCCATGTACTAGCTGCAAATTTTAAGACTTTAACAATAGACATTGCTTAAAATCATACTAAAATGTACAAAGACATAGCAAAGAGTTAAAGAAGACAACCGTCCAAAAAGAGATCCGAACAAAATATAATATTGATAGAAAATTGAGGAAATAAAATAAACAGTGCAATAAGTTGGATCTATGAAACGGATGGAGGAATTATAAATTTCTTATGACTCCTAAGTCACAAACGTATGTAATAGAAAAGAAGCAAAGCCAAAACGTTTTATAAAACAAACTATTTAATAAGTTATAAATGAACAATGTGAAAGGTAATTGCAGTGTTATAAAGTAATCCCAACTAGTACTTATAAAGGTCTGTTAAAGTCCTAAATGAATGAAATTTTTATTTATTTATAAATTTCAATATCGGAAATGTGCTGGTCTTCCAAGAACTATGACGTTGTCAAGATGGCGTCGTCCAGAGTTCCATCGAATAATTTATAACAGTTCCAGAATAATAGTATGTCCAAGTCTTGAGTTCTTTCTATTTCCACTAAAAATCCAAATGAATGTTTTTTTCTCGAAAAATTACTAAGTGCAACATAAAACAGGTCTGCAGAATTATAATAGGAATAAATTAAGAATGACTTCAAAAATCAGAATAGAACTGATCGCTTTTTGGTCTCCTTATTTACATTATATATTGCGACTGTACTTTGTGATTGTAATTTGCAAATGACCCCACGTAACAGCACATACATTTGCTATAGCGTCGAATTAATATAAACCTAACCTCGCGCAACGAATGGGAAGCAAGACATTTATTCACGAAACATCGATATCGCATCAGACACTGAGAGACTAAGGTACATACGCTATTTAAATCTTACAATTAAGATTAGTATGAACAATTGCCAACACGTACGTAATCATTTCTTTATAGATCATATGCAATAGTTTAATCTTAAGAGATTCAAAGGACGCTGGTCAAATGTAACTTAAGATATTTGGTACATATTACAGACATGATAAAGAATTATAACAGTGAGATAAAATCATGTAACAAGAGTTACAAAACATAGCGTTATACATAAAAAAAATTATTTAGAGTAAACCTTACATACGTCATTTCGAACGCTACATAAAAGATAATGCTAGTTGAACGTTTGAAATAAAGGCTACATGAAGGGTGTAACAACATATCATATTGCCACATGTAAGGAATTGATAAAACGAGTGATGGTCTGTCTTTGGCGACTGTTCTAATATGTTTATTAGGAGGAGGCGTTTTTACAGAAGGAGGCAGAGATGATTCCTTCACCGACAAAATCGCAAAAGCTTAATACATATTGTAAATTATTTGTTTAAATTACCAGCAATGGATGTAATTATCGGTAGAGTAAGCTGCTGACATTTGGAAACAGTTCGACAGGCTGTTTCTTTCCAGTTGGAGATGTTATTTTACTTACATTTGCATTTGTTATTTGCATGTTTAATTGTCGATATATTTTTAGCGACTCCTTAAACCTGTCAATAAGTTAAGAAAATGAACATTTCTTTGGATCTTTCTTCCTTTCTTTGTTTCATTTTTTCTGAAAAGGACACGTTTACGAATAAATATATTTCATGCACTTGAGAAATTGAAATATAGAAAACAACTCATTGTCAGTATAGACGACAATCAGATGAAAAATTCGACAAATCATCATCATCATTGGCGGCTCAGTCTCGAGAAACCATGCGAATAGCGCCCTTAAGGCGTCTCTGGGGTGTTGGCATCGTCTGCTGTGGCTGTGCAGGCCTATGCGCGAGTGACAGTTCCTGTTGCAATTAATGCAGACATACTTGGAAGTCTGAGTTACTGGGGTTGCTGCCGCGCTCTTCTTTCTCTAACGTTTCTCTGCCGCCAACTGGCCTCTCATCGCATCAGTGACTGCTATGCCCTTGCTTAACGTTAGTCTCCAGGTGCCTCGGTCCACGGCCAGCACTTCCCAGCCGTTGGGTGAAATGTCGCATGCCTTCATGTCCCTCTTGTACACATCCTGAAACGGAGTGAAGGGCAGCCGACTCTTCTGGTGCCAGTGGCCAGCTGTCCATGAAGGATGTCCTTTGGCAGACTCCCATCCTCCATGCGTTTGACGTGTTCCAGCCATCGAATGCGGCGTTTGCTCAGCAGGGAGTACATGCTGGGGGTACATGCACGCTGAAGGATCTCGCGGTGTGGGACAGCTGAATTTCAAGATGCGTTTTAGGCACCCTATGTGAAAGGAGTTGAGCCGAAGCTCTTGTCTCATGTAGGTGATCGAGGTCTCACTTCCATATAGAAGGTTGCTAAGAATGCAGGCCTGGTAGACTTGGATCTTGGTGTGCTCTGTCAGCGCGTTGTTCCCCACACCTCTTTATTAGTTGTGCCATGATGGTGTTTGCCTTTCCAAGCCTCTGTTCAGCTCCACATCAAGCGAGAGAATATTGCTGATGGTTGATCCCAGGTAAGTAAAGTTGTTGACTGCTTCCAGGGTGACACCGTCAATTTTGATGGAAGGGGCAATGATAACATCTTGCACGCTGACATTTATCTTTGCCAGGCTGATGGTGAGCCCAAACTGATTGCAGGCATCAGCGAAACGGTCTCCCAGTCTCTGGAGAGCGTTTCGCGGTGTGGGTCACAACAGAGACGCGTCATCTGTAAAATGCATCTCCCTGATGAGCATCGACCTCATTTTGGTCATCGAATGCAGTCGTGTCAGGTTGAACAGCCTCCCGTCGGACTTGGTGTGTAGATATACACCATCAGTGGATGAGGCGAAGGCGTGGGGCAGGATCGGGGAGAAAAAAAATCCCGAAAAGGATTAGCGCCAGCACGCAGCCCTGTTTCAATCCGCTGTTGACTGGTAAGGCGACTGAGGAAGATCCATCATACAGGAATTTCCCTTCATATCGGTATGGAAAGAGATTATCATGCTTCAGGGTTTTAGGGGGCAACTGATCTTAATGAGAAGTTCATAAAGCCCTTACTGCTGACAAGGTCAAATGCCTTAGTGAGGTCCATTAACCTCATGTATAGTGGTTGACCTTGCTCTCTACTCTTCTCTTGGAGTTGTCGTAAGGAGAAGATCATGTCTGTCGTCGACCTACCTGCTACAGTTGCAACCTGTTGAGTTTGATGCGGTCATACACTTCGATGCTCAGAAGCGAGATCCCTCTCTTCTTATTACAGTCACTGCGGTCACCCTTGTTTTTGTGAAGGTTCACCATCCTGTCGTCGCGCATGTTTTGGGAGACCGCTCCTACTTCTCAGCAGAGGCAAAGTAGATCATTAAGCGGCTGAAGCAATATTGCTTATCAACGTTTGATAGTTTCGGGCTGGATCCTGTCACTACCTGGTGCATTACAGTTTGGGAGGGAGTCGTTTGCTTTGCTGACCTCCTCCAAGGTGGGCAATTTGTTAAGCTCCTCCACTGTGGGCAGTTTCTTTATGCTGCTAAGGGCCTCATAGGTGACTGACGTTTCTCGGGAGTATAACTCTGAGCAGTGCTCTACCCATATGGCTATATGTTGCTCAGGGTCAGTGAGCTTCTCTCCCGTCAGAGATTTCAAGGTGGCAACAAATTTCATTGTAGGGCCTAGAGCGTTCATTATGCCACTGTACATACCTTGGCTGTTTCCGAACTTGGCACTGCGCTGGATTCCTTCAAACAGTTGTTGCCTGTACTCGTTTGCACACTGTCTTCTGAGAGCAGCAAGCGTCAGTTCATTGGGGCATTTTTTTAAGCTATGAAGGCTTTTCGTTTGTCTTCGATAAGTGGTTCCATCCTTGATAGATGTGCGTTGAAACAGTCCTGGCTGGGACGACCCTTCTTGCCGAACGTGGACATGGCTGTGTTGTAGATGGCACCCATCATGGCGTTACACTTGGCTGTTGCATCGTTCTCTGGCTGGTCCTGGACAGCCTGGTCCAGGGCGGACGCATACTCCTCCACCTTGTAGGGGACCGACATCTGCGCAGTGTTTATGCGAGGACGTCCTTTTGGTTTTAAGCGGTGTAGTGTGTGTCCTGCTCACGAGGCCGTGGTCGGAGTCGCAGTCTGCACTGTAGTAGGTTCTGGTGGAGTGGACACTGGTAACGTCAGAGTACCCGGTGATGACCAAGTCGAGCGTGTGCCAGCGATGAGACTTGGTATGTTTTCATGACAATTTCTGTTGCGGCTTTAACTTAAAGAAGATTTTTGTGATGCACAGTTCATGGTAGGTACACAGTTCAAGTAGTCTCTGACAATTTTCGTTGGTGTTTCCAGTGTCACTGATGTCCGAGACAGGTAGGCTATGACGGTCCGAACCTACTCTGGCATTAAAGTCGCCATTGAGGAACAGTTGTTATTTCTTTAAGGTATCCTTTGATTTGTTCGTCCAGTTGCCCATAAAACTGATCCTTTGTGCCTTCCGAAGACCTGAGGGTGAGGGGTTAGACACCGAAAATGTTGACAGGACCTGCAGCAGTGGTGAGGCGGATGGAGACGAGGCACTCAGTGCCCTCTGGGGGGAGGCTCAATCGAGGCCAGGAGGCTGTTTTTGATGGCAAGGCCCACTCCGTGCTGGCGGGGATCCTCAGGTTTATCTCCATACATGCACCGGACTGTAGGTGTCTTTTAGCCGTGGGATAATTTGGGTTCTGTTAAACCATGTGTGCTGCTTACTGAGAGGACGTTAGCCAGAGAAAGCTTCGGAACCAACGGGCTTGCAAGAATAAAAGACTCAATGGATCTTTAAGCACACTAGGGAGGGCGGACCATTGGTGGTGGCTCCTCAACATCGCGACATAGCATTGTGGCTGAAAAGATATTTCGCATTTCATTATTTGAATGAAAAAACTAATGCAATTTACCATTTGAGTAAAGCATATCATATTTCATACATTTCACTATTTGAGTGAAACGCCACATTTTTACTATTTGAGTAAACCATATCATGTAATGTTCTTTGAGTGAATATTGTCGACGTCTACGTGAATCGTTTGATTTCATTGTGGGAAATCACTTCGAATTACAAATATCTGTACTGTTTAAAGTTCTTTTCTTACATTAAATTATTTTATCAATTTCTTGCATATTGTATTAATTTACCAGCATTTGGTTCTTGTATGCGCACGAATTGAACATAATGTTTACCATAGAATGATTCATAAATAAACATTGTATTTTTGTTACCATCATTGGTGTTCTTCTCTATAATCCGATTTTAACCCGGTTATCTTGTTACATTGAATAGTGAGTATGATATAATGGATGGTATAGCTGGTGTGATGGAAATTATTTTTGTGGTTTAAGGGATAGTATACTTTGTGAGATTGTGTCACCTTCTCTGACACTCTAAAATAAGGCAGGACCTTTTGAATGACGTAATAGGTGATGGATGGTGTAGATGGATAAATGGATATTTTGTTATGGGATGCTGGATTTTATATAAGGTGTGTATGTTTTCTTTCCTTTCATCTTATTCTGTTTACATTATAATCGTTTTTGGTTGGTTCCACTAAAATCGGTATGAATTTAGTAATTTCCGTACTACTTTAAGTATTGGGAATTTTTTAAAATTTATTTTTCAATTTTTTTTAGTGTCCATTAAAGTCGTGTGCAGTTTCAAAAGCTGGTGCTACAATTTATAACATTACAGAAAAGAAAAGAAAAGATCAGGCTAGGAATCAGTTTCCATTAAAATCCGCAAATTTTTCGGAATTTTAGTGTAATTATTAAGTCAAGTCAATTTGAATACCATCTTTGGGAGTTTTCCTCACTTCAGTCTGGGCCATTTGTTAATTTTGGTACTACATTTAGACTAAACCAATGAAACATAATATTCCGGGCAATGTTTAGTCTCCGTTAAATGCTTGGACCCTTTCGTATTTTTACTTTTACTTTTAGTCACATCCATTTTGACATTAGTCGTTTCCTTGATTATAGTTATTTATAGCATCATTACAATAATGCAAATTTATGAACACCGCCAACATAATTTCAGGTCTAGGTACTAGTTAACATACAAATCTCGGATACAAGAATATAGTCATATTCCAGCAAATACCGAACACAAACGTGTGCAGTATATATGAGATCAGACACTTCTAACAATATTACCATGTAGCCCAAATTGAGGTCAGCCACTTGTTACGCAGTTCCCATTGACGTCACGTCTTCGGTCTTAATGGTCCTATCTATGTTAACCCTAAGGTAATATTTAACACAGGATTTACCATTGTCCTTAAGCACAATTCCCATGTTAAATTCCCATTTTTGGACGATTGCCATTCACATGTTAAATTTCAATTGTCCCCAAATGCAAATCATCTCTGTTAACATAGAAATCCTATAGAGGCCAAATCGCCCTCATTAACTATTAAATCATTGGAGTCCTCTACCGTATCATAATTTCTTTTGTAATGCAGTGGATTCCTGCAAGATTCAAAGACCATATTATAATCTTTTGAAAATATACTGTAGTCCTAGAAAGTTTCTAGTCCATATAATAATCTCTTGTTAATGTACTAGAGGCCAGGACAATTCCCTAGGTTAATAATGATCCCTTGATAATGCCCTGGAGTTCTGGGCAAGTTTCTATGCCATATTATATAACTTTTAATAATGTATTGGAGGCCAGGACAGGCTTCTAGTTGATTTATACACTTTTGATAGTGCACTGGAGTCTTGGAAAAGTTTATAACAGACGCTTTATAATCACTTGATAATGCACTGGATTCCAGGACAGGTTTCTTCTAGACGCTTTATAATCTCTTGATAATTCACTATAGTCTTGGACATGTTTCTTGTAGACGCTTTATAATCTCTTGATTGTGCACTGGAGCCCTGGAAAGTTGTCTAGATCATATTATCATCTCTTGATAACTGACTTGAGTCCTGTACAGGTTTCTACACAATATTATCATCTCGTGAATATGCGAAGCAGTCTAAGATAGCGAGTGAAACAAATTATAACAAATATAAAAACATCCTCCCCATACCTCAACCCCATTTGATTCTGTTCCAATGTCTTACTAAACATTACCATACAGAATGCATCTGTTCTTGATCGTAATCATCGATTTTAACGTATGTATGTATGTATGTATGTATGTATGTATGTATGTATGTATGTATGTATGTATGTATGCATGCATGCATGCATGCATGCATGCATGTATGTATGTATGTATGTATGTATGTATGTATGTATGTATGTATGTATGTACGTACGTACGTACGTACGTATGTATGTATGTATGTACGTACGTACGTACGTACGTATGTATGAGGACTGAGTGACTGACTGACTTTCTGTATTTCCTCTTCAAAAGAGATTTCATTCAGTTATTCGTCCTTAGTACTCAATGGGGATGGGATCATATCTTGACATTAATATATTTACAACACATTTAAAAGATATATATATATATATATATATATATATATATATATATATATATATATATATATATATATATATATATATATATATAGATAGATAGATAGATAGATAGATAGATAGATAGATAGATAGATAGATAGATAGATAGATAGATTGATAAACATATAGATTATCAACAGATTTTCACATTGGCTCTCACTTGGTACACTTGTGAATAATTTATATGATAGAAATGAAACGTGTTCATTTCCCTAATATATACTGAACAAGCATAATATCAGATATCGTTTCAGGTTCATTCGTTTTCTATACATTATGCCTATTTCTTCAGCCACCAGACACATGAATGCCAGCAATGATTGATCATCCATAGATTCAAAGATATCCACTCTCTTGCCAAACAGGACATGAAGTAATGAGTCATTGTCATGACAACAATACCAGTGTACGTCTACCATGTCTATTGCATCTATTATTTTTTCAAACATAATATTACGTTCATCGTTTAGGGCTTGGCAGTATTGTAGCATATGCTTGGCTCTGTCTGAAGTGAATCTTTTCCAAAGTTTACAGTTATAATTATTTTCTATTTAAATTGAACACATTTTCAGGGAATTATATTAATCAGTTTGTTTATTAAATACATGTACTCGCGTTTCATTTTTGTGTGTGCAACAATACCTGAGATGATTTATGTATATTGTACAATATTTCAAAACAGTGAGTTCGGTTCATCCTATTCCGCATATGGGAAGTGCTTTAGAGGGGATGAACCGAAAAAATGCCTCACCGTAAGACTAAATCTACTAATTAGTGAACGTTTTGTCAGTGAGCGGTCTACTTTAAGGACATGCACATCTTCAGATGTATAGGTATGTGAGTTATTTATTCATTGCTTGTGTATGAACTATACCTATTTTACTACCACGTTTATTTTTGTATATTTTCTATGCAGCTTTGGCTTACGTAGTAAAATGCAAATATTTTCTATTCTTGTTTGAGACATAGCAAAAGATTTATATTAGCAATATGAAGTTGCATTTTTAAGAAACGTTTAGCACCGTAGGATTCTTATCGGTCATGGGTTCACTTCTGAACCTGTGTATTGTTTTGTAATTATTGCTCTATTAATGTAATCTGTATCGCTTTTCCTATATAAAGTCATTAAGTTGTATCGTACAGTATCATGCATAGTACACGTTGTTAGATGTATTTTGAGCTGATCGGAGTCGCAGCTGTAGAGCTGATCGGAGTCGACGTGGTATCAGATGTAGAGCTAACTATATAAGTTGGCCATAGCAGCTGTAAAGCTGGACCATATCAGCCGTAGAGCTGAGTGAACAGTGTTGCTGGTCGAGTAGTAGGTGCTCGGGAGTTGCTGACCGATTGGTTATCGCTGGTTGCTTGATTAACAAGGAACTGAATGGTGCTCGGTGACTACTTGGACTACTGACTGCTTGATTGACCCGTGTGACTCGTATCCAAGTGTGCTCATGACGGAGTGTGTTACTCCATACGTGTAATCTTTTAGCCGTGGGCTAAGTTTTGCTTGGGTGTGTGTGTGTGTGTGTGTGTAATACCCAGGTTTTTGGGACTGCAATGATATTTGTCTATCGGTCCCTTTTGTTTTCATCAATTTACTATTTGAGTAAAATACCTCATTTTTTCACTAGTTCAATCAATACATGTTACTATATGAGTAAAATACCACATCTTTTAATTTTTGAGTAAAACACATAATTCTTTTTGTCGTGTAAAATCATTGTGTTTCATTCACCTTTGTTATTGCACTGTGTAAGGACGTTTATTTTGTATCTTCATTTGTTGCATTATTGCATCATTAGGTTCGTTCGGATTATGTTAATTTGTCCAATATTTGGATCTACACGCAAGTATTAATCACAATTCTTTTCCAATTAGAGTCATTCATCACTAAACATTGTATTTGTATCACCATCAAAAGTGTTCTGTTGTAAATTAGAAATCCATCCGGATTGTCTTGTTTTACACATTGTTAAATAGTTTAGGTTAGCAAACGTCCACGTTTTATTAGGAATTATTTTATCAAGCTTCTGGACAGAAAGTGGTTGAAAATTAATATGGACACTTGCATAATGTAAACGTTCAGGTCTCATCTCAGATTTAGATCTCTACAATGATTCTTTGCAGCAGTGAACTGCCGTTTCAATATTCCTCCTCTAGACTGGTTTCGGGGCAGAATATAAGGTGTTCACGTATAGGTGGAAGAAAACGCCAAGCTGGTATTTCAAAAGAACACGATATATATCTTTAACAAATCCAACGCTCTCGCTCTCGTGTATCAGAAAATGAAGAATTCTTCTGTTGAATATAATTTTCCATGCTAGCAAACCATTAAGTCTGCATATTTTATTGAAGAAACCTAATTTGACTGTTTCTGCATATCCCTCAACTCACCACATTCCAAGACTCTAATTGTACTCTCTGCAGAGGAGCTCTGATCAAGACCCATAATTCGTCTGGCAGATTTTCTTGGACATACTTATAGATCATACCCTGTGACTCGCTCATGTTGGACCATAATTCGCATACATATATCATAGTATTCCAAATTTTGTTGATTTCAACAAGGAGATTAGATCATTTATCATCACTAAGAATAGCCATGCTAATAGCATTCTTCCTTAACCTACGCCTTGCTTGACTGTGTGTGGTTTCGAATGACGGCCGTTGAGCGGAACAAGCGCCTTAACGTCTCTATAAGAATTTTCGAATCAATTTCCACAGTATATACTTTAACTCTGAGATAGAATAGCTTATAAAATAGGCCATCATGCCATACCGTATTAAAGGCCTTCGTATTGTTCAGGACTGCAGCATAAACGTTTGAGTGACCTTCTAAATAATGGGCTATTCATTCTTTTATAATAAGGGCTACAGTGATACCACTGCATCCGCTTAAAAATCCATGTTGTAATTGGTGAGGGAAATCGATATTTTCACTAATAACGATTATCCTCTTCAACAATATTTTTCCATTGCTTTATGAAAAACGGGAACGATTGAAATATCTCTATAGCTATTGATATATATAGTGTATATTTTCCACCTTTGAAGATAGGTTAAAATTTACAGTTTTGAAGTAGTTAGGATACGTTTCCAAGGAGATTATGTGATTGTACAATTTGCACAAAATACAACTAATTGATTGATAAGCAAAAATTAAATGCTCTGCATATACTTTTTTATATCCACATTATCTAGTTTTCTTCAGCTCTCGTACAGCTTCTTCAATGTCATTTTTAATATTGTTTCATACATATCCTTATTTGCTCCGTCTTCAATATTTGAATCCACACATGGTATTTCTAAATTCAGCTGCAAACGATTCGATTAAATGAAGATCTGGTGTTACAGTTCCTAAAGGTTTAAAATGCTGGCACCAAACTTCACGAATTAAATGAGGGTCCCGTGTTATCTCTCCTTCCAGTTTAAGTTCAGAGATATCGTGTCTCTGTCTCTTCTTATGTAGTCTTACTATTCTGCAGAATTTCCCTACATCCATTTCTGCATCTTTTTCTACCTTATCGAATTGCTCCTGTTCGTACAGGTCTTTTGCCTTGTTTAATTTGTTTCTGAATTTTATTTAAGCACTTTTATATTCTGCGTACGTCGTAAATTTTATACCACGTGGCCATTCGTGTTTTATTCATAACTCTCGTTTTCTTCTCATCTTTTTTTAGTTCAGCCACATTAGTGAAATTGCAGTAAGGTTTTAGGTGAGGTAGGAAGGTTTTCGTTGGGAGTTTTTTTCAGCTCAATTGCGTAAAACAGTCGCAACAGTATCAAGGTTGTTTCGTACATCTACAATGTTGTGTAAATGTAGCTCCACTAAATTTAAATGCTCGTTGGTTTCACTTCTGTACCACTCCTGTTGTTCTGAAGAAGTTTTTTGCCAGTTGATTGTAACTGGATATCTGGAAAATGTTGATTCCCAGAGTTCACCTGGAACTAACAGCTCTGCTCTTGCAGGTAAACGATCAGATAGATTTAGATGATGATTATCTTCAGTTTTGGCACTAGGGACTAAATATACTTTTGAGGAGAGTTTAAAAATGTAGTCAACCAATGATGAGTGTTTGTCGTTAGATGAGCAATATGTATATCTTGGTATTCCAGAAGGGGAAATATCACATGTTGACATTAGATGCCTATTTTTAGGAAAGTAATGTAGTATACAACCTTTGTCATTTGTACTTTTCGGAAATCACTTTCTTTTGGTAGATCCGCATTAAAGTCACAAAAAAATAATCGCAAAACCTTTTTGTCTGTGTTCATCATAAAGGCATTCCACAGCTTACATTAATTCCTTATAATCATCTAAGGAGGCATTTGTGGAAGGAAATCACACACAGAACATAAACAATTTGATAGCATACAGGGTAGTCTCAACTGCAATAATTCTGTCCGACGTTATTCATAGGACGAACCAGTAGTGATTTTCGATAGATAATTGCAATTCCTTTCACAAAGACACGTTTGAATTATGTTATCTGGTCTCGAAAGAGTAATAAATTCTCTGTCAATGCTTTGAAATTACTGCAGTTGCTCTGGATGTAGCCAATGCTGTTGTATGCACACAATATCTACCTTATGAAGCAAAGAGCAAAGATAGATTGTTCCTGTCATAATGCCTTTTGCATGCCAAGTCAGTATGTTTAGAGTAGTTATTCAAAAGTAAACAAAATCTCCTCCACATGCAATTTAGTAACACGGAATCATTTATCTATCGTATCGTTCTCTGGCTAATGCATATTCAGGCCGAAACCCCTGCTGTAAAGTTATAGCAAGCATATTTTCCGGAGCAGTAACACACACGGTATAAGGGTCTAAGTTCATATTTGACCACTTTTTAAGAATCCTAATATTTGTATTTTGTACTACTTGACTGTAGGCATATCGGAATATTAAATGATTTAGCTTTTCTGGGCCATAGTCTGCTTTAATTCGCGATAACAACAACGTTTCTTGGGGGGCTCCTCTTCACTCGACCGAAAGCAATATTGCTGATTCGTAGCTGGATTGGTTTTTATTCGCATCATGCATAACATTCATGTAATTTTGTTTAATAGGGAATTTTTTGTATCTGATACTTGACTTTGATTAGTTTGATTTTTATTCTGAAAAAATTTCTTTTCACTTGTTCTTCCTCTATCTGCTTCACATATTACAATTGGTGCTGTAGTGCTTGGGGTTTGTGCTATCGGAGATTTCATTAAACATACAGTACGAATATCATGTGTTGGTAGCCTGGAATCGCTTAAGCCGGTATTAAGGTATCCTTGTTGATCTGACAAAATTCTTTTACGGGATTCTAAACGATGGCTATCAATTACACTATCGGAACGCGATGTCCTCTCCACTAGTCGACCAGAGGTTTTAATTTGGATTGCTGAGCCTACCGATATCATGCAAAGAACTACGAATATGGCGAAGAGACGTTAAATCATGACTACACGATATCTCTGGTTTGAATGACTGTTTGTTTAATTTGCTATATTTATCTCATATTTCTGCAAGAATACTGAGAAACGCACGATATATCACTATCTGAATCCTGGGTATTCTGAGTATCCATGGTATCAATTCTTGTCACTACAATCATATAGCAATCTATGACCCCTAATTTGTAGTAGTACCATGAACGGTATGGGGTTGTTAATAACAATTACATGTTACAGGTTTCCTACGCGCTCGATACATCATTGAAAAGTAACAAAAATTACCAGAACGTAATGTAGATTATGTGAAGAAGAAAATGAAAAATGTGGTGGGGATTTGTGCTTCCCGCATTTCCGGAAATGTTTAAGCGAAAATATATTTTACAACGTATCTGAAATATTTAAAAATTATCATGTGCAAATGATCCACATACCTGGTTAGTGGAAAATAGGTCACAATTACGTGTCTTTCTCATGCCACTCAGGTTAAGCTGTGAACTGGAAAGAACATCGATAGCATTATTCCTAGAACGACACCCATGCTTATCAGACTTTATATAGTCACCGACTATTTTATTATATTGCTCGGTCCTAAATATTTCAGAATCACTTTCACTACTCATCAAGTTTGTAAGGCATTAAAATACCCTTAAAACTCATTGTTGGAGAATTAACAGTAAGGGTATTTAATGTTGTCAATTTTCTCCAATTAAAAATAGTTTTTAACCTCTTCGATTACTTGATCTGTTGTTGTAACAGTTACGATAAATCTCAAGTCAACTTGCATACAATGTTCAATGATCCATCAGTGAGTGACAGTGATGTGACAATCTAAACTAGTTTTTACACGCATCGCACACTGTATTACTTTCTATGCCGTCACTTTGTGCTTTACGTTAACCTTGTCTCAGGTTTCTTAATGTAACATTCATTGTACTTGTTTAATCCTGTTTGTTTTTGAAGACAGAGGTATCCAAATATGTTTATATACTCGGAAATGTTTGTAATTATTTAATTTGCATTATCAACTCTTGCGTAAGGTATTTTAATGTATTTCAGAAACATTCTACTCCAAATGGTTCCTACTGCATTGTTGGCAGGTCATATCATTTTTATACCAAAGGACACGACGAAACGTTTCGCTGTAATCAATATATTTGAAGTCAGCATTGGCATTGCTATCAGCCCATGTAAAGTCTATGCTTCTGTACGCGTCGTTCTTGTAATATACTTATATTTTTAGTACAAAACTTTGACACTATTAGCGGATTTTAGCCATATTACCTGTCAAACTATGAATTACATTTTTAGCACCGAGATAAACATTGTAATCTTCAAAAACAGGATGTACGTGTGTTTTTTTTTCACTCTAAGCTATTCCTTTAGGCTAAAATTAAGAAACAAGCAGAGAGTTGTTTGTGTCTGATTCAATCGAAAAAATGAATATATTCCCGAGAAGATTCTATTGAAAGTGTACATAAACGTCTTTGTTTCATTCGAATAATATAATATTGCAAAACATGTTTCGTGTGTACGTTGTAATCAGCAACACCTGATGGACAGTAGCTATACCTATATTCGACAACTTAAGTATCATACCACAATTCAATTCTTATAATGACTTTCATTGCACCGTTCGGTTACAGAGTTAATTAAATATCAACTAATTCTGCCGACTCGCTGCAGCGGGAATAGTGCAAGCCAGTACATATCATGGGGCAAGATCAATCTTCTCACATGAAGTCCAATTAATTTTATGTCTATTTTCGTGCTCAATATAGACTAAAATATTTATCCTTTTTCTTTTATCTTGGATTTAACTGTATGAAAACGAGCATTTAATGCGATAACAGTCTTCATCTATTTAATTCAAAATTACATTGGAATCTGTTGCAGACGTTTGTTTCAGATCATTGAAATATATTCTCATTTTTTATCCGTTCTTTTCATTATTTGTCAAAATGTTTCACCAGTTCTATGTAAACATATTTCATTGTATTTTATTTATGTTCTTTGACCTTGCATTTTAATTTGATATAGGATTTCGTGAATGAAACACATTATACAGCTTTGGTCTTATTACTTACATTTGTTACAGATAAATCCTAAGTTGTTTTTAGTTATCTGACATGCTTCAAATCACGTGGTTTTAAACGTATTGTATGTATAGTGTTTGGTTACCGATGTTAAATACGCGAGTTTGCTGCAACTCTAATAGATTTTTAATGTTAGCGGGAATCGTCTTGTTCATGCCAATACTTTCAGTGTTACAGCCATTCACGACCTTTTTAATCTCTTGATCGTTCATGTTGTCTTTAGTTGTTCATAAATCATTTTATATGTGACTGAAAAATATCCACAATACCCCAAATAATTACCTAATTGTAGAGAACGTAGATTACCAGTCTCCGCTATGTTTCATTACTTTCCCAATCCTCGAAACATTTATTTTACGGAATTTAATTTCGTTAATCAGTTTTGAATAATTTGTATGTTAGGTAAATCATCTACTCTTTACCTAATTATTTGCGTGAAGTTTGTAGATAACACTGCATTGTACCCATATTAGCTTTCAATGGCAGATAATTTAGTATCTCAATTTTCTTTTAGTATGAAATTCACTCCGTTTATCATACAAAGTTTTGCGTATTGGAGTAACAGCTATATTTTGTACAAACTTGTTAATGTGTGCAGCATGCATACTGGTTATGCTATTCAGGTAATATGTTTATTGTTGGAACGTTGCTGTTTCACCAATGCATCATTTTGATTTTCATCTGTCAATTGCTTACAAATATCGATTCACTATAACCTTCAAGTGATGTCTCTCAAATCATTTGGTTAACAATGTACACAATCTACATGACACGGAAAACATATGTTGCAAACATGCGGTGAAATTATATAGGTCTTTTATCTTCATCTTTAATGAGGATGCCAAGACTGTCACTTGTTCTCAATACTTGTTGTTAATGGTCAATGACTTTGTATGGACTGAGGGCTATCTGAAAAACAGGAAAAGATGTTGAGTAAATACGCCCATATATATTAGAACGTTCACTGTGTCATTTAATTGTTTCTGGGAAATAGATAATTAATTGGTTTGAGAACTCCACTAAATTGTTTCCGATTCGTTAGGTAACTGCACTAGTCTGTTTATATTGAATGATAGCAAAGTCACTGTGACATATTTAGTTTTTGAACTTAATTGCATCCTTGCCATCATTTATATAAATTACATAGTTGTGCGAAGAACTGGAGATTGAAACAGCTGTTCATATATGTGTATTTGAACCTCTTGATACCCAACAAAACATGAACCCATCGTATTGGATCGTTTGCTATTTTAGTTAGAAACTGTAAATCAGATTTACATTTTGGGGAAAAATTCCATTGTACTATACTTTTATTGTATTGCAAAGCTGTTTAACTCGATGTATATGAAAGATTGCACAGATAAGATTTGTATTAATCCTTTTTCCAAAGACCTCATTGCTGTATGTAATGCTGAAAGCACGGGTTACATCCAGTAGGGTCTTATCTTGAACTTGCTGTAATTTTATATATGCTTTTTTACTCTTTTGTTTCCACGTTATTTAAATTGCTTAAGTTTCTTAGCATCCGTGATATTAATGATCATCATATCCTCTTCTTGGCTGATTTCGTTGCTTAATAATCTGAATATCTGGATTAATCCATAGAGTAGCTCGTCTATCAAATATAGCATCCGTCAGACATTTGGCATCAATCAACTTTCGGTGAAGTCTATTACTACAGTATTTATATTGTATTAGAAGAGCACTCGAAAAAGTATCAATGTTTATTTACTAATATGTTGCCGATAATCTTCAACTAGACAGTAGCAGTGTAGTGGGATAATTTAGCGTCAATGGGAAAGTACATTACAGACGCCCCTTGGGAACTTTTAGCGCCAAGACTTTTCGGCACACCCTGGGGACGTTTAGCGTCAAGGGGAATTGAACATGTGGGTAGCGGGTAGCGGGTGGCGGGTGGCGGGTACGTTAAGCTGTTTCATACACTATACCAATAAAACAGCGCTCGAGTGGGCGGGATATATAAATTCTTTATAGAGAGAGACATAGATATACTACACATACATATATTGATGAACAGAAATATATTACACAAACAACTATACAAACGACTAAAAATTATTTAGGTAAGAAAGGAAATCTTTCCGAGGCATATGAGTGGAGTTAAAAAGAGCATTTGTGTTTCTTCTAATTTTTTCTGTTCCTCCACCAACATCGTATTTCTCTCATTAATTGTTCTTATTCTCTTTCTTCTCCTCTTTCTCCTTTTCCTCTTTTTTCCTCTTCTCATTCTCCCCTTCTTTTTCTATTTTTGTCATTCCAGGCTCTCATCTTCTTTTTTCCTCTTCATCCTCTTTCTCCTCCTTTTCCTGTTTCAATAAATATCATAGTCTTCCTTTCGTCTTTCTAAATTGTTTATTTCTATCTTCACCAGATGGGGGCTATAAGAATAGTGATCATTATTTAGTTTGACGAGCATCTCCTCCACCATACCCAGATCATCTGTTACGTCTTCATTTTGTCGATTGTTTTACAAGCCATCTTCTTCTTTGGTTATTCCTTAGAATGGCGTGGATTGATTGATTGATTGATTTATTGGCTTTAAGTAGCGTGCGCACAATTTTGTACGTGCCACTGGTTTATTCCTGTACAGCAGGATGCTAATTGTTCCTAGGGTAAGGAATCAGAGTCACGTCCACCAGGCGTTTATGCACTTAAAGACTGCTGTTAACTGAGCCGTCACATAGCGAAACATAATGTTTCATGCTGCCTAAGTGATAGGCTGTCATGAGAGGGAGAAGACCCAGCACACACTCATGTTTGAGTCGTCTGTACCAGTTTAGTGGATGAGTGGGAATATAACCATCATTCCATCATTCTTGTTTTGGGGGGGAAGTATTTATGCGAGCATTGCTCGCTTTTTGGTGTCCAACCGCAGCATGGGAGGAAGTAAGCAGGAAGGCAGGCTTTCATCAACAGTAGGGTGTCCTTTGATTCAGGGGTACTGGCCTAAAGGTTTCGTCTTGTACGAATTTTGAATTGTGGATCTCTATTTCCGAAAAGTTTTAAAAATGTACTGAATTTAGAAAGATTACTATGTGCTGTTTTGTATTTGTTACTGATAGCGAAGTGAAGTGATGAGCAGGTATGGGGAGATCGTTAGAGGCAGGAAGGAGTAAGGGGTGAAAGAAAGTGAATTTTAAATTTTTTTTAATAAGTTAAGGGTATATTTATTTAATGTTTTATGCACTATTTAGGAAAACGGACATCTTTGCTGAGTGTTCAGGTCTCGTGAAACGTGTCTAAGGTGCTCGTCTTTTGGTTCGAGGTTTATATGGTACGTACTAGATTTGGGGTGGGTAATAATAATAATATTTGTTAAAAGGGGGTATATTTGTTTAATAATTTAGGAATAATTTGAAAAGACAGGACTCTTTTTTGAGTGTTCAGGACCCTTTTGGGACATGTCAACGGTCCCGTCTTCTATGCTTCAGGTTTAGGTTGATGTGTGTTCTATTTACACCCTGGCAGGGTTAGTTCGGGTGGTTGTATTTTCTCTTTTAGTCCAGTTGTGTCTAAGAAGTTTTGGATGTTTTTGAATGTTAAATTTGTATTTGGGTTGTTCTTATTTAGAATATCTCAATAGGAGAAAGGAGATCCAATTTCTTTTTGAGCTTTTTGGAATTTCGCTCTAGCTAACTGATATTTGGTGCAATTATTAAATACGTGTTGTAGATCTTTAATAACAGTTTATATTAGCAGGTTTAGGTCCTATATGTTTACCAAAACTTCCTGCTAGTTTTGTTTCGCCTGCCGTAATACGGTTAATGATCTTTTGAGCCAAGCTGTTTACTTTAGATGGTTTGATGGACCTGTTGACCTCTTTTAAGACAGAGTGTAGTTTTCAGCCTTTGGGGTGGAATTCCAGTGATTCTGCCATTTTTGGCCAATATAGATTTTTGTAAAGCTTTGAGCTTCTGTAATACTATATATAAGTGGGGCAGGATTAGGGTCTCCTAGCTTGTGTTTAGCGATTTTATCAGGTAGTTCATTACCAGGGTTCCCTATATGCGAAGGTGTCTGCATGAATTCAACTAACTGCTTCCCGGTGGACAATTCTCTAAGCATATTGTAAGTCCTAGCAAGGAACCGATCTTTTGATTTAGGTATTTTATATGGCGCCAATGATGATGATGAAAAAGATTTAAGTCGCCTAAGCACCGAGTCCTTTCGCGACTGGTTAATTCTCGAATGTCGAGATTCTTAATTAGGCGGTACTGTGGGAATGGTGCCACTACAGTTCCGTGTTTATGTGTGAATGTCACACTTCTTAATTAGTCTGTCGGGACGAGGCAAGGTGGAAAGGAACCCAGTAAAGGTGCTCAAATCCAAACAAACAAATTCCAATCCGCCAACTAATAAGAGCGTTTTGTTGAGTTCAGTTAGCATTTCCAATCATACTTAATACCAAATATCCCAACTAAAAGAATACAAGTTATTAGTTACGAATTCAGCACTCAATTAGATTTAATCTATCATGTTTGCACATTGCAAGTTAGAAATCAACCATACTATTCAACTACCAATCGATTCTGAGTTTATACAACGAACACTACCAAGTTGGAAAACCAGCTAAAGAATTCAACCTGCAATCAGATGCAGCCTTTCATAACCAGCATGTGTGAGTTAGCCAAAGTAGAAAAACCAACCAAAGGATTCAACTCCAAATACAATTCGAGTTTACATACCTGACACCACCAAGTTAGAAAACCAAACAAAGGATTCAACTACCAATCAAATTTGAGTTTACATACCTGCAACCACCAAGTAAGAGAACAAACCGAAAATTTCAACTGCCAATCCGATTTAATTTTACGTAGTTAGTTCGAACAATTAATACACTAATAACATTACACTAACAGCCCCTAAACGCCACGACGTATTTACATTTCAAATCGAGTCCAGTTATAGTAGTGGACAATAAATAAATCCAATAATGTGTAAGCCACCTGTGCAATTTTGTCAAGTTGTTCGAGGTTCAGAATTTTCCTACATATTAACTGTTCAAAAGAATTTTAGGACATAGTGTACGTTGTAAGTACCCTAAAAGACCCAGCACACACTCGACCTATTCAGGCGCTACTACTTAGCTGCATTTAGGTATGTATGAGTGGGAATGGACCCATCACACGCCCATATGTTAGTAGTGAATTTTCAGTAGTATTAAGGGCGTGCACTGCACGCTATTTTTTTATGTCTGGCCGTGGCAAGGGAGGAGACGGCGGAAAGGCGGTTCTAAAGTCACCGGTCGGTGGTCCTAGACTTCAGGGTATCGGGTCTAAATTGTCGTCCTACACAATTTTGAAGAAAAAAAACACTCTGTACAGTTTTGAGTTTAGAATTTAGCTTAGGCGAGGTATCTTAGGTCAGAGATTTAAGTAAAGTTTGTGACCTGTTGTGGCTGGTCCTGATGGTCTTGGACATTTGGGACCACCTTATAAGTAGGATTCGATTTTTATGGTCTTACGTGTCTAAATTATCTTTTTTTTTTTGCAGCCTTGTGCTGCTGGGCCTGATGGTCGTTAGTGTTTTAGACCACCTTATAGGTGCTAATTTGAGGTCTTTCTTTTCTAAAGTTTTTTATAGGTTTGCCACTTTGTGCGGCGGGCCCTGATGGTCTTGGGTGTTGGACCACCTTATTTGCTCTACTTTTGGGGGCCTAGAATTTCTCATGGTATAGATACTACCGTCACCTTCACCTAGAGTCTTAAATTCTCAGAGATATTAGTGGTGTTACGTGCATGTTAGGTGTCAGGTATAGTTTAGACCTATCACATTTATTTAACACCTGCCACAAACTAAAAAAAAGAAAGAACGAAACTAAAAATGGAGGAAAATATGATTGGACCCCCGGATATATACCCAGGATGTTTAATTAATAACAACCCTAATCTCAATCTTACCTATATAAATATAGTAAACTTTACACATGCAACTGGGTTACAAAACAAAAAATAAAACCAAAATTACATAATTAAATTGTTATCAACTAGGAGATTGACTAATAAACCAAATGTTAGGACCAATAAGATCAGATGCCTTTGACCTGTCGGAAGTAACCCGAGTTCTGCGGCAAAGAAATTTATCTTATCAAAATGATTTTAGCCAGAAAATAACATGTTAATGACACCAAACAAATCCAAACAGATGCAAATAAGGCAACTAGGGAACTGAAATAGGAAGTGGGGAAGGGAAAAAACAATTTTTTTACATATAATACAAAATTTAAAACAATAACAAAAAAATTAGCAATTATTAACAATTTTTCATTTTAATTTTTTTCTTCTTTATTATTCCTTGTTCAAAATAACCAATATTTATCACTTTCTAGCATGCACATAACACCATTAATACCTCTGAGAACTCTCTAGCCGAAGATGACAGTCATATTTATACCACGAGAAATTCTAGGCCCCAACATTAGAGTATATAAGGTGGTCAAACACCCAAGACCACCAGGGCCCGCTACACAAAGTAGCAAACTTTAAACAACTCTAGGAAAAAGGACCCCAAATTAGTATATATAAGGTGGTCTAAACACCAACGACCATCAAGCCCAGCAGCACAAGGCTACAAACACAACAACGTAAAATTAGACAAGTAAGACCCTGAAACAGAATCCTTCATATCAGGTGGTCTCAAAAGTCCAAGACCATCAGGACCAGCCACACAAGGTGGCAAACGTTATTAAAAACTGTCACCTATGATAACTCTTCTAGGCTAACTCTAAATTCAAAACAGCATAGAGTGTTTTCAAAATTGTGTAGGACGACAATTTAGACCAGATACCCTTAAGTCTAGGAGCTCCGACCTGTGATCTTGGAGACGGTCTTCCACCCTCGCCTCCCTTGCCACGGCCAGACATAAAACAACAGGATGCAGTTCACACCCGTAATACTACTGAAATACAATACCAACATATGAGTGTGTGATGGGTCCATTCTCACTCATACATATCTAAATGCAGCCAAGTAGTAGCCACTGAATAAGTCGAGTGTGTGTTGGGTCTATTCCCACTCTCCATCAAGCCCTCCATTCAGACAGTTAGGAACAAATCTTAGTCCCACTGCCTGACGGCTTCAATCAAACAGTGCTCCGTGAGCACATACAAGTCTGGGGGAAGTGGCTCGAATTCCATTAACTAGTAGTAATCAAACAGCCTACCGTGTAGGCATAAAACAGTGGTACATGCACGACTTTGCGAAAACCACTTAAATCTAAATTAACTAAGTCTGACCATCCAGTCTGCAGCGAACAGAGCAAAAGGTAACACATACAATGGAGCTAGCGACTGAATTAATACTACCCAGGCGCTGAAGGCAATAAAAGGCTTAAGCCTATTTGTTGCTTCCGGCTGGAGTTTAAGAGCCCAACAAAGTAGAACAACGCTTCTCTTAATCTGGGTGAACAAAGAAGATACGGAATATGGCCCAGGAGACGCCGTGGTGGAAGGAATATGCAATAGCAGAGGGAGCAGTAGGTGCAGACCCAGCCAGGATGCAGCCCACCTAGGTCGACTCTCTACAGACAATTAGCAATCAGCAACCGACAGTAACAACAAAAAAAAACTACTCCGGAAAGAGTGATACAACAACATGGGACCCGGACTAATGTCGTAGCTGACTGTAACAAACATCACAGGAGACATTTGCGAGTAGTGTAGTACATACTCCTGTAACACAGGCAACTTCACTAGAGCAAGAAACCATGAGCGAAAGAGAGGGCACAGTAGCATCTGACCTGGACATGTTTTCAACTTCCAACGACAGTCCAGAAGAATCTTATGTAAACGATTAGAGCGAAGAGGACATAAAAGCGGAGGAAGAAGAAGAGGAAACTGACTCCCTAATCAATAAGTATACAGAAATGGGCCTGGCACCAGCGATGGAAGGTGTAAAGAAAGCAGGACATTTTACTAACGCTGCGAAATACATTGCCTCTCAATCTTTGGAAACCTACAAGCCGAATCATGCCCAATGGTATTATGGGTTCATGATGCTCAGCAGTACTCCCACCACGCCTATTCCAATTAGTAGAAGCTGAAGAATACTTATGCATCCTGCACCAATACGCCTTTCCGCTAATTAAAGGACAAGATAGACGAAGTGCGGAGAAGGTCAAGATTACAGAGGACCGCCGTGGCAACTTTTAGCCACACAAATAGCCCTTTTAAGGGCTCCAATTGCCTTTTATATTTAGGGAACCATTTTGGCTTGGTATCCCATTTTTATACAACTATATTTACACAAACATGATCCACTGGACTGCCACATAGAAACTTAAAGCTATTTATGACCTAATAATGACTAAACTTTTTATATAGACACATTAGTTAAATAGGAAAAATTAGGGCATTTTAATTACGTACACTATGTACTAGAATTATATAGATTTGCTAAGAAGTAGGAATTTTTTTAGACTTGCTGGATTTGATCTAATTGTACAGGTGGCTAATACATTATTGGTATTCTTTTTATTGTCCATTAGCAAAACTGGACTAGATTTGAAATAAGTACGTTCTGGCGTTTTTTTGGAGCACACAACATCCATGGGTGGCTTTCGGAGACCCTTCTTCCTGCCCTCACTCGGACATCGTACCATTGACGGAATGTGGGATCATTTCCACCAGTCAAAAAAACAGGTGTCCTAATGTGACGTCATCGCTGCCGACCAATCGTAGCAGACGTTACATATTGCTTGGGTTGACACCTGGTGCGTTCAATTGCAACTGAATTCGAACTTTCAATCATGAGTGCGTGTTGGGTTCATTCCCACTCATGACGGCCCTACATTGACGTCGTTAGGGATTAATTATTCCCACGATCTGATGGCCAAATTAATCAGTGTTCTTTGAACACATAAAATTCTGGGGGATGAGGCACCAATTCCTTCCCCCAGGAGTAATTAAACATCCATTTGTGCTGGAATAAATTTCGAACATGCCCTAACGGGCTCAATCGACGTTAATTGAAATTACCTACCAACCTAGTATGACCATCCATTGTTGACTCGTCAACCTAAGAAGATGCCTTCTAATTTAGCTAAACTAAACGAAGCCTACGTGCATTTGCATCGTGTCAGGACACCCAAAGCTGAAGAGATAGAGAATGTCAAAATGCTGAAAGTTGTTTTCAGAAAGGAAATCAAGAAAGAACAAGCAGAGTGGACGGAAAAGTACAGACTTCAGAAGCAAAGAAAGCATCAGCAGCAACAGCAATAGCAGGAACCAGACAGAGGATTTGTGGACTGTTGTGTAGACCAGAAAGAGTTCTCTTCTTTCCGAAGAAGCAGACCTTATCCTGTGGGAAAGCCTGTCGCCAGACGTGGACGCAATCTTAGACGATTAATGATTTCCATAACTCCCCGTCCACAAAAACAGCCCTTTTCATGGATATCCCAATACTCTAGAAACGAGATACTAATTCAATAGCCAATTGTATGTTAGTAAGTTAAAAAATAGAAGTGTGTCTATAAATACTTAGTTTCCTTGTTTTAAAACAGCAAAAATAGAAGTTTGCCTATCCACACTTTGTTTCCGTAGCTTGTCAAATAGTCTGTGTGCTTGTGTTTGTAGTTAGGCTTTGCATGTAAAAACTAAGTGTTTCTTTTAGGTCCGCGTCTTCCATGTTTGTTTTGGGTGTCGATATAGGACTTGTACGTTTTGGTATGAGGGGAATGTTTTCCTTCGCGTCCGTGCTTGACAAATATAAAGGGAAGCGATCGTCAGTCTGGATCCTCATCCCATTCAGTCGCAGCGAACTTAGTAGAAGCAACACACTTAAGAACAAAAAACAGAGCTAGCGAAGGATCTTATCCCCACCCCTGCATGATACGCCTTGAGAAGTCTGGGACTTAAATAGGCTACAGGATGGAGCTTACGTGCACAAGCGAAAAGGATGACACTATTGCTCATATGGGAGAAAGAAACAACACATAGAGAAGAAGACAGACGCAATAGAAAGAGGCGAAATGGATACGACATTGTTAAATATCGCAATAGGTATCAGCAACATCCCGATATAACGTATTTACAAAGGCCAACACTGCAAAGACGAGAGCCTCCCAGAAGAGTTGAGCCCCCACAGCCTAAACTGCCGGTTAAAACAGCGCCACAAAGGCGACGAGAAAGAAACAATGAGGTGATGGAAAAGATGTCCACCTATTCCACCTCCCCCACCTCCACCACCAACACCATCAGTTCCACAAGTTGCCAGTAAAAAGATGCCGGCCCAAAGTGATGCACCAGCTCCCCAGTTACCTGAGGAAGCAGTCAAGCTTGTAGCAGAGATTTAATCTGAATCTGACCTGGTGAAGATGCCATGAGTCCAGAACGGAAGAACGAACTGGATCTCAGCAGATATTTAAAAATCTTGTTGAGGAAATGGGGCTCGAAAGACTTTGCCATGACAAAGACGAAGCCATTAAACATCTGGCTGACCATTAAACAGTAATTGATGCGAGAAACCATGAGCTGCACCCCACCATACCGCAAACCAGCAAAGGGGCCTTAAGGAATGCTCGTAGTGCCATCCGAATTAGAGGTGTACAATAAACCAACTGTTCAGTCATGGTCGCTCGCATGATTGCCCATCAACTTATATTCCTTCATGACCTTCCAGAAGCATTGTCTTGGTTCCTGACTGTCGACGTAAAATTCATGCACAGCAGTGTAGCAGATATTATCGACCTAGGTGCCTAGATTATCCACGTTACAGCCAAAGTGGAATTCTCAAAGGACTTAAAGGAACGAGTTATGATGGAGTACGGCATCCTTCCATGCTACACAGAGTGGAAACCAATTTGCCTTGAGCTTTTCTATTTGGCTTGAAAATCATTTCGATAAAATCTCTATATTCACATTAACTTGATCCATTGGACTGCCACATCAAAACTTAAATCTTTCTATGACCAAAGAGTGACCAAACTTTTTATATGTCGCTTAGACATATTAGTTAAATAGGACAAGTTGGGCATTTTTATTACGTACACTATATACTAGAATTAGATAGATTTATTAAGAAGTAGGACATTTTTAGACTTGATGGATTTGTTCTGATTGCACAGGTGGTTAACACAATATTGGTATTTTTTGTCCACTAGAATAACTGGACTAGATTTGAAATAAGTACGGGCTGGCGTTTCTGGGAGTACACGACATCCATGGCGGGCTTGCCGAGATCCTTGTCTTCCGTGTCTCTCTCGGACATCGTACATTGACGGAAATGTGGAACCGTCATAAAAAAAAGTGTCCTAATGTGACGTCATTGCTGCCGACCAATCGTAGCAGACGTTACATACTTCTTGGGCTGACACCTGGTACCTTCAATCGCAACTGAATACTAACTTTCTTATCATGAGTGCGTATTGGATTCATTCCCACTCATGACGGCCCTACATTCAGGTCGTTAGGAACTAATTAGACCCACGACCTGATGGCCAAATTAATCAGTGTTCTTTCAACACATAAATGCCTGGGGGATGAGGCACCAATTCCTTCCCCAAGGAGTAATTAAACCTCCAGCCTTGCTGGAATAAAGCGTCGTACATGCCCACTCGGGCGAAAACAAGGTAAATTTAATTAACTAACTAACTAACTAGTATGTCTACCCATCATTGATTAATCAACTGTGAAAAACTGAGCAGCAGAATCCCAATACTCTTGGAACTCCAAATTCATCTGGAGTATGCCAGGCGCATCCTCAACTATCTATATATGGACCCATTTTCGGACAGTACAAGAATAGAAGAAGAGAAGGAGGCGAGGAAAAAGAAGAAAGAGAAGGAAGAAAGAATCCTGCCTCACCTCATGCAGAGATCTCTGTGTGAGGTCAAGCCTGAGGTGAGGACGCCTCCACCATTACAACCAGGACGACAACCAGCACCGTAACCACAACAACGTCAGCTACGGCCACCAGTACCAGTGGCAGAGATAAGGAGATATCATCATCCCCGATTGCAGAATAGAAGACAAAGTAAAATCCTCACTATCCCACAAAGTGAAGACTGGGATGATGAGGCCACTCAATCCGCCTTTGCGCTCCCAAGAACAAATGAAAATTGGTAGCAGGACTAGAGTAGACTTCGCGTATGTGGGGTTAGGCCTCGGAGATGCCAGCATTAGCCAGGATATTTGAAGTTCCAAAAAACAACCCTTCTCAGAGCTAACCAAATCTCTAGAAAAGAGTTTATTCAAGTTGCCAATTTGAGTGAGTGTGGAGTACAGTGATTATACACACTCACTCCTTTACTGATGTAATTATGTGTGTGTGTGTGTGTGTGTTTGTATGCGCTTGCGTACGTTTGTGTGGATTGTAGATTTTGAGTTTATATGAGTGCGCGTAATTTGTGTGGATAGTAGATTTGGGGGTTTGTATGCGTTCGTGTACGTTTGTGTGGATAGTAGATATCGTTTTTCTCCTTCCCGTGTGTGGGTAGTACATATTGGGGGTTTTGGCAGTATATTTGGTTCTTTTTTCCTTCCATTCTGTGTGTGGATATTAAATATTGGTTGTTTTAGTAGATATTGGGGTTTTTAAAGGAAAATTTGTTATTTTTTTACCCTACTCTTCTGTATAGATAGTAAATACTGGCTTTTTGATAGTATGTTTTTGGTATGTATGCATTCGCGTTATGTCGATAGTAGATATTGTGGTTTTTGTTTCTTCTTCCCGTGTGTGGATAGTAAATAATATGTGAAGTGAGGGTAAGGGATGTTTTCTTTCACGTCCATGCGTGATAAATAAAAATGGAAGCGTTCATCATTCGCGTCATTTCGATAGTCAGACGCCGAACAGTCAACACCTGAATTTAACCGCTCTTAAGAAGTAACAGATCCAAAAAAGATACAAGTTTGTTTTAGCTCGAGCTGCATAACCACCAAATCTTCGCCACAATCTTCAACCACAACAACACCAATAATATCTAGCGGATTTGCAGACCGCCTAGCTGTTTCGACCTTCATACGAGCCCTAGCAGCCGGCCAAGCTGTTTTGACTTGCAGAAGTGGCCCAGCAGTCTGCCCCGCCGTTTCGACCAGCAGATGAGGTTTAGATGCCAACCTAGCAGAATCCTATAATACGTTCACACCATATTTTATCTTTAAATTAAGTCAGGGATTCTAAAGGTAAATTAATTATTGGTATTAAACCTTCGGGTATACATCTATTTGTGCTGTTTAAAAATTGTCCACTCTCTTTATTTCTCACTTCTCATTCTACCTAACAATTAACATTATTTACAATATTTACATTTATTCAATTAAGTAGTAATAGCAGTGTATGCATAGAGATTGCTGATCGCCTTATAACATAAATTCAACTCGCCCAAAATGTCTAGAGTTACTAGGTCACAAGTTCGAAGGAATACAGATATGCAATTAGGAAAACCAACAACTTATTAAACAAATTTAGCAAACTGAACAGTTCAATTCGAAATAATTCAGCAAACCCTGACACCTCTGGCAAGATTGGAGAAAACATGGGAAGCAATGGCACCAGTAACAGGTCCATTTTAAATGTTAGACCGACAGTCCCCTTAATTTTCTTACCATTCTTGGGCATTTTACATCTATCTCCACCTCATGCTTAGTTATTCAGCGTCCGTTGGATGTTATCTCACACATACCAGGCAGAGACTTCTTAACACCAAACACAGAAACCACAACAGGAGAAGAAGAAAAAACAAGGGAATTGGGCGTAATGATCGAATCGTCCCAAATGCGCTCGCCTTTTTTATGTAGCCCGATAGTGACCTATCGGGCGGCACTAACAAAAGCAACATAGCCGACAACTTTGCCTTCCCCGACCGGCTTGGAGGTGCTGAGCCTGTCACCAAACAAGAAAAATCCAATTCAAATTGGATTTGAATACAACAACATGGCAACCTTAACAGGATCGCCAAACAAAACAGGAGAGGGCGCGGCGCTTCCGGACTTGTCGAGGATGCCGGACTTGATGGACTTGTTGGACTTCCTTGCAATATACTTGACCCCAGAACGCCCCTTTCACTCAGCTGAACCCCCCACACTTAACCCTTACTCAACAATTAACCCACAATTGCCACAATTATCATCACCTACCAACCAATCTCAAATTAATTACCTACCAAGATGTCTGTCCCCGTTACCACCTTCACCAACCCACCGCCATTCCCCGAACCACAAATGTCAACAGGATAACCTAATGACAGATGCCCCAAAACTTACTACCACCAACAACAAGAGTAAGAAAATCCAACAGGGAAAATTTGCTCTTGCTCAAACCCCACTATTACTACAAGGCACAAAAAAAGAGATTGACAAACTCAATCAAATCAAAGAACTCGAACCACCAAAAGACAAAATAGGTCATACACTCCAGCCAAACCCCAGGCCCTTCAAAGTAAAGTAACACATCAGATTTAGCATACCCAAACATATACGACTTAATACCGATAGAAGAAGAACTTATGCATATATTATCACAGGGAAAGAGAAGAGCAAGGTCACCAGAGGAGATAATGAATCTAAAAAAGGGAAAAACTCCGATGAACGGAATAACCAAAGCAAAAAACTAAGGGAACTATTAGGACAACAACCGAAATAATCAAGACCCTACCAAAACAACAAAGAAAAAAAGACAACCACACAACCAACAGTAAGTAACACCATGGAAGGGACAAAAAAACGAACAAAAATGAATAATCAATCAACAATGGGAGATAAAGAGGCAGAACATCAGTACCATAGTATAGACCTAACCTTATTCATCGCCAGCATCAGCCCCAAGCAACGCAACATAAGCACAATTAGTTAAGCATCAATTCTGTTGTTGTTGTTGTGGTGTTTAACGCCATTTTTCAGCACGATAGGCTATACATGGCGGCCAGTATTAATGGTGGAGGAAGAACCCGGAAAACCCCGGAAAGAACCACCGACCCACGAGAAGCTACTGGCAAGCTTTCTCACATGCCCACATTGGCTGAATCTTAGACTCGAACCGCCGCAGACAGAGGTGAGATGGCAGTGATCCGTAACGAAGAGCGCTTTAGACCACTCGGCCACTCGGGGCCCCCGAGCATCAATTCTAACTAAAACGTATGCCAGAGCCTTCGAAATCATCCGACCAAGATTGGATTACATCATAATCAGATGCAGCACCTCAATGCAAGTAGCCAACTATATGGAGATACAGCAAATAGGCCCAACCAAAGTGAATGTAACAAGGCATAAAGCGCTCTCCAACAACACCCCAAGCATAATCAAGCAGGACCAGACAATGAACAAGAAGAAGGAGGAAAAACCTGATGCTGTCCGAAAATTCAATACCAAACAAACACTGATGATTGGACCTAAATCAATTATTACTTAGAAAAAGGTCATTAAATTACATCAAACATTTAATCACCAAAATAAAATCGACATAGCCTTAGAACTAATAAACCAGGGAGCTGACATATCAAGAGCTTCCAGGTTTAAGTCAGGCCAAGGACAACCGACCAACATAATCCTACTAGACTTCTATTCAATTCCACCACTTCTCGTCTACTTTGATGGCCACGCGTACCCACCACTATAATTCAATATCAAACCTCGCGTATGCAGTCATTGCAAGTCATGGGGACACCAAAGCAGCAGCTGCAAGAATAAAAAAAAGATGCGACACCTGCAGCGGAAACCATAGCAACAAATGCACATACTCAGGACAAAAATGTGCCAACGGCAACGGACACCGCCATCCTATTTACAAAGACTGTCATTACACCAGAAGAGAAGAAATTATAAAATTGATGAAAGAACAAAACCTGCCTTCTGTAATTGCCAAATCAACTCTCCAATCGAAAAGCACCGTGCATTAAAAGGAACAAACTTCACAAATACCTGCTATAGCTGTGCCAAACCCCAAACAAAACCATAAACCCGCCCCCATCCAAGCCCACCCTAATCCACCAAATCAACTGACAACAGGAACCACCCTCTTGCCCTCAAGCATCAATGCAAAACAGGAGGATCCTACACCAAAACAAGTAATCAAGGTTAACAATACTACTACTAAACCAACCAAATCAGACATATCAACCTTCGTTCGGGAGGTTCGAAACCAAATAAAAACTGAAATTGCAGACCCACCACTCCCAAGCAATTCAAGTATCAAGGACGAAAGCAATGCAGGTAACACAAGTGCGCCCCCACACAAGCGATGCTCACATAACACCATTATTCCCTACTTAAAGGACCTCATGGTGGGAATTTTACAGACATCATTCAAATTAATCACACACTTTGTATCCATTCTTCAGGATTTTATCTGACTTATTGGAAAAACCAAACGCGAATTTGACCCTATAATTTGCCAACATAATTAATTACAACATCAGAAATGGATGCAACTAGGAAAAAGAATATAATGATCTGGCAATGGAATAGCCGGGGATTAAATATTTATAAATCGGAATTAATGATCAAATTTCAACAATCTAAAATTAAACCTGTTTTGAGAGTTATTTAAAAAACACATATTCATCAAAAAACTAAAAGTATGCAAAAAATCCCAGGTTATTCAGCCAGCAATTTCACTACGAGAGATAATAAGCAAAGAGGGTGTGGTTTAGCCGTCTTTATCAGTGACACACTCCCAAATAGATCATTTCAACAGCACCCTGTAGCAGCAAATTACCCCAACATTCCCACTCCCCTTTATTATCAATCGATACTCATCCATAGTGGGCAATTTATATTCGAACTTTTTAATATGCATGACCCGGGCAAGCATCATGCCGTCTCCCACTTTAACTATGCCCAACTCACCAGCACAACAAATTAATACATGATATGTGGCGACTTCAACACACATATCAAAAGATCGGGAGGAAAGCACCAAAATATGAGAGGCATTTTAATCGAAGAATGGATCACAAACAACAATCTGGTCATACTTAATGATAGTACTAAAACCAGAACTTCACCAGAGGATGGATCACTATCTGCAATTGACCTAGCAATTTGCACACCCAGATTAGCATCAGTATCTCACTGGGAAGTAGATAGAGATACCACGTTGGGCAATGACCATTTCCCCATCATTATTACCATTAATTTCACCAATCGAGTTGCCACTTCCTCTAAAGTTTCCAAGTAGAGACTGGACAAAGCCAACTGGCATTCATTCAATTCCTTGCTCGCCGGAATAGCTATAGCCAAACTACGGGAAGACGACATTAACAAATACATTCAAACCATCCTTGAAGCGATCAATGCAGCCACCACTCAAAGTATTCCCACTACTGGAACCAAAAACACCGCAAATGCAAAACAACCGACCCCATGGTGGAACGACGACTGCAAAAATATAATCAAGGAAAAAAAGAAAGCTCTCAGTACATTTCGCCATACAGGTCATTCAACTGATTATGCAAACTATAAGACAAAGGTAAAAGAAGCAAAGAATGTCATTAAAAGAGCAAAGGAAAAATCTTGGCAAACATTTTGCTCCACCCTTGAAATTAACCAATGCAATTCAAAACAGGTTTGGAATAAACTAAAAGCAATGCGAGGCACAAATATTAACACTACTCCAAACATCAAGGGTGCAATAACTGATAAACGAACAACTAGCAATACACTTCGCTGGAAAGACAAAAATAACAACCATACAGCCAAATTCCAATCACACATAATAACAATAGAGTATAAATATCCTTACCTATTTCCTGACCTACATCCAAGGATTTCTCCCCAAAATAAACTATTTAGCTTGGACGAGTGGAAATCAGCACTTACAAATAAATCAACCACCCCAGTAGAAGATAATCTAATTTATGAAATATATAAGAAAATACCACCCACTATGGAAGAAATCATATTAGATTTGGTTAATCAATCATGGCAGACATTCCCCACAAATGGAAATAGGCTACAGTTATCCCGATCCATAAAGCTGGCAAGGACCCTACATAAATATCCTGCTACAGACCGATCTCCCTTATCGATACCATATGCAAGGTGATGGAGACAATGATAAACGACAGACTCAAGCATCGCCTTGAAAGTAACAATCTTCTCTCACAAAACCAAAGTGGTTTCCGCAATAAAAGATCCACCCTAGATCAAGTAATAGGGCTCGAGTCCCGTATCAAACGAGCTTGTAATGCTAAAAGAAAATGCGATAGACACCTCAAAGCTATTTTCTTAGACCTTGAGAAAGCCTTCGATTTAGTTTAGACTGATGGTCTAATTGCCAAACTGAATAATTATGGAATCAATGGCAACATGCATAAATGGATTAAGACCTTTTTAAAAGACAGACACATCGTAACCAGAATAGGGGCACATTATTCAGAAGAATATGTGCTAGAGAAAGGCACCCCGCAAGGAAGTCTCCCAAGTCCGACCCTATTTAACATCATGATAAACGATCTAAAACGCTCTGTTGACCTCAGCAAAACTGACCTATCGTAATTTGCTGATGACAGCGACTTATGGAAAGCGAGCAACCCACGCAGCTAGCAACTATTAACAGAACCACAAGTCAGTTTAACCAATATCGGCAAATGGGCCGACAAATGGGGGTTCAAATTATCAGAAGGAAAAACAATGGAGATACTCCATAAAGGATACAACATAGAGCCACCAACCCTATATATCCAAGGCGAACCAATCAAATTTGAAAGAGTGGCATAAGTTTTAGACATGTACTGCGACCAACATCTCACATGGAACCATCACATCATTGAATTAATACGGAAATGTAGCGGTGAACTTAACTTCTGAAAACACCAAGGGTTTGAAATGGGGTGCAGACCAAGACAGAGTGTTAACACTTTACAGGGCCTTAATCAGATCCAAACTGGATTATGGATGCCAAATCTATGCATCTGCCAAACCATCAATTTTCAAACGCATTAACATAATCCAAGCGAAAACTCTGCGTATATGTACAGGCACACTCCAAAATGCCACTAAAGAACGACTACAGATCCTAAGAGGCGAAACATCTTTAACATTAAGGAGAGAAGAATTGACATTAAGATATGCAGCCAGAATTTCAATACAAAATCCGAGCCATCCAGAAAGGCACATCATTAACAAATGCAACATCCCATTTAGCCGGAGACTTGTCCCTTTCCCAAAATCCGGGAAAATGATCCACACATTATGTAAAGAACTACAACTCGACTGCATTCATGCAGAAATAATACGACATCCAGATCCTACTCCAATTATCAACACCATATCAACAACCTTCGGATCCAAAGAAAAATATCCTTTAGAAATAAGATTCAAGGTCCTTACTGTAGTAGAGAATTCTTACAAAGGTTTTGTCAAAATATACACAGGATGGTCTAAATCAAACAACCCAGACAGAACTGCTGCAGCGCTCACTATCCCTGAACTGAATAACGAAATAGGAAGCCGACTCCGGATAAATGTTCAATATACACAGCAGAATTCTGGGCCATATTTGAAGCAGTAAAGGCAGAAAATACTAATAATAAGCGACTCACTTAGTGTGCTTAACACACTAGAAACATTCAACTCAAAGAGGCGTGAAAACCTCCTTAAAGAAACCTACTTGTTACTTAACAACATGAAAAAACAAGACTAAATTGTGGAATTCATGTGGGTTCAATCGCATATAAACATCCAAGGAAACGAGAAGGCCGACCAAACAGCAAAGAACGCACTGATGAATCTAGAACCAGGCCACATCGACAAAAGCGCCCCATAATTATACAGCATGATAACCAAACAAATTGTCTCTAGATGGCAAATAATGGGATACATGCCTTAAAATACGTACGCTATACTCGTTACAAAAAACAGAGTCGCAATACCAAAGCACCGAAAACTAATATCAAACATCATCCATGGATCATTAACCGAATCAACTCAGGAAAAAACCTTACTTGCAAACTGTATGGGGAAATATGTCCTGGCTAATTGTGGATTTGGAACCAAATGCCCCAACTGCGTTGATGTTTTCAATATATGCCCGAAATATGACGAACAAAGGAAACAATTGGTCACTACATTAAAGAAAAGTGGTTCGTCATATACCTACCCCGAACTTCTTCACCAAACTGATCTCAACCCCAATCAAACAATTGATGCCATGTTAATCTTCCTTAAGGAAATTGACAAAATCAATAAAATATAAACCAACCAATCCATACAATCAGACCGACCTGACACCTAGGGTAATTACATAAGCGATGTAGCTAGTCACAGTTTTAGAAGCATGACTCAATCAATATGCATCCATATAACATTAGTGCAGCTGGATGGGAACTTGGGAGCGGGAGTAGCATACGGTTAACAGCCCGAGCTGGGTCGAGTACCGCCAGTGCTCGGGCCGATGCTACACCTGCACCTATCACTTCGGCGCCCTGAGTGGTCCAAATGTATAATCAATTAAGCAATGAAATAGGTAATCGGTAATTAAGTAACCATCATTCATATTAACATCTATCTGCTCTATCATTACTTAAGGCACGATGTATCGTCTTAAACTACACTAATTAAGATTGGCTAATAAACCTTTACATTATAAGGTGGCTTAAATCTCAGCCATCATGGCCCGATGCACAATGCGGCAACAAATTGACTCTTAAACTAATTAGAAATTAGAATAACAACCTAAAATTAGATTTATAAGGTGGATAAAACCCAAAGCCTTCAAGACCAGCCACACAATTTGAGTGGGAATGGCCCACACGCACTCACCTAGATGGTACATGTCTGACGGTGGCAAAGGAAGGTTTGACTCAGTGGAAGAGATGCGTCCTACATCCGGTATCGTTTTTTTGTTTGCCAAAATTTCCGATTAGTAAATGACGTCGTATGCCGTATTTATAATGTGGACAATAATGTGTGCTGGTTGTAGAAGAATATATAGATATAGGTGGCAAGATGCATCTCCTAGTCATTTTTAGGGAAACGTTGTTTTATCGAGTACTATTTGGTGTTACTATTCTAAAAATAAATATTTCCGCCTTATAGAGCATGATAACCAAACTGATGATTGGGAATTAGTCACCTTATAGTTCAATATTTTAAGGACATATTTCCTAATGATATAATTTGGTGCCACCACTAGTCCCGTGAGACAATGTCTCGAAATCGGACTAACCAAATAGCACAACCTAAGTGCAATAATACGTTGGGGAAAGTGGCACCATTGCTCTCCCCTCGAAAAAATAAATAATTCCCAAATGGGAAATTAAACAGTCGTATATGTCCGCAAGGGCGAACACGACTATAATCAAAACGACCGACCGACCAACTATTCGCGGCAAGCGTTCATCATTCGCGTCAAGCATAGTCGTATACTAACACAGCGGCGAGCAGAACGCACCTCATGAAGACAAGCAGAGATGGAAGGATGTTTCTAACAACAAGCGTTGAATCCGTTAAGGGAGTTAAACATCCAAATCACCACAGGATGGAGCCTTCGCTCTCAAGCAAAGCGTACAACGCTGTTGCTAATATGGGAAGAAGATATAAGAAATAACTGTAAAGGTGTCAAAAGAAGAAATTGGAGAATGGGGCCCCCAATAAAGAAGACAATATGAGGCACCGCAATGGGAGGACAATTTGCATCTAAGAACTACAACCACTTTACAACGACTCCCAGTGTCCGCACTACAACGGCTCCTTCCTACGAAATGACTTCAACAACTAGCAAATCACCCATAATTATTCATGATATAGAAGGAATAGCTGAGATCTCAACCAGAAATGGAAAGGAGGCTCAAAAGATGGGCAGAGAGGTGAACATAAGTAATCGACCAAGTGGAGCAGATTCAATGGCAATAGAGGACACCCCAAGGGAGGACATAAAGGAAATTATCCCTTTACCCATCCCAGTACCGCATGAAATTAAGGATCTAAACAAATTAAGAAGATCGGTAGGAACAACATTATTATTCATAACCCAGGAGGTTGACACGAGTTAATCAAACCAAGTAGAAGCTACATCGATATCTCCTACTGCAGCACCCCCTCACAAATCACCTAGCGGGAAAATCGCTGGAAGTAAATCTACCAATCCTGGGAAACTCACAGCAGCAACAACAGCAACAACAACTAAAACTAGTGAGTATTTAAAAAAAAACCTACCACACTCTCAAATGCCGAAACTACAAAAAATGTCATCAACTACTGGTACCAGACCAAACAACACGAACAACACCAGATAAAAGTAGAAAACAAAACTTAGCTACAAAACCCACCCCCAAAGAATCGAAAGAAACCAAAACAAGATTGACCAAGCCACAAATCAACAAACAAAGGTGAACAACTATGTGGTCGACACATTTGATGTATGGGGCCTTTCAAACGTGCTACACAATCCTAACGCAGCTACATACTTTACTGATGCACTCCGGACAACACTAGAGAAAATTTGTATGGTTGCCAATACCAATCTGTCGATGCTGATAAATGAGTTTCTGAAATTCCATGGAATACAGAGAAAACCAATCAAAAAACACCATCAATGAAACTCATAGTCCCGGGAGACCTCTGTCGTATTGATGGACACGCAGGACGGAGAAGCGATAGCCTCTGCCCTCCACGAAATATTGAGCGGTTCATGTATCCATTCTCCGATGGGAAACATCAACCCTTCTCAGGGCTACCAAAATTTGCAATTTTAAAAAAGACTTGATAACATTATGATAACCTACTATGAGCATTTCGTCACTGTTTAACCTCTCCGGTGGCCTAGTGGTTAGAGCGTCCTCCTCGGATGCGGGATGTCGTGTGTTAGATCCCGGGCCGAGTCATACCAAAGACTTACAAAAAACTGTACTAACAGTTGCCTCATTTGGCGCTCAGAATTAAGAGATTAGTGTTAGGACTGGTCGGCCTGGCGTCAGGATAATATGAATGGGTGGGACATCATGCTACATGTCTGCGGTATGATGCCCCAGTGCTATATATCTTCTTGTCCTTATATATATATATATATATATATATATATATATATATATATATATATATATATATATATATATATATATATATATATATATGTATGTATGTATGTCTATCTATCTATCTATCTATCTATCTATCTATCTATCTATATATATATATATATATATATATATATATATATATATATATATATATATATATATATATATATATATATATATATATATATATATATATATATGGTGGTTACAATCGACAGTCAAATTTCATAAGGTGTTTGTTGTCTTTCAAACATTGCCGATTTTTCCCACGTAATCGAGAAATACATAAGCAATACACAATTTGTGTAACAATTTAATACTTTACCTTTCATAATACGTGGAGAGGTTAGAACGTTTTCTAGGACCTGCATAATCTATGTGATTTTGAAATAGACTGCAAATAATGCTAGCAAGTGTTCTGAAAAAGAGACACGTTCTGCCAGTTCATAATTTTCCCTTTTGACATTTTTGATTTACAGACCATATTGACCAAAGAAGGACCCGATGATGTTACCGTACACTGAACGTTTTGTTTGAAGAGTTCAGGAAATTGGAATACCAAAGACATATGGCATCCTGCTATCAGCAACATTGACACAGTGCGTAGAATCTATGCTGAAAAGCTCTTGTTAAATAAAAAAAATGTCGTACAAAATATGTGCTGAAAGGATACAGCACAATCGAAGTCGTGTTTCAGGGGAGGTAATCCATAAGCCACATTCTGATCATTAACAAATTACACAGCTACATAATGGGTTACTGCATGATGACTGTTGTAGCGCTGGCATTGAACGACTCGGTTCCGGATGAAGAAGGTCATCTTTAGCACACACCACTAGATCTGAAGTAACTGTGTATGTACTTAGATTATGTATGTAGTGAAGTTACCCGGTTATGTATTTTACACATTTAATGAGAAGGCATAAGTTCACAATCGCATTTTCCTTGAAAATATATGGAAGGTAAGTCGATAACAAGAAATCCCAATACTATGTTGCAAGATAGGTTCGATGGCTTTGTTTCCAAAAAGGTCAATGGAAGTAGGAAATTGCCATTCAATCTTTAATACCACCTTTTGAAGATCTTATTCTTCTCGGTCAGGATCCATTTTCCCTCCCAATTTTTTATTCACACATTCAAGACTATAATCGCATGGCTGTGTTTTTTTATTTTATTATTTAGCATTGGTCTCTCATTTTGTAGCTGACATTGTCAAAAATGGAAATCATTGCGTATATGACCAAAGTCGTTGATTTTGTAATTTTGTAAACAACTAATACGTAGCTAATATTTTCTCTATGAATGTGTGCTTAACATTAGGATTATTATTAATAGAAGTACACTTATTTATTTGGGTCTGAGTCAGGGACGTAGTGTTTCCCGTGTTCTTTATCACACTTTTAGGAAACTGATCTTCTCATTATAACTAAGATTTTATCGTTTAAATCCTTCGAACTTTCTACTTTTAAAATTTCCAAGTTCTAATAGGTTTTCTTTTTAATTGTGACCTAAATCAGGTAGAGGAATATGAAATCGTGTTTAAGGGAAAAAGCATGTATTTTTTGCGATAACATCTGAAGCATAAATAAATTGCACTGTTGTATTCAGTATTTAAAAAGGTATGATGTTGTTTATTCACGTTATTCTTCACTTGAAATAAAAAATGCTCAAAAATAAAATTCTTGGAATTAGAACCTTGGTTTTATAATGAAATTCAAAGAAGAATATATTTTGGGATTTTATTTATTGCTTTCCGGTAAAAGGATATTGACACATCGCTACGACACAGACCACTATAAAACACATCAAGACTTTCATCATTGGATGTATTTCGGAATACCACAAAATTGTATTCAGTACTTTAAAGTTTTTGGGTTTGTGTTAGTAGTCATATGATTACTATGATTCGAAATAATGTTATTTAGTTTTACATCTTCACTGTGCATTCTAGGAAACTCAATTATTTGTTGACTTCTAAAGAGCTTGTCGTTTCTCACTCGTTTTACTTACGTTTAGATCACAGAGTAAGATCAACCTCATAAACAGAACTATATTAGCAATAATTGTTGTACTTCTTATTCTGTTGAAATACGTACACCCAATTATTAGAACAATTAGATCTTCTTTACGACAAGGACGCTGTAAATATCATATAAAATGACCAGAACTCGATCCATCATGTTTTCTGAAGCCTTTTATCATTCCACCAAATGAATCTGACAATATATTCCAGAAATAAGTGTATAAATACAGTGGCCTGACGTGACTATAGTAATTAATCTAAATCCAATTTACTGAATAGTGGTCGTGCCTAATTTGGATCCACGATTTGTATTCATGATTTTTCTTATCCATACTGACTCCAATAGGTTTAAAATCAAATTAAAGTGTCTAAACATTCTGAGTTTAATGGAAAGAATAGATGCTTCGTTTTTGTCAGACAGGTGATGCCTCTACGTTTAATAATGCCGATGAAAAGATTTGTTTATTTTTTCCTATTGGCTATGTAACTCCAACGGACAAATATTGATGTGATAATATGCCATTTTAGGGCATCAATCACCGTTTCGTTGTGTGATAAAAATGAACATGGTTGGTATGTTTATATAAACTAGCCACAATTTGTACTAATTTCAGATAATGAAATAGCAATTTGAAAAAGGACATTTGTTGGCCTGCCACCATTTATGTACGCAAACATTATTTTAAATCTAGGCTGATATTTAACACTTAATTTTAAGTTTATAAGTTCACTGATTACAGAGATTGTGCCAAGTCTCTGTTAATAATATGATAATGTATAGCTTATATGAAGTCTGAATACATTTTTTTTACTGTTTCTTGAGACAGACAACTTTTGTGTTAATCTTATCAATCTGATTAAAATCTGATCTATACTGTCCTACGCGAAGAGCTCACAGTAAACACTTATGGGTCATGGTCTTGTAATCTTAGAATTGTCCAATGGAAATGAAGCTTTCAGAAATTTGGAGATGAATCAATCGTTCGGTACCAATATATGCTCTTAAACCATATTGCTCACTCTCATAATGCGGTTGAAGATTTCACTTTACTGGCTGATAATACTAGCGATGATAGTACCCAGGTCGCCAGATCGTTATCCGATCTTTGCATAGGACAGTGGAGATTTGACTTTAATTATATTGTAATAATATCAACAGCGAATATTTTCAACTGAGGCATTGTTGTCCCGTACTGTCATTTAACATCCTGTAGTTTCCTCACATTGAATCGTCTATAAGCTATACCGGTATTTATAATGCATCTGATAACTACAACCAGCATCGAGGTTACCTAGGCATATGGCATTTAAACATCTTAAGATTAAGTAGACAGGAACTGCATATAATCACTATATTCTTGTTATTGTTGATTGGTATGCATTTGGAATGTACCCGATTTTACCGATTGAGCTGTATATGTGGACCTATCATAAACTTTAAAACTTAATGTTCTAGACCCCAAGCAGTGTTTCCAATACAAACAGTTATAATAGTGTATTATGTACTTTGTGGGGTTAACATTCTTCTTGAACAGTCCTGTTCTACGACCTTGTCTTGCCGCTGATGAATACGCTAAGCGCATAATACCGTATATATTGGGACATACAGTCGCTGATTTGATCCTATAAATAATTTGCATAACAGGTATGGCGGGCGTTGCATAATATTTGAAGGACTTAAATGGTATATAACGCATACACTAACAATGAACAGTAATAAGTGATATAATTGGAGACCCTATATATGTAAATAAAGAACATTATTGATGAATATAATAATCGAGAGACAAAATGTTACACAATATTTTCACGAAAAAGGCTATTTTTGATAAGCAAGATCAAGTATTAAAAACAGAAAAATTAATGGTAAAAAGATGAATGGTGAAAATATATGTCCTTAAAGAGGTAAAGGATATGATGAAGCTGCTAATAGTTTTGAGACACAAGAAAACGTCCAATTAGTCCTGATTCAGATCATAAATCATTAACGTATTGTGTGCGTATTCTACGTATGATAAAAATATTATTATCTCATTTTGCATGCTTGTACATCACCCCTGGAGGATTTTTTGTTCTTTCAGTCAACGTAATATAGTTCAGATTGACAGTATTATTACATTATTATAGTCATTACTTCAATGGAATAAGATCATGTTGAAAGTTAATTATATCCACATTGGAATATATGGGAAGACAGCTAGTAAACTACTAAATATGAAATACAAACTAATACCTAGCACATACTTGACAATAATGAATCTACATTACTTTTTTCTTCCTTAAAAATATTCGAACAAAACAAACAATGAAATAATTAGAAAAATAATAATAAAAATTGCCGCAGAAAAACGGAAGAGCAATAAATACATCGAGTAAAGTTGGCCTGAAATTTAAAAAATTTCGATAAAATAAAATACCTGAATTCAGATCGATTTCTTAAAATACCAAGTTTCTCAGAACACAATAATTCTTAAAACTTTGGTACATTTCGTCTCGTATGGAGGTGCGTGGGTAGTAGTTGCTTTAAATAGCTACATTCAAGGTGATATTAAAATTCATCATCCACACAGTTACGCAAACAAAGCGCAATCTTTCATATCGTAGCATATTCTCTCGTCTTCCTTTCTCAGTCGGAAAACAGTGATTACATGTTCGAAATTTGTTATATTTGCATCATACCTTTTTGATACGTCTTTTAATAAAAAATGCTCTAATTTTAATTCCGTTATAAAATTTGTTTATGTATCATCTTGTGTCGAGGTAGTACTGGATGAATCCCACGTTTGTATATGTATCATCTTGTGTCTAGGTGGTACTGGATGATTCCCACGTTTGTATATGTATCATCTTGTGTCGAGGTAGTAATTGATTATTACCAAGTTTGTATATGCATCATCTTGTGTCGAGTTAGTAGTGCATGATTCCCACGTTTGTATAAACAGATCATGATGCCTTTCCTTAAATATTGTATCTAGCCAGCATTTGCATGGAATGGTTTGATTAACCCAAATAAATTGAAATCCAGTTTCCGATAGGATGTTTCGATTGCTCTCAACTAATCTGACCATCATTATAATACTGCAATAGCCTCATATACATGATGTAAGATAGTTTTGGTTCTTTTCCATTAATGAGATTTAATCAACCATTTTCCTTTTTAGTTGCAACTGTAGCAGGGTTTGACCAAGCTCACCATAAGGCCTGTAACTGGATGTTGCTTTTTGACTATTAGAACATATTGTAGAATATCTTACTTAACCCGTTCCATCAAAAGTAGTGAAGTTGGACGATTGTGATAATCCAAGATCTCAGCCACGTATGTGAAAATTAGGACTATTGTCATATAAAAACCTTTAAGCTGACAGTCAACAGGCAAGTTCAGATCTACTTTTCTTTTCTTAAGAAGGTACATAACTTTTATGGTTTGACTAATCAGGTTCTTAATTCCCAATAAATATCTACTATTTTCCGTTAGGGTCAGCCGTAAATATTTATGATTTCTGACAATTTCAAATTCCGAATCTCCTAATATAACTTCACATGTTTCCTTTTCCATATTTTCCAAAAATCTTAATTGTCGTTTGTTAGTGTTAATGATAAGTCTATACTTTTGGAAGTAATTAAAGTATACATCAATATTTGTATGCATATCTTTTGGATTATCAGAACATACAATGGTATTGTCTGCACAGAGTAAAACAAATAGCTGTAAATATCTCACTAGATCTTCATCCATCAAATCAACTTTAATGATTTTACAATTCGAGCTCAAAAAGTGTTTCTCCATATTGTTGAGAAACATGGCAAGTAATAAACGAGAAATGTACTCTCCTTGTCTAACTCCTTGACGACAAATAGACAGCGCTGATTTCATTCAATTGTGAGATAAACAAGACATTACATCCATACTCATATTCATAATCACCAGTTTTAATCAGTTTTCTCCATAGCCTGTTCGAAAGCCTGAGAAAAATATGTAAATGTGCACAAGAATGGTTAATATCTTCTGTTTAAAAGATCTATTAAGTAATACAAGACAAATATAGTATGAGTTGTGGACTATCCTTTTCAAACACCTGCTTGGTCCTCATATAGCAAACTGTTATTTTCTAGAAAAAGCGAAATTCTATTGTAGACATCAGCGGTAATACCATTTCAAGACTACTCAGTAGAATAATATGCCTGTAACAGGTATGATCTGATTTATCTCTCTTATTTTCATATAATAGTTTCTAAGAGATCACCTGTATTTAAAATCAGTTAAAACACTTACAAAAACGGGAAGGAAATATTTCTTCTTTACATTTCTGGTATTCATTCAAAATGAAATCTTCACGAGGCGACTAGATATATTTTAAACTCTTGGCAGTTTGAGTATTTCCTCAGAAGAGACTGGCTCATTTTGTACTGCGTAGTGTTCTGCATGTATTGGTTACTCATTCGTATCTGTATCGTCATTGCTCTCATCGGAGAAGTTTATTTTCCTAAAATGATTATAAAAGGTGTTCATTTCGATTGGTGTGTCATCATTTGATTAAGTAAAATTGTTTATTATTGACCAATATTGTTTTCGATTTCTTGTTTCATGCTTCTTACTTTAGTTTGTGTTTTCTCCCAATAGAGGCTTGATAATTGTCTGGTTGTTTTCTTGCAATTTAAATTCGCAGATTGTATATCATATTACTTTGGAGTGTGAGTATTTTTATAGCAATACGATGTTTATTTCTAGCTAGCTTCCGTTCTCTGCCCTATGTACTTTATTATAGTATATTTGTGCATTGTTTCCATTTGCAAACGTTTTATAGCACTATTTAAAATAGTTGTTGCAAGCTCATCAGAAATCTCATTTGATTTGTGTTTTTTGATATTCGTAGTTTCTCTCAAGTCATGCAGTTTGTTAATTAAAATTTCCACTGAGCCTCTCCTAATATTTGCTATGAATTTATTTTTCTTATTAGTTTTCTACAATCGTTTTTTTAACATATTTTGTCTCAGATATGAATGCATTCACCTCTTGGAATACTGGGAAAGGTATTACGTTACGAATGTTAAAGAGCATTATACAGAAATCATGAACACTAAATTGTTTTATGAAATTTAAACCTTCTACTGTGGTAATTTGGTAGTCTATTACACTTACACCTTTACTTGTACATTTGCCTATTCCTCTATCATATCCGAGTCTTGAGTTAGCTACATACATATTGCAAGTTTTACAAAGTTCTAAGATGAGATTAGCTATTTGGCCACTTTCATCCTAACTAGGTCTTTTCCTTGGAATGGCATTATTGCTGAAACGCTATACGTTGTTCAAAGAATAAAACTTGTTTGATCTAAATTATCAGTGTTGTCAGTATTGGTTGTTAATAAAAAGACACTATCTATATATAAAGTCCAACTATCGCATAACAAGAACACCTGCTGAATTTCACGAAATCTAATCATTAGCTCATTCTCAGTTTCATCAAAAGTATTTATTGAAGAGTATTCGGAATCCTGGGCAGGTATATCAACAATTCCAAATATGAATCCATATTTCGTTATAAGGAATTATTTTAAAATTTTAAAGCAAATAGGGTATTCAGAATTATTCGATAGCAGCTCTAAATATTTACCAATTGATTTTCTTACAAGCAAAGCTACGCCACCCAAGGTACGTTTAATATTATGTCTAATTTTTAATCCTTTATTCTCATGATTTTCAAAACTAATTACATTAAATTTTCACAGTTTTGTTTCAACTAAACATATATAATGTCAGGATGGTTTATGAAATGATTGAATTCTGGATAATTCACTTATCGTTTTGACCTCATATATTCAAAAGCGAAAAGCTGATCTTATATTGTTTTTATTTTGAAATTGATTGTCAAACTGAGTAATTTGCTTACATTATCCACACTGAAAACCCTAAGCAAAAGATATTGCTTCGTTCTGGGCTGCTCATACTTCTGTCGTTGTGGTCTTTGCATACGTGTGCATGAGCCAAGTATTTTTTATTAAAATCTAATTGTGTTGATTGATTCTGTAACTCCATGATAACTGTTTGGGATAGATACTGATATTTTGTACAATGGGTTAATTAATAAGGAATTGCTTCTGTTGATATAATTGTAAACATGGCGTAAAGTTACAGATGGAATGAGGCTTAAAATCACGAGTTAACTGACGAAGGGATATAGAAGGAAGATAGTTCATTGAATTCGACATTTGAGTTGTGTTTACATTTTCACGGCGTGTAGCACTGGCGCTACGTTATAGAAATATAACAAGACGAAAACATGCAGGTGTGAGGTTGCCATGCGATTGTGAGGTCATCATGCAGTTGTGAGGTTGCCCTTCATTTGTGAGGTTGTTTTACAAATGTGCAATTGTGATATTTGTGGTTATTCAGTGATTTTAGGAAAATTATATCTAGTCTTAGCGAATTTTTAGAATTTCCAGTAGACAAAAGTTGTTGTTGAGAAGTCCTTGGAAATATGAGAAAACACGTGACTTCAAGCAGAATTTACGTGAGGGTCGGATCGGCTAGGTAAAGAAATCCTTGGTCATCTTATAATGTAATTAAGAACTGACAAAGAGCTTCCCAAGATTTAAAACACACTCTACACACAGAATTAATCTTCCGAGTTTCTGCAGTCTTTCCATTTATATCCCGTAATTAGCCCGTTAAAATTTAGATAAACCAGCATAATGACACAAGCTCCAATCGTAATGTTAGCTTCTCGTTAGGCTGCATAATATAAAGTTATAATACAACGATAGTGTTGTGAAATGTAATGTTTAATCTCCCCATACACAGACATGATGTCTAATTCCCATTTTAACCTTATTGGGTCAAACGGAATGTTTCACACACCGTAACACAAACTAATGTTACGTTCCTATTCTCCACATCATGGACCGAAAGTAATGTTAAAATATTATATTATTGACGTTTCTCAAATGTACAAATACAGCACAGCCGCACATAACTAATCTTTTGATGTTTCTGTGGTTTAGATTATGTTATTGCAATGTGATTGGCAATGGGTTTAAGCAATATTCATAAATAACGTAACATACAAGGAGATGAGACTAACACGTGTAATGAATTGCTTCATGGACTGAAACTATTGAGAACTGTTATGATGACATCTAAATAGAATATTCATGTAGTGAAAAAATCGTGTTCTTCCCATTTGAAAGTAAACGCATATATTTATAATTCTACTGCAATGTTCAGCTGATATATTCCCTTGAAAATTAAGTACCGCTCTGTTGGCATAGTGATTTGAGCGTCAGCCTCGGGTGCAGGAGGTCGTGTGTTGAAATCCCTTCAGAATCACACCGAAGACTTATAGAAATGGTACTAACAGCTGCCTTGCTTGGCGCTTAGCATTAAGAGGCTAGTGTTAGGACTGGTCGGTCTGGTATCAGGTTAATGTGACTGATTGAGACTTGATACTACATGAATGCTGCCTGATGCCCCTGTACGAGTCACATGAGTCATGCATGCGTATTTACTCATTATAAATTAAATATAAACTGATCCTTTAAAATTTAACACTACCATTTTAATTAACCAAAGTCTATTTAATATTGATTTTTTAATGCTCTGCACTGTCACAAGTGCTATGGACTCTTACCATATATTAAACGTTTGGTCTAAATAAGAGCACGTCGAGTGGAATCGTCATAACAGAGGTGCGTACGAAATTGTTTATCAATATGCGTAGCTTTCATTGTGATATCATAGCACGCGACATTCAGTCTGGATCGTACTGGATCACACCTTTAGGTTCATTTTGTCCAAAAATGTCTACGTAGTTTAACACTGATTTTGCCGTATGCACCTCTCTGGACGTCTAATCAATGATTTTTCAATGTAATGTAGATGCATACAAATCCAAATTAAGTGAATACTTACCGCTTGCCGTTATGTAGAATCAAGTTCTAGAAATATTATTCCGATTACTGAAATAGTGTTGCATGCCTACATGAAACATTTCACTTGTACTAGACGCATCAGTCTACACTGCTGTTCTGCAGACATCGCAGTAATATGGCTATAAAATAGTTAAAGCTACTTTAAAAAATTCAAATCGCTTGAAAATTTAGAAAAAAGTATGAGTGTTGAAATACAATAATAACCCACAAGACAATGATCAGCAACGCGAGAAAACTTACGTTCGGACATGTAGTAGTAGTAGTAGTTTTTGTTGTAGAGTGTAGTGCCATTTTTCAGAACAAGATAATTGATGCATGACGGCCAGTATAACAGGTGGTGGAAGAACCCTGGAAACCCCCCGGGAAGAACCATCGACCCAAGAGAAGCTACTGGCAAGCTTTCCCACGTACCAAACGTTAGCCGAGCCTTAGACTTGAACACGCACACGAGTAAATGACATTTGTTTAGATTTTGTGTATTTTGAAATGTAAAGCCTGTTCTGGTTATGACTGAGTTTATTTGACGCAGATACTCTCAGTGTTTAACTACATTGAATACATCTTAATGCAACTTTATCACGCTAAAATTTCTCTTGTATTACGGCAGATGTAGACGATCACGCCATATTGTAGAGAGAAATGTCTTTCCGTTTAAAGAGTTACCATTCAATGCAAAATGTCACGAGAAATAAAAATATATAAATGTTACATACATTAACAGTGGAGTTGAGATTCTTTTTTTTTTTTTTTTTTTTTTGTCAACAGAAAACTTTGTATTGACGACAGCAGTGAACTCTTTACATTCCTACAGAGCGTGTGCCAGCACAAAATATTATTCTCTTGCAACTGTTTACTCTCGCTTAGGAAATAGTTTATTTACTTCTTCTTATGCGTTTCTATTTTTGTATTCATGTGGATTCAATTAATACAATAAATGCTTATCATAAGACATGAAAGTTGGCTGAAATAAAGTAATGAAACTATGAACCTTCTATCTTCAAGACCTCGTAATTTACATCAGCAAGATCTCGTGTTTTCCGTCAGCAAGACAAGATAACCTTTTCAAATGGGTTAAAATGATAGTCTCGACACGTCGTCATATTTAGATACTAATGTTGAAATATTATATGAACAGGTCGATACATTCATTGAAATTAATATATAAATTTGTCATCCGATGTACCTAATCATGTCAAAATATTGCAAACGATACCTTGTCTTGTCGATTTAAGGCAGGTCATGTTGATGATGTATAATATATTTATCCATGAAGAAGTTAGCTTATGATCCATTACAAAACAGCACACTCATCACGGTTCAGTTTCTTTCAGAATTTATCACTAATGGATAACTGCAGTAATTAAATATTCATCTGAACGTATGATCATAGTATTGGTATATTGCCAAACGAGTACATTAACTGCGTCGTATCTATCGTATATTAGAACATATTGAAACCAGCTTATACAATGCGGTTCGGATGAGCCGCACATGTGTCGTTACCGGTCTATTGTTGCGTATACTTCCCTGTAACATCGTAAGCCACGTACTACGTATCAGCACCTAAACAATTACCGAAATTCCCCCTACTGCAGAAAATGCAGTTTAAACTGAGTTTGATGCAGTTACCAAAGTGTAGTTTTTTTCCAGCCGACAATTTATATCTACGTGGCATTGAAGTAATCCTTCAGCTCTGAGACCATCAAAAAAGTAAATCTCGATCTCGATCATTGAAGGTCAAATTAGGAGAGAGAGAGAGAGAGAGAGAGAGAGAGTCAGACAGACAGACAGACAGACAGAGATACAGACAGGACAGAGAGAAATGCCTGTGATGTACTTCCAAAGTAATAAAAACCGAAACATGTGAAGAATTGATTTATATTATGAGATACCAGTATTATTTTAGTGGATTTGCCTACATCCACAACATTTATAATTTCAATTGTATAGAGGGGCGATAGAGCGTCAATAAGATATTTTCATAGGCTTTTGGCCCTGTATAGGCCAATAATAAATTGTAACCTTCTGGGACAATTGGTGGAAATATGGGAAATTCACATGGATGAAGTCATGGTACATGATCCCGGGGAAAATGGCAACAATGGTGAAAGTGGCTCACTTCAATCGGGCGGTGCAGTTAGTAACAGTGTTGCATGTGGTTGACCCCAATGCGCGTTACTATAGATAGGAAGGTGAAATGAATGTTATAGTGACACAACGGGTTTAATAGGAACAAATGGAATTTGATGGGAAAAAAACGAAACATAGACATACATATATTCATACATTCCTAAAATGATGGGCCTGTCTAGCCTTAAGGTGAACTTTATATGGAAATGGCATTTGAAACCAAACTGGAATTGTATAGGTTATTTTGACCTAGGACGATTGAGAACGAAACGAGAATTTAACATGGGTTTTTGGGACTGTCTAGATCCAAACTGAACATGAACATGGGCAAACAAAACATAGGCAATACATACACATGCATAAACATATACACAAACAAACAATCAAACCAAACGGGGAGGGTGAAAAGCAAACTACGTCAAATCTCACAAACCTGCTATCCCCAACACCACAACAGATACTATCCATCACACCAAATATACCATAAAAAATCCCTTAAGCTCGCTATCCAAAGCTAATTAGTGTTAGTGTATAATTTAAATCTCACAATAAACAGAAATGGAAAAATCCTAATATCTATTTATGGCCTCACCTTTGAGTTAAATCCTATCGAAAAAGACAGTATCTATTTATAGCTACAATTTGCTGAAAATCCTGTGGAAACACCCAATTTCTATTTATAGTTACATCATGTTGAAATATCTTTATTTTGGAAAACCCCAATCTCTTTTTACAGTCATAACTTGTAGTAATTCCTTTGGAAAAACTAGTATATATTTATAATTTCTTCTTTTAGTAAAATCCTATGGAAGAACATAAGCTAGATTCATAACCTCAAAATGTATGGCTTAAATGACCTCACGATACTAGACACTGAGGAAAAATTGGCAACAATCAGGCAGCTACTAAGTAACAGTGCATTAGGTAGGTAGATGAAACGAACTTGATTATGGACAAAGGGTGATGATACTGACAAACAAAACATATACATTAAAATAAATCTACACTCACACGCATAATAACACAAACGTCCTGTAATAATGTAAGAGAAATCTCATAGAGAGACTTTCCATTACACCACAAAAATACTGTTCATCAGAAAAATTATACCATTCAACAACCCTTAAAACACTCTTCGTATTGCCTTGGTGTTAGTGTATGTTACGGAATTGCATAAATCACTTTATTTTTTAAATACATGTACTCCGGTTTCGTATCTGTTTTGTGTACAACGATACCCGAAGAGTTATATATATTGTACACTATTTCGAAACAGTGGAATAAAGACGATCGGTCGCCTAATCATAGCTTGTTGCTCAAGGATAAAACATTTTATGTCTATTCTAGTTTACCTGCGGACGATTCGCTGATTTATCTCGCGTTGAAAGAAGCACTTCCGAAGAAATGATCGCTAACTGAGCAAGAGTTTCGCAAGAGATTTAAGTATAGTAAACCCGAGCAAGGCGAGACATTCACCCAGTTCGTCAGTAGGACGTGCAATTACTTGCAGCGATGGGTGAAATGTGGTAAAGTCGTCAAGACATTTGCTGATCTCTCTTGGTTTGAGAGCAACTATTGACAACTTATGGCAAGGAGTTATATTTATTCTTGAGGGAAAGTTCCTTCACGAATATATGTGACACGGATACAGAGTCGGATTTATTCGCTGAAGCTCGGGGAGGGTAAGAGAATATCATCTCGCGAGACAGCATAGGTGGCAATCTGGTCAAGGACCAAAAACCCAGATAACCCGAAAAGCCTGGTAAGTGTAACCAGGAAGGGCATAATGACAAGCAATGTTTCACGTGCAATGAGTAGAGTGACGCGGTTGCTTTTAAAAACGGTCGGTAGATTGGAAAACTCATGTTTCCCAGCTTAGTAACCGGGATTGAGTGTACGAGCCAGTGGTTCGTGCATTGATCGGTAGTGATGCGATCCAATGGATCGGCACGTGTATTGTCTCCGAGGCAAGGGTAATGACGGCAAATGGCACCGTCAACGGACAAGAAGCACTGTTTTACAGGAAACATGGTTCACTAGTGCAATCATGTAACGGAGCCTCGTTCGCGATGAGCAATTTCTTGGGTATAAAGCACCTTGTATACTACAGGACAAACAATAGTCCAAGGTCCTGTCGCAAGGATAGTTATCGAAATACATTTTCTGACAATAACCGTTGAAGCGTTGTGCATAGCCAACCCGATAAATGAACCTACTATTGGCAATGTACAGAGATCTAGACTACAAACCATGTCTGTCGTTCGATTATCGATCAGCCAAGTAGTGCAAACCTATGCTGAGGAAATGTAGGATAACAGACCCCAACGAGGTTCTTACGGATTTTGGAGCGCAATTCACCTCATATCTCATGGCAGAGATTAGTAAGTTATTGTCCCTTAAGCAGTTTTACACATCACCCTTCCACCCTATGTGTAACGGGTTGGTAGAGAAATTCAACGGGACGTTGAAGCAAATGTTCCAAAGGATGTGTGCGGAAAGATCTAAAAATCGGGATAGGTACGTGAAACCAGTTCTGTTCGCGTATCGTGAGGTTCCTCACGAAAGCTTAGGCTTCTCTCCGTTTGAACTATTGGACGGTAGGACAGTTCGTGGTCCTATGCGTATTCTACGCGACCTGTGGTCAGACGAGGTTGCGAACGAAGAAGTTATGTGGTTGATTTACGTGAAAGGTTAGAGAGTACATGTTAAATTGTGCAAGACGAACTCGCGAAATCTAGCCTTAAATTTGTGAAATACTACAACCAAGTAACGCTGAGCAAGAAGTTTGATGTATGCTCTAAGGTGGTACTGGTGTTTTTCTCTACGAATAAAAACTAGCTGATAGTCCAATTTTAAACGGCCATACGAAGTCAAATATGTGGAATGCGAAATGAACTATATAATTGACGTGGAAGGTAAGTTGAATACCTCATAACTGATCAAGACTAAGGGATATCCAAATTCTTTAAGGCGTGGGGGACAATCAACAAACAAGTGGTGAAAATGTTAGCCCAGGGAATGACCGTACCTTCCAGTCCCCGCAACTGTCCCCATGTTAATAGTCAGAAAGAAAAACGGGACAAAATTGTTTTGTATTGACCTTAGGCAACTGAACAAAATCACCATGTTCGATGCAAAACCAGAGCCAGACATAGAAACCTTATTTTCAAAGATGACAGGTCATAAATACATTTCCAAGGTGGACCTTACCAAGAAATATTGACAGGTACCAATATCGGATTATATCCCCGAGTTAACGACATTTGCGACTACCAAAGTTCTTTATCAATTTACATTCATGCCTTTCGGTTTAGTCAACGCCGGTTTGTCATGCGTTTGTCTCATGTGCAAATTGTTAGGCGTATGGAAATCAGCTGCTGTTATACTTGAAGAAAACATAGGTTGCCAACGCAAGATTGATGCGTTGGGCGTTGTCCTAACAACCGTATAGTTTCCGAATCAAGGGGAGTCGAAGAGTTGAAAACGTGGGTGCATATTAGCAAATCATTTTCATTCAGTATCCAAAACTGAATGTTTTAATAATTGTTTATGTTCACATTTTTTGATTGTTCTAAAAGTGGTACCACTTTTTTATTGGGTGGGGATTAATAGTGTCACGGAATTGTAAAAATTCTTTTATGTATTAAATACATGTTTCATATTTTTCGTGTACGATAATACCCGAGGTGATTTATGTATATTGTACAATATTTCGAAACAGAATTAGGTTCATCCTATGCCGCACATGGGAAGTGCTTTCGATGGGAAGAAATGAATACTTGCAGCGCAAATACGACGTATGGCTGCATCATCTGTGTATAAATGCCTCACCGTAAGACTAAATCTTCACATTACGGAACGTCTTGAGAGTGAGCGGTCAGCTTAAGAACACGCACATCTACAGCTGTAGCGCTATGTGAGTCATTCTTTAATTGCTTGTGTATACGTTATAACTAGTTTAGTTTTTAATAGTTTCTAGGTAGCTTCAGCTAACGCAGTCTAATGCAAATATTTTCTATTTTATTTGGAATTTAGCAAGAGGATTATATTAGCCATATTACTGCAGTTTATTAAGAAACGTTTGGTATCATATTATCATACACAGGTAGGTTCACTTCTGAACCTGTTTATTGCTTTGTTATGTCATGCCGATAATGTAATTTATATAGCTTACCGTACATAACATTATTACGTGTTATCGTATATGACCGTGTCTCTCATAGTACACGGTGTTAAATTTAATATCGGCTGATCGGAATCGACGTGCTACCAGCTGTAGAGCTAACCTCAGAAGTGGCTGGCCAATTGTTGGGCGCTGATTGCTTGAATGACCAAGGAATTGCATGGTGGTCAGTGATTACCAGGGTAATGACTGCTTGATTTACCAGTATGACTGGTAGCCAAGTATACTGGTGATGGAGTGTATACTTCCACACGTGTAAACTTTTAGCCGTGGGTTAATTTTAGGGTTTTTGCAATGCACACTGTTTTGGGATTGTAATTATATATTGTATGATGGTTGTCCTTTTGTCTTCACAATTTTACTATTTGAGTGAAATATCTCATTATTTTACCATTTATGTGCATTCATTTGTACTATTTGAGTAAAACACAGATTTCTTTTTCGTCCTGTGAAATTACTTTGAATCATTCACCTTCGTCCCTGTCCTGTGTAAGGTCGTTTATATATATTTTCATTTGTTGCATTATTAGGTTAGTGCGGTTTATGTTAATTGGTCTAATATTTAGATCTAATGCACACACCATATAATCATACTTTTTTTCTCATTCATGTTATTCAATATTAAACATTGTTGTAACAAGATAACCGGGTGGGATTTTGGATTTACAACAGAACAGTTTTGATGGGGATACTAATACAAGGAATAGAATGAGCAATAATTCTGATTAATATGTGCATGTATATGATCCAAATATGGGATCAGTTAACATAAAACACACTTACGTAATAACGAAAATACAAATTAATGACGTTACACAGTACAAGGCCAAGGGGTGAATGATTCACATCGATTTCACAAAGAAACAATTGATGTGTTTTATTCAAATAGTAAAACAAATGTTGTATTTTAGTCACATAGTAAAATGTATTGACTCAAATTGTGAAATTATGTAAGCAAAATGGTCATATATGCAAATTATCTTTACAGTCCCAAAACAACACTGTGCTTTACAAACACCCAAACATTAGCCCACGGCTAAAAGATTACATGTATGGAGTTACAGACTCCGTCACCAGCACACTCGGCTACCATTCACACTGGCCTATCAAACCGTCAGTATTACATGTTGGTCAATCAAGCAATCAGCGCCCACCAATGTCGGTCAGCAACGCCCGATCACCTGCTATTCGACCAGCAACACCGTTTATTCAGCTCTACGGCTGCTATGGTTCAGCTTCGCAGCTGCCATGGCCGACTTCTGTGGTTAGCTCTGCAGCTGGCACCACTTCGACTCCGATCACTCCGATAACTCGGATGGCTCTGGTCACTTGGGTCAGCTGAAATTACATCAAACACCGTGTAATATGCATGCTATGGGCATATACGATAAAATGCACTGACGTTATATACGGTAAGTTATACAAATTATATTATCGACACAGTAATTACAAAACAGCGAACAGGTTCAGAAGTAAACCTAACAGTGGCCGACAAGAATCCTACGGTACTAAATGTTTGTTCAAAATGCAGTATTATATTGCTAATATAAATCCCTTGCTAAGTCACAAACCAGAATATAAAATAATTGCATTACATTACGTAAACCGAAGCTACACAAAGAACATACAAAAAAAAACTTGGTAGTACAATAGTTATAACTTATACCCAAGAAATTAATAAGTCACATACCTCTACAGAGGAAGATGTGCAAGTCTTTAAATTAGACCTCTCACTAAGACGTTCCGTAATGTGAAGATTTAATCTTATGGTGAGGCATTTATACACAGACAAAGGCGTCATAGATTGTCTGTGCGCTGGAACATTCGGTTTTTCCCATTGAAAGCACTTCGGATGTGCGGCATAGGATGAACCGAACTCACTATTTCAGAATATTGTACAATATACATAAATCACCCTCGGGTATCGTTGTACACAATAAACGAAACCCGAGTACATGTATATAATAAATAAAAGGATTTACCCAATTCGGTGAGAATAACATCTCTATCACCTTCAAAAGTATGCCGTTGTAAATCTGAAATCCAACCAGGTTATCTTGGTACAGTGTACTATTTCAATCTCATACTGAGTAATTGGGAAATGGAAAAAAGCAGTATCTAATTGAAGCGTCATTTTCACCTAAACTGTTATTGAAATAAATCGCATCAATTTATAACTACAACTTAAAGAAAATTCGAATGTAAACAGCTAGTATATATTTATAGTCTCATAAGTTGTGTAGATTCCTTTTGAAAAACCTATTATTTATTTTTTAGCCACAATTTGTTCTAAAATCCTATGGAAAAAATAATATAAATTTGTCGATACGACCTTTGGAAATTTGTTTTCGAAAACCCAAATATATATTTATAACCTGAGAGGTAACTAGTGTTGCAAGCGACTGACCTCAATCGGAAGACTACTAAGTAACAGTGTAGGAAGTGGCAGACCTAAATAAACTCTACTATATATAGGGACAAGAAAAACATAGACATATAAAAAACTCAAACACATACACACAATGTTTTATGGTGCAAGTAGTGTGATGGATATAATTTATGTTATTTAAGGAATTTATTCTTCTTCTGTTAGAATCTACGATACCGCAAGACATTTTAATGGTAAAGCTGTTGTGATAGGACGAATGGTCGAGGTTCACTTACCTCGCATGATATTTAATTGGACACTAACATCAAGGTGATTTGGGTAGTGTGCTAAAGGAGTGTTGAAGGTATAGTTGGTGTGATGAATATTATCTTTTATCCAAGCTATCACGGGACGTTTGAAGTGTATGTGTGTGTGCATATGTATGTGAATGGATATGCCTATGTTTTGCTTGTCGCTATCAGTCCCCTTTGTCCATATCAAAATCATTTAACCCACCTATCTACAATATCACGTATTGAAGTCAGACACTTACAACATTTTCGGGAATTGGTTCACAGTGTCAAACTAGGTAGAAATTGTGGTGCTATAAACAGAATCATGGATTTTTCCATAGAATTTTACTAAAAGACGAGACTATACATATATCGCGACAGTCCTAAAACCCATGTAAAATTCTCATTTGGGTCTCATTTTCAAAATTCCCATTTGGGTCTCAATAGTCCCAGGCTTAAATGTCCTATATTATTCCATTTGGGTCTCAGTTTCCATTTCCATATAAAATTCACTTCAGTCTAGGCAGTCCCATCATGGTAGGAGTATATGTATGTGCATATATATGTCTATATGTCCTCCTTATTAAAGCCGTTTTGTCCGCATATAATTAATTTCACCTTCCTATTTATAGCAACGCCCATTGAGGTCAGCCACTTGCAACACTGTTACCAACTTCACCGCCCGTTTGAGTTCACCGTTTTCAACATTGTTGCCATTTTCTCCAGGTCTCCAGTATCATGACGTCACCCATGGTAATTTCCCATGAGCTGAACTGTGCCCTAGGATGCCTTTGTACTAAGTATATCTTTGTGCATATATATGTCTATATGTCCTCATAAGGCAATCAGTGTCGGAACCACTTATGAAGGGGGTGGGTGTAAATTATATATAATAATAATAATAAGTATGAGGACTTTGTATATCGCCTAATCTTTAGAAACTCTAAGCGCTTTACAACATTAGACAACACCTATAAGATAAGAAACATAATAACATTATTACAAAAACAAACAACATGAACTTAGAAAAACATTAAAAAATAAAAAACATGCTGAGAATATTTCAGGTAGGAAACATTATTAGATCTTTAAGTTTGTTCTTACAGTCGAAATAAGTGAGTTCTGAGAACCCTCTTTAATGTGATCACTGTGTCTTTGTGTCTAAGTTCAATGGGCAATTCATTCCACGTTGCTTGGCCCTGGTATGCAAAAGAACGCTGTCCATATGACTTTCTTTTCATAGTGGGAATAATGAGAATACGATTGTCAGAAGAGGAGCGTAAGTATTTTGCTGGTGTGTACACATGGGTGAGGTCAGATAGGTATCTTGGACTAGAGTCGGACAATGAAATGTAGCACAGACAACAAAGTTTTTGTGTGATTCTGGATTGAATGGATAACCAGTGTAGGATACAGAGCAGCGGGGAGGTGTGCTCTGATCGTGGTACTCTAAGTATGATCCGAGCAGCTGTGTTTTGAACGTTTTGAAGTTTCTGGAGTAGATATTGAGATGAACCAGACAGAATTGAGTTACAATAGTCCAGTCTTGAAAGTACTAATGAACACACAAGTGTTTTAGTGGCATCAACTGAAAGATATTTGCGAATTGAGCTGATGCGTCTCAGCTCAACATATGCAGCCTTGCATATGTTCATGACATGTTGGTGCAATGTGAGAGTACTGTCCAGAGTAACACCTAGGTTTCGTACTGATTGTGTGAATTTAATGTTGGCGTTGCTGATATTTATTGTTTGAGATAAAGGATGTGAATGAGAAAGTCTTTGTGTTGTGATCAGAATAGCCTCAGTTTTATCATCATTCATCTGCAGCTTGTTACAAGTCATCCATGATTTCACATCAGAAATGCACCTCTCTACACCTTGGATGGAGCATCAACTTCAGTTAGATTTGTATATTTGGGTGTCATCAGCGTACAATTGGTGAGACACTGGATGATGATCTCTGACACTTGAGAGCGACTGAGTGTACAGAATGAAGAGAACAGGTCCAGGAACAGACCCCTGTGTAACACCACAACAATAGATCAACTGGACTGGAGTGAATTCCATTTGCAGATACAATTTGTGTCCTGTTGACCAAGTAGGACTTGAACCAAGGTAAGGCTATATCATGAATGCCAAATACTTGCTGGAGACGGAGAAGTAATATATCATGGTCAATTGTGTCGAATGCTGCAGACAAATCAAGGAGGGTGAGGACTGTAATCTTTCCACTATACAAAGCAGAGAGAATGTCATTAACTACTTTTAGAAGAGTAGTTTCAGTACTGTGGCAAGGGCGATATGCAGATTGTACATTGCTAAAAAGACTATTTGAATTTAGGTGAGATACAAGCTGGGATAGAACAACTTTTTCTAAGATTTTTGAAATGAATGGGAGACTAGAAACTGGGCGGTAGTTCTTTAAATTGTTATGGTCTAGTGTTGGTTTCTTTAGCAGAGGCTTTACAATGGCAGTTTTGAAAAATGATGGGAATTCCCCAGATGAGAGAGAGGTATTAATAACATCAGTTAGTGAAGGCAATACTGGATCTAAGCACTCAAGCAGCAGTGATGTTGGAATTGGATCAAGTTCACATGACTTTGGTGCACCCTTCATCACGATTATACGTACGAAATCCATAGAGACAGGTTCAAATGCTGCTAATTGTTGCCGCTCAAATTCTGTATCCCAACTGTATGGTGACGAGTCAATTGAAATTGTGGTGTCAAGCTTATCTCTAATGGTTTGTACTTTATCACGGAAGAAATTTGCAGACATGTCCGGAAGGTCGACTGGAGAGAAGGTAGTTGGAAGTGGTGTTGATTTATTCCTTGACATTAGCTTGTTAGTAATCTCGAAAAGCTCTTTGCAGCTGGAACTTTCCATGATCTTAGTAGTGTTGTGGGCTGATTTCGCTGCATAGACTATATTTGTGACATTCTTCTTAGCGACTTGCTTATGAATAGTGAGTCCAGTGGAAAGCCAGAGCATCTCAGCTTTACGGCGGTCTCTTTTAGCAGTGCGAAGCTGGTCCGTAACACTGCTATACCATGGAGAACACTTTTGAATTGATACTCTGCACTTGGTAGCTGGGGCATGTTTGTCAAGTAATGAACGCAGACAGTTATCGAGTTGTTCTGCGGTAGGATGTAAGCAAGTTGTTAGGTTAGCTTGGATGTCGTGCATTAGTTTGGTTCTATTTATCATACGGAGGTTTCTCTTAGCAGCAGATAAAGGTGAAGGGTTAGGGACTGATACATCAAGATGGCATATAATGCAGAGGTGATCTGATGCAAGGTCATGGGATACCAGGGATAACCGCAGAATGTTATCATCAGGTCTATGAAGAATGCAGTCTAAAATGTGACCATGTTTATGGGTTAACTGACTGTTTGAGGTTGAAAACATTAATGGAATCCATGAGTTTTGATGTATTTGAGTTTCCGGGAGAGTCAAAGTGAAAGTTGAAATCTCCAAGAATAATCAGGTTGCCACCTATCTATTTTCCATAGTCCAGGAGATTCGGAAACTGCTCCAAAAAGAGAGAGTCAGCCAACTTGTTTTTTTTCTACTAGGAGGAGGGCGGTATAGGCAGAAAAAATGGACTGACCTTTGCTCCAGTGTGAGTGTGCTCTGGACTAGTTCAAACGATGTGTGGTCGAAATTGAATGTTGTGGTATAGTTAAGATGCTGTATCATGGAGTTCTTTGTGATGACAGCAATTTTACCTCCGCGAGAATTACAGGGGAACGACTTGATGGAGTAACCAGTGGGTGTTAGTTCCGCACACTTGGGCTCATCGCCTGATGTTTTTAGCCATGTTTCTGTCACGAAAAATATGTCAACATTTTGGTCGTTGATAGAATTAACTATTTCTGTGCGCTTTTCCGGTGGTCCTACTGACTGGGCATTGAGGTATTTCTTGGATAGTTGACAAAAAGGTTGACGAATTAATTGGGATTTGAATTAGGTTATCTAAATTAACGGTCGAAAATATTTTAAATGGTTGTGCCGAAATAAGGGAGATAACTGGAATTCTTCTTCCTGTTCTACGCCGGCCAGCTTAGAAACAACGTTTCTTTTTTCGCTTCTGTTTACATTTAGGTAATGATGAATGTAGTCCAAGTTCGTTTAGTCTAGAGCACAATGTAGTGTGGAGAACCAAGGAGTGAACATTTAAAGCAATTAATGAGGGTCCATCGTAGCATAAAAGGGTTGACTGGCGAGTATCACGTGATGGCGGTTTGTTCAAAAACAGTGGAGCAAGACAGCTGAGAAAAAGTCTAATTATTCTCGTTTCCAAAACAAGGAGATGAAGAAACACATACGAATTTAACAGCCAATACATAATGAACACAATAACGAAGATGAAAACAGGCAACAAGCACAAATATCATGAAAACGGTACTAAAAAAACGGAACAGCTGCGTCAAGCCGGTTAAGCGATAGCGGCCATCTTGTTCATATATCATATTAATATATATATACCCTAACATGAGTCCTTAAACTCTCCTTTATATGGATATAATTATCACACTTATATTAGGAAAAGTGGTATGTGGTTTAGACATGTACTTAGTTTATCTAAACGCATATAATTGTGTCAATGGCAAGAGAAGAACTTTGAGTTGTCAGGATTTGATAGCTGTATATGTAGCAGAATCATGAATATTTTAAATGACAGGGCTCACTGTACATTTTATGTTATGCTCTCATTACACATTTTCAGTTTCGGTACTTTTGAATCTTTGCTTGTGATTAAACCAAAAAGATGTATAAAGTCTGAAAACAAGCACAAAACATATATTTCCAATAGAGTTCTAATTTTTGGATAATAATTAAATTTAGTTGTAAATTAAAAGATTCGGGATATATATCACGAATACAAATGTTTTGCGTAAAAAAGTGATAGGCATTGTCAAAATATTAACACACGTCTACCTTGATCTCAGGTTGATATTCGTGACCATATCAATAGCAATCGACAAAAGCTGCAGTGCTAGCACAAAGTAAGTAGACAAAAAAAACCACGATATTTCGCTTACTGCTGACATTAATCTATAATGCGTCTTTGGGCATGGTTAGTACGTGCGTGCGCATTATCGTTATTGTTTTTCTGAAGGGAATATCCAAACCATATTGAGTTTTTGTTGTTATGGGGTTAACACTATTTTACCGCACACAATAATCAATACATAGGGGCCAGTATATTTGGTAGACGAAGATCCCAGAAACCCCGGGGAAAACCAACGATCCACGTAAAGCTATTGGCAAGCTTATCCACATACTTAAATTGGCTGAACCTAGATTCGAAACCAAGCGGACAGAGGTGAGATGTCAATAATCGGTAAAGGCGAGCGCCTTAAACCATCATTCATCTGCGGTTATCCAAGCCATATTATGTGTGTCAAAAATGGCCGAAAAACAAGGCACTTATGCATTCTAAGCGACTGCGACTTTATAATTTTAAATTACTCTACATTTGGAAGATAATACCTTGGCATTTGCTTTTTACATCCGATAAAGTGAGAAATTGTTAAGAGCAAGCTCACAATGTTGAAATATACGAGTCTTCACACACGTAGTAAGGGAGTTGTGCAATTACAGTAACAACTAAGTCCATGAATATAGATGTATTTAATTCATCATTATGAAACATTAGACCAAAAGGCACCATCATGTTTCTTTTCCTAAAATTTGGCATCATGTTTCTGTTTCAATACAATGCAATAACCATTTGATATGAACATTTACATAGGTAGCAAGCTGTTACAACATGCATATTGTGTTTCTTTTGTTACATGGATATACAAGAGAACAGGTGTACTCGTCAGTGGTTGTGTATTCATTCAAAATTTCAAGGATTAAAGGAGTAATAATATCTACAGTGTCTCTAATATTCAGATTCGGTGAGTAATAGTATTTTAGTTTAGGAATGTAACATCATATACTACATCTTTGACTATAGTTAGAGCTCAACATTCAAGGTATTTGGTGTATTTACAGGTGTAGAATAAGTTAATACCAATTGCCATAATTAATACAGTGGATTTATTTAAACATTGACATAATGTAGGTGAAATTTAATCCGTTATTCAAGCGGAGTTCGGAAACATGTTCAAAACGAAAAGTTTTAGGTAATCCATGATGGTTTCCCAAGTTGACTAAACTGAACTACAACGGTTATATCTAAACATTTTGATGATATATCATTTACTCCACTGGCACGGAATAGAAGAAATCCACCAATGTTAACATCAGATATGACCATCTGGATATAAAATGAAAGCTCTCTGTTCTTGTGTTTGATTACATTCAACCCAACTCTGTTTGACATATGATAACATATACTAAAAGCAATAGCACTTTGATTTTAAATTCTTACCTAGAAAGACTTTATCTATCTATTGTATGTGACTCAAGATACCTCATTAGAAGGCATCAGCTTCTCACTTGAAGATAGCAACTTCTCCGGATTCTCTAAAGTTTAAACTTACACCGCTCCCACAAAACAAGTGTAAGGTGTTGACGATGATTACTAGAATCTAAAGTAAAACACAAACTCTATATATGTTTGTAATATAAAGCTTATATCACAATGGTAAAACATCCTGACTTCAAGGTATAGTCAAGGAACTGATAAATAACACAATGACTTGATCTTCAAACTTTGAATTCACCTGCAAATCTGAAGTCCTACAAAGTTACGTTGACTCTTTATAGCTCTACAAATACTTAGTTTATTCAGAGGCCTAACTATAAAGAATGGACAGACACTAAATTTCATCTCCAGCCTGCATAAAGTTATTCTTAAACAAATTATCACGGAAATAATATTTTACATGCCACTAGCATCCCAAACCAATATTCGCTAATCTCTAGGAAGTTTACCCTCCATCATTGGGAATTCAGACGCAGACATAAATGCTGATACACCAATTAACTCTGGTGAAATTCACTTAAGATCTTCTTACCTTTAGGAACCATAAACTGAAAACCAAAGTGGTGAGGATATTTCAGCTGAGCTAGCTGGAGAAAACAGTAATAATGAATTTCTACGCAAGGCCATCACAAAGGCTGATGCTCAGACAGGTAATCTTTATCTGCTGAAGGGTAAATATGACAAGACATCCCTAATGAGGGAAATTAAAATTGCTTCAACTAGAATCCAATAAACTGTCTAAGGAATGTGAATCTTTAAAAACCAAACAGGAGCATGCAAGGAATGAACATGACGAACTTGAAGAACAGCTATCAGATTTCAAGACTAAATTTATAAGCCTTGGAAAAACAAACATGGGATGTGACCTTAGTAACACATCAAGCTGTTGTCTTATTCTGGAAGAAGACAACACAAAAATGAAAGACAAAGTAAGACAATTAAATAAAGACAAAGATTCGTTTTTGTCAGAACTTATGCAGCTTAAATATAACTATGCTACTTCAATGAGAATGCATCCTGACGTTCAAGCGACAGTGCAAGAAAACATTATGTAGATAGAAACATACATTTTCAGAACTCTCAAAGAGTCACAGAAGCACATCAGTGAACTAGGCCGCTTATGAAAATGAAAGGAAATACCTGGATACAAAACAATAATTCTAAACCCACCTAAAGTATAGGGAAGATCCCTAAAGTCCATCACGCTACATTGGAAAAAAACTCTACCACGCAATGTCATAAATTGCAATAGAATGTCTTTATATATCAGACATAACAGTTTTATATGTCGTGATACACTGGATTCTAATAAAGACGGAGAAGAATAAATAAAAAAACGTGATAATTCCAGACTAAACACTCTCATAAAAAGAGACTCCATTATTAAATATGTACATTAAATAGGACTGAAACCTTGGGCTCAAGTTAAGTGTTTACCTGTTACAGAACCTTTTCGTATATTTGATGCCATGTGAAAATGAACCTTTCTAATATGGCACTATTATGATCAGTGTTTAGGCAATAATGTAAGTAACACTGTTCAGATTGAAAAGGTTGAAATCAATTTTTATAACATCCTAAACAACTTTTACGTGGAAATCAAAACTGCTCAGTATTTTCATGCAGTGCATGCACCAGAAATGACAGAGACATTTGAGAGTTGAATGCTCTAATTGAAAATCTATGTCAGGGGTGGAATCACAAAATGATATACATTGAATATGTATTCGTGACAAAGTCTTTATCAGTTTTGGAACACTTGATGGCGAAAGACAAATTTCATCTGAATAAAGAGGTTTATCCCACTTTCTCAGTAAATTTGATTTTTTCAACACTGAAGGACAGCGACGACACCCCTAAAAGGCATATAAACATAGATCACAAACAAAATTGGGGTCATGAAAACTGTTCTAACCATCGTCAGAAATCAAGGAGATGTTTTCACTGCTTTGAACGAGGGCATAACGTGCAATCACGCAGACACACAAGCAAAGTAGTGTCCTGACTGCCTGCAATATGGGCATAATGCAAAACACTGTGAAATGTTCCTCTCAAATATGCAGTATTAGGAAAAAGGCAATGAAGATGGGACCAAACGTTTAACAACCAAAAGCATTTTTCCAGAACCTTCAAAACATACTATAAGATCTACACAGTGTAAATCTTCTTGTGATGACAGGAAACAAATTACATATACCCCACTGAGTGATATTGTCCATGGAATTACATCTGGTGCAATTCCATTAAATGGATTCATCAATGAAAGTGACCATAATGTTTTAATAACTGTTGAATGTGTTAATGATTCAAGATTCATTGACATATCTTTTGAAAGAACAGTCATGATTTAAGACAATATATAAAACAACAATTTAGAGAAAAAATACCATGGTTCATGATACTGATAGTGACAATATTAGTTGACATGCTCCATATCATTTATGTCAAACCATCAAAACTTAGACTTTTTTCAAAATCACTGTAAGCAAGAAGGTCTGAAAATTTGCCATCTGAACATCAATTATTTTTTCCCCAAACTAGAAGAAATCAGGAAATAAATGAGTAATGTTTATTTGCTTTCAGTTACACCATCTTATTCATGACGATGAACTTATAAGTCCTAACTGCAGTTTCAAACAAAAGACCGACATTTCAAAAAAGGGTGGGGGACTTCTCGTTTACATTTAAGGATGGCATTTCTTTCAAACGTCTATATGATGTTAAGGATATCGGTATCGAAAAAACTTGGTTAGGAATTAGACATAATATCGAATCACCATTGTATTAGGCTACGTATATAGACTACCTAACAATGGAAATACTTGGTACTATACTTCAAAATAAGCTTGAAAATGTATGGAGAAAACAAAGAAGGCTGTTTAGTGGATAACTTCAATTACAATTTTGTTATAAAACCAATCAAAGCTGGAATAAATTAATGAATTCCCTGAATTATCAAAGCTAGTTCATGTACTCACCAGGATAACATATGTATCTGAAACACTAATAGATCATATATTAACAATGCTGACAATATTATAGAGGTTGCAAATCCCCAATATTCCAAATTTGGTCATTATCCTATAAGCTGTACACGAGAATTCAGTTGGAAACGTAAATCTTATCATCACAGATATATCAGGTATCGAAAAAGGAGATGATATATTTCAAATAAATTCCTTAAAGAACTGAAATGTATCCCTTAGTAATTGAATGTTTTGATGACCCGTCAGACGCTCTAGACATCTGGATAGGTATGTTTACTGAAGCCCTGAGCACTCGTGCTCCTTTTAATTTCAATAGAGTCAAGACCAAAAAAATCAATCAAGCTGTATTGCAACTGACATAGTGAATCCTATTAAGACAAGGGATAGATTTCATAAATTTAAGGAGCCAGACAGTTACAAATTATGGAGAAAGAGAGTTACGTCAATGATTCGAAAGGCAAAGACAAATTATTATTCCACTGAATTTTCACATAGTATTACAGAAAAGAATCCTAAAAAACTCTGGAAAAGCTTCAATGACTTGAGAGGCAAATCTGTCAATAACCTGCCATTTAAATCTGTCAATAACCTGCCATTTAAATCTGTCAATAACCTGCCATTTACATGTATTAGTGATGCAAATGGTGCTATTAAGCATTAACCTCTTGAAATTGCAACTGAACTCATTGATTTCTTTGTGAATATATTTGAAAAAACTTGTGCAGAAAAGTTAGACCGTAAAGTGTTACAAAACTTAAAACAAAGATTATAATCAAAAACATCAAGCAGAAGTATACAGGCCATAAACAAATTCCGATTATATGACCTGCAGATAAAATTATATCTTCACTTTCAATAAAACACTAGAAAGGTGTACCTCAGAAGCATTTCGTCCAGACAGGTGTACGATGCAACTTAATTGAACCTTGGGAAGAACAATACTTATCATCAGCAGGTCTTTGACACCTTTGAAAGTGAAATGAACCTACCGCATAAGAGAACTGACGTTGTTAACTATAATATAGACACGAAAACAAATACAGGCGAGAAGAAGGGAACTGAAACCTATCTTTTTATATTGTAAAGCAGTACTATGAAAGATTTATATTATACAGTGAAAGATCCAATTGCTCTGATTTTAACGGGGCTTACGAGGAACTACATGCTGTCGTGCTAAGTTATAGGTTTCTACAGTTACACACATTGTCTAGTTCCAGATACAGATATATTATTATTCTTTGGCTTTGTAATAAATATGGAGGATTACTACCAGCTCTGTAGAATATAGAAATGGATCAAACCTTCCATAAACACAGAATTGCTTATCTCAATGTGCTCTGACTAAATGGAGTGGTATAACATTTCAAACTATTGAATAACCCTAGATCTCCATTAAAAGAGGGATAGAACTGTAAAAAACAGCCTCTTACACAATCAATGACAACAGCACAATGCCTCCACGGTAGTAAAGCTGCAATTTGTTCTGTGTCGGTTGCTTTTAACGCCATATGTCACACATTATTCACTCCATCTTGCCGTAGAAATGTGAGCTAAGTGTCTGTGTCGGTTGTTTTTAACGATACATGTAACACATTATTTACTCTATCATGCCTTGAAAAAGGGAAATAAGTACCCTTCCCGAGAACACACAGAGACAGAATGCCAATAATGGCTTGGTCGGGTATCAAACCTTTCAAATATATCACGAGTCCAACACCCTTACACAACCGAGTTACTACCGGCCCCTCTCCCTCCTGGCATGTGAAAGAACTAATGATAGAGAGGAACCGACGTTATTGGATAGTTCAATCTTGCTAGAATTACTTTTAGTGGAAAGTTTCAAAATATAACTGTGTGATTTTGTCAGATATCTATTTATGCTGATAAAAGTACACAAAAAAAACTTCAGTCAAATTGAAGAATGATAGAAAGAAAAAGAAAACTTTTAAAAGGAAATGTGCAACGCTATATGGATAATATTCCTCGTGCAATTAATACATAACTTTACGCAGCTGTATTGGTCACGTGTTTAATATATGGGAATGTTGATAAGTGTCATTTTTCAACAATCAAGAAATTTAAATAAATCTAGTTCTAAATGTAACTATACAAATCCTACAGAGAAAGCGCTCTTTACCCAACAAGAAGTAGCTTGCGTTTGAGGTATCATACCATATGCAGATACAAACCGTATAGCTTTTAATTGCCTTTTGGTCAATCAATCAACTAACCAACCAACCAACAAACCAACCAACCAACCAAGGAACCAACCAGCTAGCCAAACAACCAACCAATCAATCAATCAATCAATCAATCAATCAATCAATCACATCTCTCTGTTTATATACACTCTCTTGTTAGGCGTTGAATTGCCAGAAGATTCCATGCCACCAATTAAATGGATGAGACGTGACGCAGTTTTGAATTTTCATTTAAGTGTTAATATATGTATGCCTTGATTTGTCTTTATTAAAAAGGGTGAAAAACGATATTCGTACATATACACAAAATACACAAACGTAAACACATACACACACACATTTATCTCTCAATTGGCCATCACACCTAAGTACCTTCTTACGTACGTGCACGCACCGCTTAGGTCCTCTCTCTCTCTTTCTCTCTCAGTCATATCGCTACGATGGCTGCAGTACGGTACTGATGTCTTACACTGGGGCATCATGCTGAAGACATATAATGATGTCCCCCACCCCCACCCCCGTCACATTATCCTGACAACAGGCCGACCAGTCATAACACTAACGTCTTAACGCTGAACGCCTAGCGAGGTAGCTGATAGCATACTTTTTCTAAGACTTTGTATGATTCGATCAAAAGTAATAGGCAATTAATCTGAATTAGATGATACTTAAGCGATACTAGCCATGTTAATGTGTCTACATTCTTAAAAAGTAGAATAAGTTTCAGGACTTGCACGTTATCAACAGTCTCCCTTTATGTTGTTACAGTGACCGTTTCAATGTCTCTCGTTATATTTTTACTGTGATCATTTCTATAATCCCCCCTCTCATTGTTACTGTTGCTACTTGATCATTTCACTCATATCTATATAGTCGTACTGTGATCATATTTATAATGGTTGTCTCTCTCCCTCTTTTTTTTTTCTCTCTCTCTCATTGTTACTGTTGCTACTGGATCATTTTAATCGTGTGTCTTTATGTTATTACTGGTGGTATATCACGAATACGTTTGCCATGGTAATTCGAAAAATAAAAGTAATGCAAGCATTTTATTTTGCACAATCTTCAATTGCCATCTTTTCAATTATATTAAATTGTCGTCCCTCTATTAAATTCTTCCCCCAATTTATGATCACATGTTTCAACCTTATCCTATTTTCAGTACAAGCAGATACGTTATTAAAAGGGTAAATAACGTATAATTTCTCAACAAATATGTATCGCATCAGATTATTGCATATAATGCTTCCGAAACCAAATTATGCTTGGAAATTCAAGGCAGATGCTATCGAGCGTTTTAATTCGTTAATAGATAACATTTTAGTTTATCATTAGCGTTTAATCTGCGTAAGTCGTTGTGCCTATTGCTTAATTTTAGAGCACAGGTGTTTGACTGCTATTAATCATGCCGCATTTTACTTAAATTTCCTGAGAAGAATGCTATTTAAAATGTAACAATCCTCTCGGTAACATAATTATTTTTGTTTTCGATCAAGTTCCATCTAAACCAAAATGTGATAAAAGTAAGAGAAAGGAAAATCCAACAATTCTAGTGCATGAATATAACATTGGTATACAGTACTTATCGGTGGAAAATACTGTAAAGTAATATGGAGTGCGAAGCTGTACGTAATACATTGAAAGAGAGAATATCCTAAAATTGGCACGATGCTATATCATATTGGCAAAGTGAGTGAGCCAATTAAAGTGTAAAATCAACCTTGTCATTTAAGTGTATGCACTCAAATTAAATGTTAATTGTTACTGTAAAACTTCATAATAAGAAAGTTCAACCAAAACTTATTAAACATTGATAGTCGGATGATCCGCACCTTAACTGTCACCAGTAAACTTTCAGACTAACATCATTGATCGTTATGGACTTTTAAAAGGATAGTATGGTACTAAACTGAAACTGAAAGGAGGATATCGAGACTCATCGTAACAAACAAACGAAGTGGTACCAATTAGTTTCAACACGCGAAGTTTTCATTGTGACATCACAGCACACAACTTTCAATCACTAATGTGAACCTCTTCGAAAAAGATCAAATTACTTGATGATAGACTTTGCTGTATTGACGTTTAGGTGGGTGTTTAGGTGGGTGCCCCCCCCCCCCCACGAAGTCACTTGCCACTTGAAATTTGACCATTGTTTTATTCTTGCGCACGTGTATTGGTTATTATGAGTAAATAAATGCATAGACTTTGGCTTTGGTGCACTTTTGAATGTTTGGAAACACCCACAACACTTCAACTGATCAGGTCCTGGTTGCTGAAACATTCGGTACTGAAATGCTTACATAACCGGTATGACTCGTATTTTAATTGTAGGTACTTTCCTGAAAATGTTGGGAAATTACTGCACACTATTTTATTTCATATTGCATTTAGTAGTAATGCAATTACTTTACAGTATTTATGTGTTTGAAAGAAAAATACAGCTTTGTAGATTATTGTATTAGGAACAACAGTTTGATATCATATTCTCAGTCAAACTGTACGTCCAGTTCAATTGAGGGGCCAGGATTTCTTACAGTGAAGTGAAACTGTCTTTGAATTCGATATGAATATTTATGCAAGGTGTCAAAACATGAACAGAGCTGTGAATGCCTAATCCACCTTCAAAGTTTGATCCAGGCGTTTTCAATTTGACCTCAAGAAAGGTAGGTTGAGTAAATTAGATGCAAAATGAATTTACTTTGTTTCGTCGTGAGTAAACTGAATTTGAAAATAAGGGACTTAAAGCCCCAATGCAGCAGTTTATTACAAAAATAATTACCATTCTTCCAATCTAACTGATGTTTGGAAAGAGGGGAGGAGGGAAATGTTTTGATGGAGGGAAATGATTTGGAAACTGACAGAAACTGTTTGTCAAAATGATCAAGATGTTAGGTTTAAAAGACATTCAAATATTCCGTTTAGAACTAAGAGCTGTCACTCTTTAAACAAGTCAACGGAATAAATAGTATTTCCTTTCTTTTTCTGCAATACTCCAAATTTGGTCCGGTGACATTAGACAAATTCGGATAGTGACTAATGTAATAACACCAATATAGTATGGATTCGTGAAAAATTGAACATAGGCAAGCCCTCTTTTTCAAGACTATCAGAGAAGTGAAAGCGTGCATTACATAAAAAGGGACTTCGGTAAATATTGCTGATAAGATGGCGTTTTTGAATACTTGGAAAGGCGAAATTGGGCTGAAGATAATCTGACATAGTGTGGTGCTGGCTTCGAATATTTGTGACGGTGAGCTAATCCGATCTTTTATTCCAGCTTTGGCCTGAAATCGATTGACCAATAGATATCGCCAATCAACAGTTCTAGGAGACATTTCCTTGTCCATAATGTGGCGAAACATTGATATTATCTTGTTTTAATGCAATCCAACTACGATGAGGGCCAATATCTTTCAACATTCAGTAGTAATCAGCCGATTTAGCATATACGGCTTCAAGATTCAGTGGTAACCAGCTGAGTTGGCATATACGGCTACTAATCGGTGACTTTAAGTCACATACAAAAATGAAAAGTACCCAAACGGAAATGAAAATAATCCATCAAATGGTGTAGAAAAAAAAACAAATCAAACAATATTAACCAAAGCCATACGAAAACTGTACAAACAATCACCGGATGATCTGGAGAAGTCATTGTTATGTCTTGCTTATTTCCATCAAAATGGCCTGGACAATACAGTCGTCTGACAAGTATATAAAAGCAAGTGGTTGCAAACGTTATATGTTTTTATGTTTTTCTTTTCTTGTACAAAACTACGACCCTTCCAAGCCTTCTTTAATATTTTCGAATTCACATGTAGTACACACATAAATATGTCCTCCAAATATACAGATGTATCTGTTTAAAACTCCTTTACAGGCTTAGAAAGCACCATGCACACTAATGGTACATTTAAAGAGTCAGACTGTAATTTATTCCAATCCATTATCTCATGAATAACAATTAGAGTTGGTAAAAACAGTAACTTGAAGGTTGATAGTTTCAGGATGATATAGAATTCCGATAGACACAAAATAATATAAACGCAATACGGCTTCCCATGTTTAGTGCAACTTCATCCTCCACGAAGCGTTAACAAGTGCTTGAAAATCATATTTTGGTAATTTGATTTTACTAATGTTATGGAAACGGCGCCTGTAAATGGAAAATTAACAGATCAGACTAAAGGAAAACATGTTATTCAAAAATACCGAATTACAATTTAGCAAGTAATATCACGGCGCCGTTGTTTCTTCTGCGCAGAATAAAAGGTTCTTTATCAAGTAAAGACTTCTCAATTATAAACATATTGAGTAAAAATGAGTTTCTACGTTAATAAATAATCTAATGTAAAAGGAAGATATGATTCTTATCCTCGGATTTGAAGTTTCTTCAGCAGAACAAAAGTTTATGGTTATATCCAAGTTGCTGACAAGAACACACGAGAGATGGGGTGCTAATGAAAGCAATGTTTTACTACTCGTAGAAATCGACACACACACACACACACACACACACACACATATATATATATATATATATATATATATATATATATATATATATATATATATATATATATATATATATATATATATATATAAACAGCCATACAGAAATAAATAGATAGATAGATAGATAGATAGATACATATAAAGACAGATATATATATAAAGACAGAGATAGACACATCAAAGCTCCTAGATTTCATTAATGTTTTCAACCTCAAACATTCATTTAACCAACCCACCCATTAACATGGTCACATTTTAGACTGGATTCTTCATAGACCTGACTATAATATTCTACGCTCCTCCCTGGTATCCCACGAACTTGCATTACATCACCTCTGCATTATATGCCATCTTGACGTATCAGTCCCTAACCCTCCACCTTTATTTGCTACAAAGAGAAATATCCGTATCATAAATAGAACCAAACAATTGCATGACATCCAAGCAAACCTAACAACTTGCCTACCTCCTACAGCAGAACAATTCGATAACTGCCTGCGTTAATTACTCGACAAACATGCCCTAGCCACCAAATGCAGAGTACCAATTCAAAAGTGTTATCCATGGTATAACAGTGTTAGGGTCCAGCTTCGCACTGCTAAAAGCGACCGCCGTAAAGCTGTGATGCTTTTATTTTCAACAGACACGCTGTTCATAAGCAAATCTATGAATCCGCTAAGATGAACGTCTCAAACATAGTCCATGCAGCAAAATCAGCCAACTATAGTTCTAAGTTCACGGAAAGTTAAGGCTGCAAATACATCTTCGAGATTACTAACAAGCTAATGTCAAGGAACAAATGTACACCACTTCCAACAACTTTCTCTCTAGTCGATCTTCCGGACATGTTTGTAAATTTGTTCCGTGACAAAGTACAAACCATTAGAGATAAGCTTGACAACACCAATTTCGTTTGACTCGTCGTCACCATACAGTTGGGATACATAAATTGAGTGGCAACCATTCGCAGCATATGAACCTGTTTCTATGGATTTAGTACGTACGATCGTGATGAAGACTGCACCAAAGTCACGTGGAATTGATCCAATTCTAGCATCACTGTTGTTTGAGTGCTTATATCCAGTATTGCCTTCACTAACTGATGTTATTAATACATCTCTCTCATCCGTGTAATTCCCATCAATTTTCAAAACTGCCATTGTAAAGCCTCTGCTGAAGAAACCAACACCGCCTAGTTTCTAATCTCTCATTCATATCAAACATCTTATAAAAGGTTGCTTTATCACAACTTGTATCTCATTTGAATTCAAACTGTCTTTTTTAGCCATGTAAAATCTGCATATCGCCCTTGCCACAGTACTGAAACTGCTCTTCTAAAAGTTCTAAAAGTAGTTAATGACATTCTCTCTGCTTTGTATAGTGGAATGATTACAGTCCTCACCCTCCTTGATTTGTCGGCAGCATTTGCCACAATATACCATGATATAATACTTTACCGACTGCAACACGTATTTGACATTCATGATACAGCGTTACTGTGATTGAAGTCCTACTTGGTCAACAGGATACACATTGTGCATGCAAATGGAATACACTCCAATCCAGTCCAGTTAAGGGGAATTGAACATGGGGAAAATTGGGACTGTATAGCAACAAGGGAAAGTTGGGTTGTTGTATAGGGTATCGGGTAAGTTCTGCAAATTAAGCGGGTATCGGGTAGCGGGTGCCGGTTAAATTCAGCTAGTTCAGCAGGTAGCAGGTGGCGGGTAAGTTCACCTAGTTATACACTATACCAATAATACAACGCTTGGCGGGGGACGGGACCGACGGATATAGACATAGTCATAAATGTATAATATATATACGACACCTAATCTATAAAATCGACTAAGAATTTGTTTAGGCAAAGAGAATAAATATATTTTCAAGGCATATGAGTGGCCCAGAGAAAAGCTTTAGGGTTTCTTCTAATTTCTTCTTTTCTTTCACCAACTTCTTATTTTCTCTCCTACATTTTTCTTCTTCTCTTTCTTCTCTTTCTCCTTCTCCTCTTCCTCTTTTTTCTTCTTCTCATTCTCCTTTTCTTTTTCAATTTTGTCATTCCAGGCTATCAAACCTTTATTTCTTCTCTTCATTCTCCTTCTCTTCCTTTTCCTGTTTCAGTAACTCTCTTAGTTATTCTTTTGTCTTTCTCATATTGACTATTACCATCTTCACTCGATGGGTGCTATAAGAATAGAGGTCATCATTTAGTTTGACAAGCATCTCCTCTATCCTGCCCAAATCATCTACTTTTTCCTTCAACGTCTTTATTTTGTCGATTGTGTTAAAAGCCATCTTCTTCTTTGTTGTTCAGTAGAAAGGCGCGAATGGTCCGTCGTTCGTTTTAATTTAAGTCGTAATCCCACATACGGGCATGCACGACTGGTTCATGCCCCAAATGGGGCTGATTGATGTTTTCAAGGGGGAATGAATCGTGCCGCGTCCCCTAAAGCATTAATGCATTCATAGAGTGCTGTTTGATTTAGCCTACAGGCCGTTGGACAATAAGTCCCTTTCGACCTGTATGATTGGCAATCATGTGTGGAAATGGACCCAACATGCACTGAAAGTAAATAAATATCTATATGTCTATATGTCTGTATTACTGTAGGATAAGACGTCTCGTAGGATTGGGCACTGGTCTTATGACGTCACCTATATTCCGTGCGTACACGCTCATCGCGGCACCTACCTGATTTAATATACAAGTGGGAATCGGCCCACACACTCGTTTTCTAATGTCCGAGCAGATAGGAGGAGAGGAACATGGAAGGGAGGCTCAAACACCGCCAGTACGTACCTGAAGCGCCATGGCCTACTTTATGTCAAATATTTCCCAGTTTTATAATGTTTGGGATTCCCAATAACCAATAGTGTGTTGGCCACAATTGTAATTAGAGTTCTGAAATTTAGATTTAAATTTTCCTACTTTAATTAATTCAAAAGGCAAACAGTGTGCAAATATCTTGCTTAAACGAATGGATTACCCTTGAAAATATTTTGAATTTCGAGTTAGGAATGGCGGGTTCTGATTTGTGACGGTGGTTAAAGGATTATATTAGCAAATCAAAGTGTTATCAAACTGCGATTTCAAGCAAAATTGAAATCTCTTTTTAAAATGGCAATTTTTGGTAGTCCTGAGAAGGGCTGAGGTTACTGCTTGGAGAACGGATATAGGAACGGCTGCATGTTTCGTGGATTGCTGAAGCTTTCCCTTCTCCGCCCTGCCTATCAAATCATACAGCATTGATGGAGATTTGTTATTGGTTTCGTCTGCGCTCCATGGAATTGCGGAAGCTTGTTTATCAGCATTGCCAGGAATGGTATTGGGCAGTCATACAATTCGTCTCCTCGGGTGCTGATGTCGGCGATGGCTTCCTTTTCATCTTCATATTTTTTATGAATTTATTTCCTAGTGATCCATATTAGTAGATTTTTAGTAGGCCTGAAGTATTGTTCGATGTGCATCAGTAAAATATGTAGCTGAGTTGGCATTATGTTACGTATGTAAGGCTCCATTCATAACATTGTCTGGCCACATAGTTGTTAGCGTCTGTTTGAGTTGTGGCTTGGTCTATCTTGGTTGGTCCGCTTTATGGTTTATGTGTCTTTGGGTTCTTTCGTGTCTTTTTTCGCAGGTTTGATTTGTTTAATACTTTTATCTGGTGCTCTTCTGGTTTTTGGTCTGGCACAAGTAATTGATGTCTTTACTGTAGTTACGTATGTTGAGAATGTGGTAGGTTGTTTTTTGTTATGCTCACTAGTTTTAGTTGTTGTTGTTGTTCCCGTGAGTTTCCCATGATTGGTAGATTTAAATCAAGCAATTTTCCCGCTAGGTGATCAGGGGAGTACTGCAGTAGGATATGTCGATGTTGCTACTACTGGGGTTGATGAACTCGTGTCCACTTGCTGGGTTATGACTGGTAATGTTGTTGCTACCGATCTTCTTAATTTGTTTGGAGCCTTAATTTCATGGGGTACTGGGATGCTTAAGGGGATAATTCCACTCCACTTGGTCGAAGACTTGTGTTCACCTCGATGCCTCTCTCTTGAACCACTTTTCCATGTCTGGTTAAGATCTCAGCTGTTCTTCTTATTTTATGAAGAGTTAGAGGTGATCTGATAGTTTTTGGAGTCATTTCATGGGTGAGAACCATTGTAGTGCTGACACTGGAGTGACTTGTTGTAAAATGGTTGTAGTTCTCAGGTGTACGTTTTCCTCCCTTTGCGGTGCCTCATATTGTCGGCTTTGTGTCGGTCTTCTTGGGGCTCATTTCTCCAATTACTTCTATTGGCAACTCTCCAGTTATTTCTGCTATCTTTTGCCCATATTAGGAATAGCGTAGTACGCTTTGCTTGGGCGCGAAGGATTTGCTTGGCGCTTTGGAGGTTTAACACCGTTATCGCATCATTTCTGTGTTTACGTAAGACTAATTAAGTTGGCCTTGAAGTCGTGGGACTAATTAATCCCTAACGACCTGAATGTAGGGCCGTCATGAGTGGGAATAAACCCAACACGAACTCATGACAGAAAGTTGGTATTCAGCTGCGATTGAATGCACAGGTGTCAACCAAAGCAGTATGTAATGTCCGCTACGACTGGTCAGCAGCGATGACGTAACATTAGGACACCTGGTTTTTTGACGGGTGGAAATGGTTTCACATCTTCGTCAATGTACAATGTCTGGGAGAGGTAAGGAAGCAAGGAACTCGGCAAGTCGGCCATGGACGTCGTGTACTCCCAGAAACGCCAACCCGTACTTATTTCAAATCTAGTCCATTTTGCTAATGGACATTAAAAAATACCAATAATATGCTAGCTATCTGTGCAATTAGATCAAATCCAACAAGTCTAAAAAAAATCCTACTTCTTAACAAATTTATATAATCCTAGTACATAGTGTACTAATACATAATACAAATGTCCTAATTGTCCTGTTAAATTAATATATCTAAGCGACATATAAAAGGTTTGGTCACTATTAGGTCATACAAAGTTATTAAGTTTTGATGTGGCGGTCCAATGGATCAAGTTAGTGTTGATAATATTTTTATCAAAATGGAATACCAAGTCAAAATGTTTCCCTGGATAAGAGGCAATTTTTTTTAGTAGCCCTAAAAAGGACTTTTATGTCAGCAGGCGGAAGGTTTGTCGGCAGTTCTCGTAGTCCCAAGTTTCTGCCGCCCTGTGTTGTTTCTCGTGTGTCTCTTCGGGAAATGACTCATACTCGGATATTAGTGACTGCTCGTCTACATAGTCCACAAGGACTGTTAGCGGGTATTCCTTTGAGTAGTATTTCGAGAGGATACGCTGTGCAAACAACCATTACTGGGGGTCGGTTTCATCTCCGTCCTAAGTGACCTTCACAACATGTACTTTATACAGCTAATAAAGTTCTTTGCCTTTTTATGGTCATTAAGGGTGTTCTGTATTCCTAACTCATGGGCTCATTGTTCAAGCGTAACATCCTCTCTATTGGCTTCATCAAGTTTCTTATTCCGCTACTGCTCCTTTTTCTTCTGAGTTCCGTTCTTCAGTCACTGATTCGGCGACGCTATACTCGATTTTGGCCGGTATTGGTTCGTTGAGTTGGTTCGTTGCTGCTAAGTCGGATCTGTCATTGCCTCGGATGTTGATATGTGACGGGACCCACATGAATTGTACAATTTGATCTTGTTTTTCATATTGATAAGCATCCAGTTTGTTTCTTTTAGGAGGTTTTCACGCCTCTTTGAGTTGCCAGTTTCCAAGGTTTATAGTACGCTAAGTGAATCGATGATTATTAAAGTTGTCCGAAAATTTTGTTGGTTTGTTATTTTCAAAGCTTCTAATATGGCCTAAACTTCTACTGTATATATTGAACAATTATCCGGGAGTCTGCGTCCTATTTCTATATTTAATTCTGGGTAGTTAGGCTGCAGCAGTTCTGTCTGGGTTGCTTGAGTTGGATCCATCTGAGATATTTTGACAAATTTCTTATAAGAATTGTCCAGGATACCAGGATCTTTGATCTTATTTCTAATGGTTGGTCTTCCTTGGAGCCGAAAGTCAATGTCACGGTGTTGATGCTAAGTGTTTTGCCTGTCCATGGTGTGGGGTCTGGGTATCGTGTGGGCTCTGTTTGTATCTTTTTCCGGATGGCCGATAGATGACGCGTCTTTTGCTAAATGGGATGTTGCATTTGGATGTGTTTTTAGGTGTATATGGACATATAGGCAACGCTTTGGCTTGGTTTATGTCGAGGAGTTTCAGGAGGGAGAGTTTTGCTGAGGCATAAATCTGACATCCATAAACCAGCTTAGACCTAATTAAGGTCTTGTAGAGCGTTATGAGTTTGTCTTGGTCTGCACCCCACTTTAGACCCTTGAGGTTTTTCTGGAGAGTTAAGTCTTCAATAAATTTGCGTATTAGCTCAGTGATGTGGTGTTCCCATGAGATATGCTGTTTGTAATAATACCTAGCAAATTTGCTACTTTTCCAAATTTGATGGGTTCGCCTTGTATATACAGGGTTGGGGGTTTATGGGAAGAAAAAAGAATTCCATTTGTTTAGTAATTAACTGCTGGCTACGTGGGTTTCCCGCTTTTCATACGCCACTGTCGTCAGCAAATTGCGATATATCGATTTTACTGAGGTCAACATAGAAGTCTAGGTAATTTATCATGCTATTTAATACACTTCCTTGATGGGTGCCAGTTTCTAATACGTGTTCTTCTGAATATTGAACACCTATTCTAGATCTAATATGTATATATTTTAAGAAGTTTTTAATCCATTTGTATATGTGGCCGTTTATTCCATAGAGATTCAATTTGGCGATGAGTCCATCAGTCCAAACTCGATCAAAGACTTTCTCAAGGTCTAGACAAATTGCTATGTGATGTCGATCGCATTTTCACTTAGCATGAAGAGCTAGTTCAATGCGTGACTCAAGACATTTTAGTTGGTCGAAGGTAGATCTTTTGTAGCGGAAACAACTTCGGTGTTTTTGGATAAGATTGTTGCTTTCGAGGAGATGTATAAGTCTGCTGTGTATCATTGTTTCCATCACCTTACATATAGTGTCGGTGAGGGATATTGACTGTAAGATGATATTTGTGTTGGGTCTTTACCAGCGTTTGGGATCTGTATAACTAAAACCTGTTTCGATTTTGTTGGGTATTTGTCCTGTCTGCCATGATTGATTAATCATGTCTAGTATGATTTCTTCAATATTGGGTAGGACATTTTTGTATATTTCATATACTAGATTGTCTTCTCCTGGAGATGTGTATTTCTTGTTTATGAGGGCAGATTTTCATTCCTCTATGGTAACAGGATCGTTAAGAGACGAATTCCTGGAGTCTATGTCAAAAAAAGATGGGTATATGTTGCTCCATGTGCTTAGAATTGAGTAATAATGGTTATCATTCCTGCTCATAAAGTCAAAATATTGTGCGATATGTTCAGCTTTGTCTTTGTTGGTTGATGCACCCTTGGTATTTGGGATTCTGTTACTACTGTTGCCTCTCAGTGCTTTAATTTTGCCCCAGACCTGTTTGCAATTGCATTGCTTGATCTCATAGTGGAGCAGTATTTTTGCCAAGTTGTTTCCTTTGATCGTTTGATAAAAGTTTTCGATTGTTTTTCTTTGGTTTTATATTCAATGTAGTTTATTGATTGTCCTGTAGGACGAAACATATTGAGGGCTTTCGTTTTCTCCTTGACTATATTTTTGCAGTAGTCGTTCTACCATGGAATAGGTTGTTTTGTATTTGATCTGTTCTCTGTTCCAGTAATTGGGATGCTTTGAGTGGCGGTTGCATTTATCACTTCAAGGATATTTTTGTTGTGTCGGTCGATTTCGTCTTCTTGTAAATTGGCTATAGTCATGCTGGTAAGTAGGGTATTGAATGTATGCCAATCAGATTTGTCAAGTCTCTGTTTGGGTCCTTTTGAGGAGGTGTCGTCTGGGTTTGTAAGATTTATAGTATTAATTATAGGTTAGTGGTTTCTACCTAATGTGGATTTTCTATCTACTTCCCAATCAGTTATATATGCTAATTTGGGTGTGCAGATTGATAGATCGATTGCTGATAGAGAAATAACCTCTGGGGAGATTCTGGTCTCGTCACCGTCGATTAGTATGACTAGGTTGTTGTTGGAGTCCATTGGAGATTAGTAATGTTGTTCAAATGATGTATTTGGGAGTAAGTCGCTGACAAAGATGGCTAAACCACCCACGTTTTCATTATCTCTCATGCCGAGTTTACTGGTGGAAAAAACTAGAGATTGTTGACATATGTTTCGAATTTCGGTGAATTGATGTTTCTTGAACCCAAATTATATATGGTTTGTGTTTGTATTGTTGACGTTTGGTCATTAATTCTGGTTTGTTAATGTTTAATCCCCGGTATTACATTGCTAAATTGTTATTTTGTTTTTTTTTCTTCATAGTTTTATCCATTTACATATTTATATAATTAACATATTTATATAGACTCTTGTTGTTGGCATCCGTTAGTCTCGAGAGACGATGGAACTGCGCCCATGAAAGATGTCCCGGTTGGTGGTTGTGCAGCGTCTGCTGTGGCTAAGTAGTCGAATGCGGGAGTATTAGTCCCTGCTGCACTTGGTGCACTTTAAGGTTGCGTTGGAGCTGCTTCCTCTTCCTCTGCGATCATCCGGCTTTCAGACCAGTGATCAGAGCATGTCGCCAGCTTGATCTGTCTAGAGCGAGCTCTTCCCAGGTGTTTACATCGATATCAAGGGATTTCATGTCGTGCTTACAGACAACCTTGAAGCGGAGATGTCGCCGTCCGATCGACCTTTCGCCAGAGGCGAGTTCCGAATAAAGAATGTCTTTGGGGATCCGTCTGTCATCCATCCGACATACATGACCCAGCCATCTGATGGGGCGTTGGCGGAGAAGTGTGATCATGCTGGGAATCTTGGCACGCTCGAGCATTTCGCTGTTTGTTACTGAATTCTAGTGTTCATATTAGTAAGTGGGGTCAAGGTGTTTCTCTAGTACGTCTGAAAGTAATTTAAAGAAGGGAATACACGGTATATGGTGGTTCTGAGAGAGAGTTGTAGCTCCCTCCAGTAGGTCTTTTAGATAGTATATAATAGTGGTATGTGGAAAGACTTCGGAGAGGGCGTCCTTATGGTATCTGCATTACTTGTGCATTTGTCACTTGCAGTGCTCGTCATTCGGTTATTTGGTTTGTAAGGAATTTTGCGTTTTGAGTACGTACCACTTGGATGAAGGTTGCTAGGTCAGGGTTAGTTAAATTGATGGCATTGCTATTAGCATTGCTTTGATTTTTGAATGGGTCTTTTACCTCGTTTCTGTTATCATTTGAAGACAGATTAAGGGTCTCATCGTTAGCCGTTTTGGGGGATTGGGTTGGACGTGGGTTGGGGCGGGGAATGGGTTGGGGATAGCTGAGCCTTGTAGCATTGGCTCCATTTTCTGCAAGGTATTTTGCAGGAACGTTAAGGCTTTTGCTTTTGGGTATGTTAGTTTCTGTTCAGTCATGAGTAGTATTATTTCTGTTTCTCTCCTGGTGTATGGGCAGTTAATAGAGATGTGGTGATCGGGTCTGTTTGCCCATTTTAGGCCTGTGAATGTGCAGTTGTTAATGTGGCTATCGCCGCAGGAACACAACGGTTCATATTCTTACACTTATTAGCGCATTGTCCCTGTGCTTTGCAATTACTGCAAAAGCGAGACTTGTTTATATAATCTATGAGGGGATAAGAGTAATCATTAAAGTAGACAAGTAGTTGGGGGTTTGTGGTGAATTTCAAAAGTATTTCTGTGTTTACGTGTCCACGAATAGCCCAAATCCTGAAAGCCCTGGATATGTCAGCTCCTTGGGTTATTAACTCACGGTCGATGGCATCATAACTTAATGAGCCGTACTTCGCATGCAATTGTATGACCTCTTTGTTGGTTGTGGTTGGTTCCGATACATTTGTTCTTGGTCGGGTCCTGCTGGGTCTTGCTAGAAGGGCTTGTTGTAAGCGCATTATGTCTTGTAACGTTTAGATGGATTGGTCCAAGTTCTTGAATTTCCATGTATGTTGCCACCTTTCTGAGGATGCTGCACTTGAATATTATATAAATAGTTCTTGGTCTGATTATTTCAAAGGCCCCTAAGTACGTTTTCGTCAGTATAGATGCTATGCTTTTGTGGCTGATTTTGATGGTTTTAGAGCTGCTGAGGTGATAACTCGTGTGCTATTTACTGTGGTATTGAGTTTTGTTCTGTGGGTATCCTCTCGCAATTTGTTCATTCTTTCGTAGACTTTGCTTCTTGTGGTTTGAGCATTCTTGTGTGGATTTTGATTTGTCTGTTTTGGTCTTCTTCCTTTTGGGCACTCCATTCATTGGTTCTTTGACATTTATTTGGTATGTCTTCTCTTATGGTGACGTAGTCTTTTTCTTAGTTGGTGATAGCACATGGATAAGTTGGCTGTTTTGTTCTTCTTCTGTCCCTCATAGTTCTGGTATGTCTTCTATATATGTTTCCTTGGATGGGCCTGTTATTTAGCTAGAGTGGATTATCTTTGCCTTGGAGTTGGTTTTGTACCATGTTGTGGAATTGTTTGTCTGTCCGTCCTGGTGTTTGCCTTGTGTTAATCGTTGTATGGTTTGGTTAGTCATAACTACCCTGTTTATTGGTGGTAATGGGAGGGTTTAGGGCATCTGTCATATATGTTACCTGGTGGCTTTGTTGGGTTGGGGGATGACCAGTTGTTGGTGATGGGGATGGGGGTAATGGAGATAAGCATTTTGGAGGATAATTAATTGGTGATGGTATAGAAGGTCATGATGGGTATGAGTTAGATCTTGGATAAGGGGTGAGAGTAGGTGGCTCTGTTGAGTGCGAAAGCCGTGACGGTGTTGATTGGGGTCCTGTCAACTCTGGCAAGTCTGGCAAGTCTGGGAGTGTTTATTCTCTTCCAATTTGTTTGGCGTTCCGAGATCTATGGTAAAAAGAGTGGATTATTCTGGGGTCAAACCATTCCAAATATGAGAGGTAGTATTAGATCTTTCCAATGTTATCTATCTTCCTAAGGAAAGTCAATATGGCCTCATTAGTTCTATTTGGGTTGGAATTGTTCGGATATACAAATGCGGGATACGTGTCGGGTGAGCCACTGGTCTTAAGAGAGTTGACAAGCTTATTTTGATTCTGGTCTTTTGTATCTAGGGCGGACGCTGAATGCATGATGGAGATCTTCAGTAGTGGGACGATATGGACATTTTGTCGGTTTTCCCTATTTGCTTGATTATGCTTCCCCAGAGTAGCCCTAAGTAGGATTTGTTTGGTTTTGATACGGTTTATAATCCGTTGATTTTGTTTGATGTTTGTTGGCGTGGCTTTGACTATTTTTCTGTGTCAAAAAGAGCGTACGGCCTTTGCAGCATGACTCCCATTCAGTTTGCCATTTCGTTGTATTTTTTGGGATATCACGCTGTATAATTCTGATATACTGTACTCGATACGGGCCAGGTTTGGGTCACTGAGTTTATTCTTTGCTGCTACGTCGGCCCTTTCATTACCGGGAATGCTAATATTGGACGCCACCTGAATGAAGTCTACGATTTGGTGTTGTTTCTCCATAGTTCTGAGTAGTAGATTCGTTTCTTTTAGGAGATATCATCTTCTTCTGAGTGTCCGTTTTCTAAATTTTTAGAGCGCTAAGTGAATTGCTGATAATTAGTGTTTGCTGGAAATGTTAGTGGTTTGCCACTTTCAATGCTTCAAATATGGCCCAAAATTCTGCTGTGCACATGAAGCAATTGTCCGGGAGTCTGCTTCCTAATTCCATACCTAATTCATGGATAGCGAGGGTTTTAGCAGTTTTGTCTGGGTCATTTGATTTTGATCCGTCTATGTATATTTTGATATATTCCTTATATGAATTGTAAATTATTGTCAACATCTTCGATTTTACTTCTAGTGGTTGATCTTGTTTCTGGCCAAGAGTTGTTGCTAAAGTGTTAATCGTTGGTTTTTGGTTGTCCATGGTGTGGGGTCTGGATATCGAATGGGCTCCGCTTGTCAATATTGAGTTCTTTGCATAACGTATGGATCTCTGTTCCGGGATGACGGGTAGGGGACGAGTCTAAATGGGATGTTGCGTTTGCTGATGGTGTCTCTTGCAGGGTGACTAGGGTTATGTACTGAGGTTCTGGCTGAATATCTTAGGTCAGTTCTTCTCTTCTCACTGTTAATGATGTGTCGCTCATAAGGATCTGTAGTTCTATTCAGAAGTGGATTTTTAGTGAGTCTTTACATACTTGTAATGCTTTTAATTGGATTGTGCCAAGGCGTTTGAGGAGTGAGGGTTTGGCTGAGCGAAGATCTGACATAATTAATCCAGTTTTTACTTCATTAAGTCCCTATGGAGCATTACGAGGGTATATTGGTCTGTTCACCACTTTAATAACTTGATGATTTTTCAGGAGGTTTAGATCTCCAGTGCATTTACTTATTAATTCAGTATTGTGGTATTCCCATGTGAGGTGTTGGTCAAAGTTCATTCCCAAACATTTCGCTACTTTTTCAATTATGATGGGTTCGTCATGTATGCACAGAGTTGGAGGTTCTGTTGCGTATCTGGGGTTCGAGAGAGGATACAATTCCTGTAATGTTTCCTTTCAATATTTTGAACCATCATTTATCAGCCCATTTGCAGATTTTTTTAAATTGGTTTGTAGATCGGTAATTAGTTGTTGACTTAGTTGATTGCCAGCTCCAATATACCACTATCGTCGGTAAATTTTGATAAATCCATTTTGCTAAGGTTGACAGCGCCTTCAAGGTCGTTAATCATAATGTTGAATAATGTTCGTCTTAACACACTACCTTGGGGAGTACCATTTTACAATACGTATTCCTCCGAATATTGAGCCCCTATTCTGGCTCGAATATGTCTTCCTTTAATGAAGTTTTGGATCCATTTGTTGATGTTGTCAGTGATGCTGCAGTGGTTCAATTTGGCGATGAGGTCATCAGTCCAAACCATGTCAAAGACATTCTCCACGTCTAGGTCGCTATGAGGTGTCGATTGCATTTTTATTTAGCGTTAAATCCCGGTTTATTTCGCGACTCAAGACTTAGTAGCTGATTGAAGGTAGATCTTTTGTTCCGGAAGCTTTGGTTTGTTGAGAGGAGATTGTTACTTTCGAAGTGATGTTTGAGCCTTTTTGTTGATCATTGTCTCCATCACCTTTCATATAGTGTCGAAGAGTGAGTTTGGCCTGTAAAATCATAGATCAGTTTGATCTTTACCGACTTTCTTGATAGCGATAACTATAACCTGCTTCCATTTTAGGGGTATTGGTCCTATTTTACATGATGTGTTTATCATATCAAGAAAGAGTTCTTCAATATTAGGTGGGACATTTTTGTAGATCTCATATCCTTGGTTGTCCTCCCCTGGAGAGGTTCATCTCTTATTTCTGATGGCAGAATACGAAACACAGCTATCAGTGGAAAAGTAGACGACTTCCCAGTGAGTTCCTGGGTGATGATGGTCGTCCTTGTTGATGATATAAGACAGATAGACATGAGGTTCGCGATGAGGTAGTTCATCTTTAGCACACACGACAGTTCTCTAGGAAGTAGTGTACGAACAGTTATTCAGAAGGTAATACAGCTCCCAGGTATCCAATTTTGTGTTGTTTTGTTTTTCTTTCTGGGTTGTTTCACAGGTAATGATAAGTCTGACATGTAACCGTTTCTTATCTTCCTCTCTGTACTCTAAGACAAGATGTGATGGATCTCTGATGCAATCAATTGAGTAGAAGTATGATCACGCAAGTCTTTATATCACTGATTCCACACGGCTTCTTCCGAGATGAGACACCAAGCTTTTCCTTCTTGACTTAGCATCAGACATTGATCGTGTTGACTTTGACTGGGATGATCGTTTTGACATACACATCAATCTGTCTTGATCAATAGTGTATTCTTTCATGCCAAGTGTCTGGGAAAACACGAGACTAAATGTTTTTCTTGCTTTAGCAATCTGGACGTCATCACTATGTCCTCTTCGTCTTTCTCTGTGTGTTCTACTACCACGGTATCATCCTATTCCTTTTACATAGCTTTTCCACCATTCACAGAATGATTACAGTCTTCCGTTGCTCCTAATAGTCAAGAATGACTGTCCCACTGTTGATGCATATCTTATTACCAAATTAGGCATACATGATGACGTTCACCCTCTCAGATAGAACTTTAGCAAACTGAAGTTCCACACGAATCAAACAACCGTTAAACCTGATAGACAGCATTTTCGTATAATGAAATTTCATCTGTAGGCGATGAGCCACTTTATAGCACTCAATTTTAACACTATCTTGGCTCTGTTCAGGGGTTTGCCAAATGCTGTCTCAAGTCTGCTAGCAATGTGTACACAAAATGTTCACCGCTAAAATAATAGCCAGATGAAAGTTTCAAAGTATTGATGCTTAATAAAGGATTTATTGCTGACTTTGTGTCACCTGAGAACCAAATTTTAATATCTCTTTATGCGATTTGGACGTTCAGTATTTCGACCTGGAAAGTATTTTGAAGTTCAGGAATGATTTTGATTTGTGTGGGGTAAATCATTTCCACCAAAGCCACTTTCGAATGGGCTTCCTGATCCAATTGGATTGCTTGAGTTGATTTGGCCGTCTAGCAACACAAAGTACTGTTGGGTAACACCTCCATGGAACTTTCACTGGGTAACATTAAGTTAAATCGGTCACTGTTGTTCATAATTCCAGAGTTCTGCTGTCTAAGGAGCTACTGCAAGGCAGAGGAGTATCTCCGCCCAGTTCGAACCTACAAAATCTACGTTGAGGTTGAAACTTTGGATTCTAAATCAGTAAAACAGTACCCTTACAGGATCAATCCTCATAAGCAGGAATGTTTAAAAAAGATGAATAAGTGTAAACCAACCCTAAGTAAGTTGAGTTCGCCGTGTACTATGTATCCAAAAGCACATAATTCATTCCGTATGTGTACAGAATACACAAAAGTGAACAATGTCTAAAAAAACAGGCTAATTTCCAATACCGAAAATTGGTGACGTTATTGAGAGCAATGCCAATGCAATATATTTCGGCAGGTTTTGACCTGTTATAAAATATTTAGGTGGATCCTTTTGCACAGAGAGCAAAATAAATGTCAGGGTATAAAACTCCAGACGGACTCAATAGATAGTGATGCTATTTATTATGAAAATGTTTGCCTGCCTGTACGATCCAGTGATTAATGAACCTGTTAACATTTGGCATATATGGTGTAACACGATAACTGGGATGGGTCGGATTATAACAAACACTTCTGGTGGTGCCGAAAATAAAAGACTGTTTGATTCTTGAGCCAACAAAATCCAAATATTGGATAGGTAACCAAATTTGCACAAACCTGTTAATATATTGCGTTTTAAATAAATATTGTACTGATATGCAAGAAAAACTTAAATAGTTAAAATATACAATGATTAATTATTAAAATTGATTTCACGACAACAATGGAAAAATGATTTCCGTAAACATTGACAATTTCCTCAAAAATAGTAAATACATGACATAGTTCTCTTAAATAGTAATGACATGTTTTTCTCAACTAATGACAGAATTGTTTCACTCACGTAATGAAATATAACTGAGTTTTTACTCAAATAGAGAAATATGAGTTTTAACTCAAATAGTGAAACATGATATTAAACAATAAAACAGATATCTTGCGGAGTCGAACACAAACCAAAAGGTCTTCTCATCCTAGGCTCTATCCAATGGTTAAGGAGCCGCAACGAACGATCTGCGCCTCCTGGCCTGCCTAAAGATCCGTACAATCTCTTTTTTCTATACAGACCCGTTCCTCCAGAAGCCATGGATCTAGCAGCACACTGTATATAACAAAACCCAAATTAGGACTAAGGCTAAACAATAAATACAATACGGTGCATATAAGGATATACAAATTAATTATCACTCCTTCCATCGTTCGCTTCTTAAATAATACACTCAGCATTCACCGGTCACCAGTCACCGGACATCAATCGATCAGTGAGTCAGATGAAAACATAATATCCTAATATGAGTACTACAAATGACATGGTCATGTATAATATCACACAATGACATCATGTACTGTAAACCTGAGGTGATCCTGTGCAAATTATATTATAGGAATTAGTATGCAAGGTGATAATCAGGTTCAGAAGTGAACCTGTGTCTGACAAGAATCTTACAGTACTTAATGTAACACATTCTCTTCCTCAATAAATACAAATATATTGCGAATAGAATCGTTCTGTTCAGTTACATACAGGTGAACTATAAAGAAAACTGACTGTAACATTGCAATATACAATGCCAGTCGGAATTACCTTCAATACAAGACAAATGTAATAGTAAAACAATTATATCCTAATACAAATATGAAAATCACATACCGCTACAGCTGGAGATCGCGAGTCATTAAGTGGACCGCTCACTGACAAGATTCTTTGTAATGTGATGTTTTTCTCTAAGATGAGGTAATTTATGCACAGGCCATGTAGCCATACACAGCCTGTACGCTCAATGTAAAGCAGTTTCCCATCCTAAGCACTTTGCTCGTGCAGCATGGGATGAACCGGACTCACCATTTCGAAATAATATATATATATATATATAAACCACACTTTGATAACGCTGTACACAGAAACGAAACCCAAGTACATGCATTTAATCTAAATAATAAATAAACATGGATATATACAATTTTATGACAGATAGTTGTGATTGGAATATTGACGGAATCATCATTGACAGCGATACCTGGAAGGATCATCCGGAAACTATCCGGATAGTCTTCGGTCGCTTGAGTGAGGCGAATCGGATAATTAATGTAGATAAATGAAAATGTTGCCGAGCTTTTGTCACATTTTTAGAACATATTATCGGAAATTGTCAAGTTAAGATTGTTTACGCTAACCTATCTCTGAATTATCTGTTCCTGTTAGTAAAAAGCAGCTGAGTTTTGGGTATGGCTGGATATGATCGGAAATTGTGTTCAACGTTATCACAATTTATGTGCACGTGACCAATCTTCTTAAGGAACAAGACTATGATATTTTGATATAACAAATGGTAGGAGGCGACAGATGAATTTAAGGCCGGACTTGAGGGTGAACTAGATATTTCAGCCCCAGATTTCATTCAACCATTTCTAATGTCTGGTGATGCTGTTGATAAAGAGGTTGGTGTCGTACTAAATTATAACGACAAGGATGACGTGGATCATCCAGTATCATCATAACGACAAACATGACGTGGATCATCCAGTATCATCATAACGACAAAACATGGCGTGGGCCATCCAGTATCATCATAACGACAAACATGTCGTGGATCATCAATTATCATCATAACGACAAACATGGCGCGGATCATCAAGTATCATCATAACGACAAACATGGCGTGGATCATCAAGTATGAACATAACGGCAATCATGGCGTGGATCATCCAGTACCATCATAACGACAAACATGGCGTGGATTATCCAGTATCATCATAACGATAAGCATGGCGTGTATAATCCAGTGTGCTATATTTCAAAACGTAAACAAAGCACCAGATAAATTATTCCACTATCGAGAAGGTGTGTTTAGCTTTAAATTTGCCTTTAAAACACTTTGTATTTTATTATAATTATGCCCCTTTTCCGATTATTATATTCAGCGATCAAAACCCCTAACTTTCATCAACAAATTGAACAAAATAAGCCAGATGATGTTGAGACCGAGTTCCATGTTGCAACATCGATATTAGGCACGTCACGTGGAAAGGAAAATTTAATCACAGAAGCACTTTCAAGTGTATAAGAGTGTTATATTGCTTTATTTCGTATACAGTTCGTATATTCATTATGTATCATCATGCTTAATTTTAGCAACATTGTTATTATTGTTATTTGTCTGTTTACTTAATATCGGAAAATAAAGATTTATACAATTATGAGGGACGGTGTTATGTATAGCTAAATAAATATATATAATGGAGACCTACCTGCTGGTGACGAGTGGTCAGTGAACTATACATTTGTATTTCCTAAATCATACAGACATAATATATTTAGTCTGGCCCATGACACTCCTTTGGCTGGTCATTTAGGGATTAATACAACTTATCACATGATTTTGACTTACTTCTATTGGCCAAAAATTAAAAACGATGATTGGTAAATACGGTAGATCTTGTCTTTATTGTCCAATGGTAGAAAAACCGAATCAAAATATATCTAAGGCTTATTTGCAACATATTCCTGCATTTGACGAACAATTTGGCAGAATAATGGTAGATTGTGTTGGTCTCTTACCCAAGACCAGGTCAGGTTACCTATACTTGTTGGCCATAATGTTTGCGTCAACAGGATTTCCAGAGGCAATTCCTTTGAGGAATACTAAATCTGAAACAATTGTAAAAGATTTGATACTGATTTTTTTAATCCAATGTGGCCTTCCCAAAATTGTCCAATCTGATCAAGGTTCAAATTTGGTGTCTGGAATTTTCCACCTACTTATGCTTTAATTTGGCACCCAAAGATTTGCGTCAAAAGTGAAATAACTTTTCGAAAGAACTGCAGAGGAGATAACGTTTTAGTCTGTCAATAGAGTTATGTCTCTCTTGCTCATTCTTCAGAGAACGTATTACGGCCCTTACAAAGTTTAAACAAATGAATGAATTAGTTAAATTATAATTATAGTACATCTGGGATATAAATAACTTAAAGTAGCATCAGTATATTGAAAGGGATAGCCAGGTTAATCATGCAATTAATGTAGTTGTACCTGTCCAACTCAAGGAGGATTTAAGCGATAAGAGGCAATCGGACTCTATTGATTCTAGAGAGACATATATTTGGATTTTACAAATTATGAATAATCTGGACCAGAAATTTTCACATTTTGCAACAAGAAAGAAATGAATTTAATCAACTATTATTTGAATATGAGCAATTATTTCCAGATGTTCCCACAAGAACAAACGAAATTTACCATGACGTTAACTTGTAAATTACACACCTGTGAAACAACACCCGTAAAAGATGAACCCTCTACAACAGGAATGCTTGAAAAAAGAAATTCAATATCTGATGATAATGATTTCATAAAGCCCAATATAAATGATTGAAGTTCACTATGTACAATGGTTACAAAACCTAATAAAACATTCCAGTTATAAGAAGGTACACAATGTGACTAAAACAGATTCATTTACATTACCAAAAATAGAAGACTTCATTGATAAGATCTGAAATGCAAAGTACGTCACCGAATTGTACTTTCTGAAAGGATTTTGGCAAATTCCACTGATGGAAAGATAAAAAGGAAATTTCGGTCTACATGACTCCAGATGGACTCTATCAATATAAATTGATGCAGTTTGTCATGACATGTTCGCCAAGTACTTTTCAACGTCTAATGAATATGATTATATCTTGTCTAGATAATAGTGACGCTTACATAGATGATCTCATCAACAACACCTAAAAGAACATTTATCAACTATTTGGAATTTCTTTGACAGACTCGTTGATGCAAGTTTGACAATTACGTTACCTAAAAGTGAGTTCTGATGTAACATTTATAGGACATATCGTTTGACATAGACAAATTAAACCTATAGATGTTAAGGTCAAGGTTATCGCTGAATTTCCTTTGCATGCTAGGAAAAAGCTACTGGTCATCACAAATCTTTGATAACATACATTAAATATGTTCAAGAAAAATAAAGCGTATTGTGTTTTCGATTCTTTTCTCTAGTATAAAAGTAACGTTTTTCCATGGAATGACGGCCTTTTGTTCACCTTAGTATAAGAATATACACTATCATTATATTGTGATCTGACATTCCGACTAACATACTATTACCTACGTGAATGTCTGATGATTGTATTTTTTATACTTCTCAGACTCGTACCCACGCAGAGATGAGACGGCAGCGATCTGGAACGGTGAGCGCTTTAGAACAAACGTCTACTCGGGGCCCCAGACTGTATTTGTTGTCTTGTGCATACATAATTTCTTTGCCATACTACCCAGTACATATTTTTATACAAATACACTTAGTATACTGCACAATACTCATACAATACATTTATAATATACAGGCTTGAGAAACATGTTGTCTTGCTGTGGCCCAAGACGTGTCTTTGAATCACATGGATACTTTCTTATTTTAAAGAAAATCCTAACTCATTTTCTTACCTGATGTCCACAGCGTTATTATCCGTTGGATGGTTAGCAGATAATAATTTTGGTCCCTGTGTGGATTTATTCCAATATTCTCTAAAGACTGGGTTGAAAGAGTTTGGTTGATTGAAGCCGATTGGTTCAATCATTTATGTCGATGTTTCGTCTTTCGTAGACTTTAATCTTTTCCTCGTTTTTGACGTTGACGTTACTGGTGGCGATCCTCCCTGGCTCAAGCTCTTATATCCATTTTAAGGAACGTTTACTTTGATTTCTGGCTGTACATATTGCCTCAAAGTATTTAGTCGTTAAGAACCTGAATAATGTTCATATTTGTGGATCCGGGAGCAAATAAAGGTACGTCGGGGGACTGGCTTACATATTTCAATGTTGTCAAAACGTTACAAATATGCAAAACAATATCAGAATGACTTGGTTTATTTCAGGTGGGTAAAACGTCTATGACTTTTGCATCAAGTACGCTTTAGTGACATTTTAACGAGGGAAAATCAGAAAACTATGCAGTCCAAAGAAGTAAAAAAGGTTTAATAACCGATAGATTAAGAAAGTACTGTATAAATAAAAGATTGATTACTTTCCATATTCATATTATTGAAAACAAATTGCACAAGTCAAATTATTATTTTTGTTTCTCAGGTATAATAAAATTAAAATATATTTAACCACGAATAATTGCCTTAATTTTCATTTTCATCAGTAAAAGGTCAACTGCTTTCGCTTTCAAAATCCCCTTTACTACTATTTTCACTTTCAGTTTTGTCATTGTTATCTGACATGAACTTTTATAACTGCCTCACGCGCGTGCTAATACTTATTTTCGTTTCGATTTCCTGAGATAATTCTGATCTAATTGTCTCAACCACTCTTGAGAGAGATAGGAATTTTTTAACTTCTGTATATTTTACAGTTGCCAAATATTGGAACATTCATTGTTGGATCTAATTTATAGATCAACATTCCGCTGGTAGCGTTTATCTATTTTCAAATTTACGTTCCTGTAATAATTCAAAATCACAAATATTTTTTTCTGGATCAAGCTGAATTTGAATGCAGTCTTTTTTTTAATTTTTTAATTGCAGATAAAATATCATTAATGTTTTCGTATATATATTGAAAATAAATTCCACAAACAAGACGATATTATACAATTATGTAATATAGCGCAAACACAACCTCTACATTATTAAATAAATATTTCACTTACCTCTGTTCACTCCCAAATATACTTCTAGACTGACTGAGCGATTTTGTGCCTTTTATAGTCTACGTAAAATATTCTAGAAAATGCGGTGGTATTTCCCAAGACAAATACTTGAATAGTGAATGACGTTCTTTGTGTAAATTCCAAGCGATTGCAGAAAATACCTTGGGAATTCCCAATAGAAACACGTAGTAAATTAGTTATTTTTAGAAATGACATGCGATTCTAAAAAAGACGTTACAAAGTCCCAACATAAATACATAGCAACGAGTTGTTTTTGCGAATCGCCGCCATGTAAGAAAATAAGTTTTGAAATCCCCAAACCATTCTAGAATATACACTTGGAAATCCCCGAACAGAAATATGTTGTAACGAGTTAGTTTTGGAAATCACCGACATTTCTAGAAATACGGTGTAAATGTGTTAGTTTTTGAAGATCAAAGCCATTCTAGAAAATTCGTTTGGAAGTCATTTTCCGTGGGCGAACGTTCCAGAAAATCAGTTAATTTAGATATTTTGGAACTCAAGTGATTTTCGCGAATATTCTGCTTGTGTGTATTCGTGACTATAAAAGACACATAAGCGCTCTCTCCCAGTTATTCTCAAAGTGCATTCTAGAGTGAAAAACTGTAAGTGAAATATTTGTTTAAACTGTGTTGTGTTATTTATCACGCAGATAGTTAATTTATTGTGTGTTTATGCAATTAGTTTACGATAACACAAACAATAAAATCTATATAAATATTTCGCATTAATAAACGTGGTAACTACTTAATTAGATTGTCAGAGGATGTTTCAGCTTGACAGAGTTATCTCCGTTTAACAATAATGAAAACATATATTTTGTTTATATGTCTTAGATAAATCAAATCTCTGCAACATATTTTACCAAAAGCACTGAAATAACAAAATATTATCCAGCTGAGCTCATTGATTGCACTATTATTTCTTCGCCAGTTTCTGTTTTTAAAGACTTAACAAGTTGTGCAATCTTTGAATTGTTACCAGTAATACCAAATCTGATTTTCTGGCTTTGTGTAATGGTTACTAAATTATCTAAAGAGCTATTAAGGTTTTGTTCATTATTATGATTGATCACAAGACCGTCTTCGAGTACCCAGCGAAAACATTCGTAGATAAACCTATGACTGAAATAATGTGTATTCCCTTCGTATTGATCATGAGATAACCAGTATTAGTGACATTACCAACTGTTTCTTTAGATGACAGTTCCAGATTACACCATCAAAAGATACCTCGTAACCCTTGATGATAGGCTGTTTTACAAATTCGTCTTGCTCCATTTATATAATAACATTATATGTTTAAATGATTATTTCTCTAAAAAAGTATTTTAAAAAACTGGATAATCTTCTACGCTTTCTTAAATTTGTGATTATTATCTATTTTTTAATCATATTATCGTTTCAGCGCTCTATATTTTTCACAGCCACATTGCACTAATATTTGTGTTCTCCCTCTAACCCCAACAGCACATTTCAAACACGGGCTAGGTCCGAAACTCCCTCTCAGTACACTTTGTATGTAAAATCTGCAGAATTATTTTACCCAAGCTTTGTGGCAGGGATTTTTAGAGCCTACCATAAGCCGTTTACATTTATTCTTTGTTTGAATCGTTATATATATAACAATTTGAATACACAGTTGTCTTAATTATAATACGGAAGAATTAGTATCAGCGATTCAAATGAATTCTAAATCTAGATTTGATTTTGATAGAAGAACCCCTGACCCACGAAGACAAGTTCTGGTTGATCCGACGGAAATTCCGATTAAAAGTATTCATGAAGCTAAGACAGAATTTCATTTAGAGAGCGCAACTCTTGGGTCTACGTTCACAATCATATACAGCACCGATGGTGCCGATGCTATAATGAACGACCAACGCGCAGCGACGATTATTAATTATATTGATAATCAAAGATATTTATGGAATTAATAGATGTATGATAAACTCATCGTTCATGATCAAAAACCGATGCAATTTTCAAAAATAAATTGTGTAGTCGAACGAGTAACAGAACATTGTACAAACGTGACACGTGTAAATGGTTTAACGGATCAGCAACATGAAAAAATAAACAAAATCGGCTGTACTGTGTTGAAGTCTTCAGTTCCTTGTAGAAGCACAATAATTAATCCTCCGGTCTTGGAAATCCAAATCAAATTTTCAAGAAATTCATGAGTTCAGTATGAATACAATAATATTTCCAGAGAAATGAATTAATCTTTTAGAGTCCAAATAATCTGAAGAAACTTAAAAAATAGCTCAAAAACTCAAAAGTTCATTTCCGGTCACATCAGAAGAAAAGAACCTGACATCGAGTGTTTAAAAACCCGGACCCTGGGTTCTGTATCTTTCTAAAGATCACTATTAATACTAAGTATTTGTCAATTCCGGAAATGCCTAATTGCAAAATATATTGCGAAATAGAGGATGACGTATGCATGTTTACATGTAAAATTAAAATAGCTCCTGTATTTCCTTGATAAGAACCAACAATTTTACTCCTAGAGAAAAGTTGTTTACTTGGCCCTAAATCATGGTCAGGATCTAAGTAAAAAAATAGAAATAAGTGTTCCTATTATTAGGTATCTAAGGAAACCTCAGATCAAACTGAATTTGCTCAAAAATATTAAATTTCTAGTAAACAAAATTACATTGTATTCACACGTAAAGAAAATAAAAGACTCCAAAACACACAAAGAATCAAATCAAATCAAACACAAATTAAATCAAATATAAATTAGATCAAATATATGTAACACTTCCCCAATGAAGAAAGAAGAGAAAGATTTATATGATAAAGCTTTCTTTTACAACAGGTTGAAGAACAAACGAACAACTCTTACTAATTACACACAGTATACTCGAAATAATACATTGATATATACGGGAAAGTGCGTCTGCAATTAAATTATCTTTTCCCTTGATGTGCCGGACGTTAAGATTATATTCATGTAACAACAAACTCCACCTTACAAGTCTTTGGTTTTTATTTTTCATCTTGTCGATGAAAGTGAGGGGGTTTAGGTCACTAGACACAACAATCGAAGAAGGTGCTGAATTAAGGTAAACTTCACAATTTTGTAATGCCAAACAGTCCTTCTCGATTTTCGAATAATTTCTTTGGTGCTTACTTCATTTCTTAGAAATAAACCCAACTCTGGATGATTAATACCATTTTTAAAAATTAAAACCGCTTCAGCCCCAACACCACTTGAATCTACAGACAATATCAATGATTGTCTAAAATTTGGAGCTGTAAGAACTGGCGCGCTTTTAAGTATAGCCTATACTGAGGCAAAGATTTCGAAGATGCAAAATGCATTCACGTCTATTATCGCGATAAGCATTATGATGCCATCATTAGTATCACTGCATTCTTGGGATACGGTTAATATTGTGAGAAACGTGACTATTGCTATAACAATCGAGAGCAACGCAAGCATTGTGGATCGAAATGTGAGGGATATTTGGCCCCTAACCCCTGTTTGGACGAAGGACAAGAACGCATGCTTTTCCCTGCTTCTCACCGCACTTTTGTCAGCTTTACATGTTACAACATCATTTCAAGACGCAAGGTTCCCAGCAGAAAAGTAATTGCCACTTCCTGATATTTTGCCCTACTTGTGGACAAGGCATACGTAACAATAGTAACAAGTTGCATGTAGTTTCAGGAAAGAAACGATGTGCCATTTGTCACCAAATCGAACACGAATGCTGCACTCAAAAATACCATTCCAAAGAAGACGAGAAGGAAGATGACCAGAAGAAAGGGACTTTCATCTTGTCGGTTTTTATTTCATGTACGAGACCGGCATTCATATTCCTAATGTGTGGCTCATCGAGCGTGAAAGAATCTATCGGGGACCAAACACGCTGGCCAATTTCGCACACTGGATCTTAGACCACATCGGCGAGACGTGGAACCAAGAAGACATCAAACGTTACGGAAATTGTCATCGCAATGCCACAGTGATGGCACACAATTTCTTGGGATACGATGGACAGTTTATGTTTGGATACTATATACAACAAGTCACCGAACGTTGTAAGGTCACTTTGAACAGAGCCAAAATCATTTCCATCCATGTGGGTCAAGATTCGATGAGTTACATGGCCATGCCTTTAAGTCGAATGCTTGAAACGTTTGGAATGACAGAAATGGTCAAAGAATATTTTCCTCAATTTTTCAATACCAGAGCCAATCAAAACGCCGTTCTACCCCATTTGCCTGTGGCTCACGGCTACGACCCCGACAACATGCATACCGAGCAACGATAAATTTTCTACGCTTGGTACCAGGCTCAAGCCTCGGACTCTTTAGACTTTTAGGATGAAATGTTAAAGTATTGTCGTTCCGACGTGGACATTTTACGGTCATGCCGTGGAAACAATGCTGGAACTGTTCATGGAACATGGAGGGATTGATCTTTTGAAAGTAGCCTGCACCATTGCCAAAGCGTGTTACTTAGTGTACCGCCAACGATTCATGCCTGGAAACAAATTCGCTGTCATCAGTCCTCAAACGACAAACGTTGTCAAACGTTAGTACTCGGTCAAAGACATACATTGGTTACACTACTTGTGCGACAATGAAGACAACTGGATTCAGCACGCCCGCAACGGAGGAAGATCGTGTACGAGTCTAACGGTTGCTGTTTTAACGGATGTCCTCGTGTCAAATGTGAGATTCCTTACACTACGCCTACTTCCGCTGTCTCTGCTCCCTCTTCCTCCGCTTTCAAAGTCATCGACAAACACTTAGATCGTGCTAGCTAGGAGTCCTTGTATCTTGGTCATCCCTTTAACATCTTAATTGCCGGACCTAGCGATTCAGGTAAATCAGAATTCGTCAAACAAATGCTCGAACATAAACATCATTTCATCGATCGTCCACCTCAATGAATCGTGTGGTGTTACAAAGAGTGGCAATCGGCGTACATCCTCTTGCGAGAAAATCAAGGTGATTCCATCGTGTTTGTGGAAGGCATTCCTAGAGAAAGCATCGGAATCGTGTCTGACCCCATTCAAATCCATATGGTCATTATCGATGACATGTTAGGAAAAGACGAAGAAGAAATTAAACTATGGTTTACGCGCCAAGGGCATTATCGTAATGCCAGTGTTATTTAGATTACTCAATATTTGTTCAAAAAGGTAACGCCCATCGCAAAATCTGTCTCAATGCTCAATGCGTGGTATTGTTTAAACGTCATAGAGATAAATTGCAAGTGCAGCTCTTAGCCAAACAATTAGGAACGCCTTGGCTGATTAATGAGTACGACGATGCCACTCAAACCCACACGCATATTTACTCCGGGATTTAAAACCAACCACCCCCGATTATTTGCGATTTCGGTCACATGTTTTTCACCACTTATGTCAGTACGGAGGACCTTTTGTGTACACGTCCTCGTCATCGACTTAACAAGCAAAAAAATCTATAAAAACCTCGGACACTTAGCGTTTGTCTCATACAACGTACACATGATATTCCTTAAGTCTCATGTTCCCGTCAAATTGATATGTGACTTGTACGGCACCAATTGGGAGAAAAATCGACAAATACATGCCCGTACCTTAAAAGCCAGTCTCAAAGAAGTCTTACGATGGTTTAAGGTGACAATACGTCAATTACTGCAAGGCACCATTCACATTCTTTATCAAACCGAAAGCAGTTTTGAGAGAAACAAAGTAGCCTTGACGCAACTCGTTGATCCCCGCATCGACACTCAAACCAAAAAGACCATGTCCACTCCTCCTTCGATATAAGTGAAAAACAAAGAAGGGAAACTAGCAGTGAAGAAAGAAAAGAAGACCATTTCATTACCACCTCCACCCACTAACTTCGACTTCTGCTCCTGTGACACATCGGACTCGTAAAGCCGTTTCCAAACCATCCTCTCAACAGGTCCAAATTAACATCAGCGATCAGTGGGGGACTTATTAAAAAATGGAGAAGTTGTTAGCCAACATTTACTAATTGTATTGTGCAGGCAAATCTCGACTGAAAAGTCTCCGTTTACCACAAGTACAAATGCAAGCAACTCACACTTTCCACAAACGCAATAGAGAAAGATTTTCCAGAAGTTGCACTAAGGTGGAGGGCATCGATCATCAATGGCAAGCCGATTTAGCCGATGTCTCTCATTTGTCCACCAACAATCTTTTATCATCAACGTCTTTTTCAAATTTGCCTGGGTCGTGACATTGCCTCCCAAATCGAGTAGTGAATTAGTGCGAACCCTCCAAATTGTGTTGAAACAAAGTAGGCGTCACCCTCTTCGTTGGCAAACTGACAAAGGCACCGAATTTCTGAACCAAGGTTTCCACAAAGAATTAAATAACGTGACAATCATGTTTTCACTATCTAGAATCCCGAAACCAAAGCAGCATCGTGGAAAGTTTTCAACGCACTTTGAAATAACCTGGAAATATTGTACATATCAGCAAACTCTCAAGTACATCGACGTCTTACCCCACCTGGTCCAAGCGTACAACCAATCTTGCCATCGAAGCCTCGAACGTGCTGCCCAAGACGTGGCTCCCAACAGCGAAGTGCTCGTTTTCGAGCGCATGTTAGGGACGTCTTCGACATTCACTGTCCTCAAGACACTGGCAAAACTAAACGCAAGTTTACTTACCCAACTGGACGACCGAATTCTCTCGTGTCACATGATGAGTGAGTGGCCGTCATCTTAACGTCTATAAAGTGGAAGACATGAACGGGGAAGTGTTAACAGGAACGTTTTACTTGGACCAGTTTCAATGTGGCACCAATAAAGAATACGACGTGTACGACGTCGAAAGCAGTCTCAAACGCAGAACCCGAAAAGTGGGAAAACGACGTGTCAAAGACGTCAAAGTACATGTGAAAGGATATCCTCATAGTTTTGAGTCTTGAATCAACTCTCCGCAAGTCATCGACTATCAAAGGAAGTAATCATCATGCCCTTCCCCACAGTGACCACTCCTTCATGGAGTTCTTCTATGCATGATCTACACTTGCAACCCTTGTAGGTGTAGTATGGAGAACGTGTGCATACAAGGCAAATCGTCTTTCGTCTTTATCTGTCAAATCTTTGTAGTGTATTGTGTCATCAGTGCTGCCATTGCCAGTTTGAATTTGCAACAAGGAGACAAACAATTATGGGCCATTTTACTGAGCAGTTGCATCGGTCAGCTTCTTCCAAATCCTTCCTTGAAATACTCCTCGAATGGGAACAACGAGAGCCTTTCATCCAACGTCAGTCACCACCCCAACAACAACACCACCATCCAGACTTCCAGTGACCCGTCGAACAGCAACATAACTCTGGAGTTATGTACAACAATAGCCGATTGTACTTAAAGCTACCCAGTGACAGTTCCATGGAGGTGTTTCCCCACAACACTTTATGCTGCACGGTCAAATATCCTCAGGCCATCTGATTATATCACAAAGCCCACTTAGAAGTGGCTTTGGTAGAAACCATTCACCCTACACAAGTCCTCAAAGTCCTTCCAAATCAAAACACTTTTGAGGTCGAAGTTTATGACACAAGTGCAAGACTACTTGCTTGTTAATTCAGAATGAACTAATTTCAAATATAACCCCAAAACAAAAATGTACACCAATATGTTTATAGTTCCTCCAGATTATTATTTTAGCGGTCAACATTTGGTGGACACGATTGCTGACAGGTTCAAGGCTGTGTTTTGTAAAGACCTGGAGAAAAAAAAGCGCTAAAAGAGTACCATAAAGTTGCTAGTCGCCTATTGATTCAATATACGAAAGAGAAAGTGGTGTCCATTATATTTGGTCCTGATTTGTTTGATATGTTGGGTGGGGACGTTCAGTTGAGGATGGAAATGATCAAGAATAACTAATTACCAATAATTTACTACAACGATTGTTTTGCGAAGTTGTTTCGTTACCCGGTAGAACTGAACAAATGACTAAATTTGATCATTGTTTACTCATATGTGGTGGAGTATAACGTGGTAGGACACACCTCCGTACCGTTACTATCTTTCAAAGAGGATTCTGCCACGAACGCTGCCGAGGAATTTGGAAATACCTATCACGTTCACCGCGCATTTGTACATTCTCATTGTTTACCCGTCATTTAGACGTATTTTGGTAATGTCAACACTGCTACAAAAGGAGATCTGGGAGAAAACATTTTATTCACCAAAGGGAAAGTCACGGTGAAACTCCATTTTCGAAAACGATTCTCTAACGAGTTGTAAGTCATGTATACAGTGTACCAATGCGTTGGTCGACAGCGAGAACATGGTTTAGGAGATATGCTAAAACCAGCCTTTCATTCGGTAGCTCCAGTGTTGAAACCAATGGTGACACGATGATTGCACGCTTTGAAAGATGCCGCATTGACACAGGGCAAAGAATTTCTCCAAAATGTCATCATCGACAAACCAGACCCTAAAAAAAGCATTCTTGAGAGCAGGCAAAATTGTCTTGCTGCAAAGAGGCAAAGACATTTTAGGTGGACGAGAAATGCCTATAAATGCTCTGCGCGCTGACGAGACGACGAAAAAGAAAGCACCCCTTCAGACGTCTTCATACTCATAAAGTTAGAAGGACCAAGAAAAGAAAGACTGTCCGAGACTTAGACGTTTTTGATTATTAAATCAGAGATACAGAAAAAAATGATACACCAAGAATCGTGCACATGTTCCAAATCGGAACTGAATTTTTTGCCATGCCACCCACTAAAACAACAATGCAAGAATCTCAATGGGTCGAATTTCACCCCGTCTCCTCTTTGACGGATTCAACTCCCATCGAGTTTGAAATTAAAGGACAGCCCGAAGATTACATTGATCTGAACAGCAGCTACTTGTACATGAGAGTCAAAGTTCTAGACAAGGATCAACATAGTGTAGACGACGAAGAGAAAGTAGCTCCCGTCAACAATGTTATGCATTCATTATTCAGTGGAGTGGATTTGTACTTTAATTACAAACTAGTCAGCAGCGGAATGGATACTTACCCTTGCCGTTCTTACCTGGAAAATCTCGTGACGTACGGAATAGACGCAAAGAACACTCATCTAAATGCCGGCGTGCTATGTCAAAACGATCATCCCAGTCGTATTCAACACGATCCATGTCTGATGCTGGATCAAAAAGAAACCTTGGACTAGTAACTGGACGAAGCTTGGAGTCCTATCTCGGTGGAAGCCGTGTTGCATCAGTGGTATAAAGATTTGCGTGAACATTCCTTTCCTCCACTGAAGAGTCTAGAGATCCATCACATCGAAGCTCTCTTGGCGTAGAGTGCAGGGACGAAACGAAGAAACGGTTACCTGTCAGACATTTTCAAAGAGAAAGTCAGAATTGAACTGATCATTAATCATTACCTGTGAAGAGAAAAATAACAAGAAAACAAGCATAAAAATGGATACATGGGAACTTTGTTATCTTTTGCACTACAGTTCGTACACTGCTTCTTGGAATCATGTCGTGTGTGCTAAAGATGAATTACATCATCGCAAACCTCAAGACCATCAACCTTATGTCATCAACACGGACGACAGTCATCTCCAAAGACCCACTGGGTACCCATCTGCGTTACTCAAAAAGGGTGTGTGGAGTACGTTGATTCCTATGGATTACCCCCTTAAGAAGACGTTATCAATCTGTTTTATGTGAAGAAATGCTCAGACAACACGACTGAATAATGTGAAATTACAAGGCACAATTCCATGGAGTGTGGACACTATTGTGTGAATTTGTGTCACCATCGCAGTCTAGGGTATTCTTTAGAACATTTAGTGACTTATCTTGATTGTCGCACGTCTAGAAACGATGAGAAAGTAGATCGATGGTTTTGTGTCCAATTTAAATATCTTTTGTATTTAGCTAGCAAATGTGGTGTATACCAATGGTCCAATGACTTCCAACAGTGGAAATCTAACTTCAGTTCATAACTTTGTCATCCTTGTCCAAAATAAATTGCTATTTGAAGAAAAGATTGTTGTTTATTTAATTGTTAATTTAAAAATTTGTTGATTGTTGGTTGTTAGTTATTTGAATAAAAATGTTGTTTTTTTGAAAATTAAGTCTGTCGTTTATGTACCATTTTTATCATGAACCATTCTCTCTACATTCGATCTATCCCTCTCCATTAAATCAAACTAGTCTAGCCTTCCGGATCTACACAGTGTATGGATGTTTTTCATCGCTTCCCCGCATGAACCATATAAAGCGGGGTAGTCTCCAGTCTGACCATTATTCGTCCTTCCATTCAGTCAGGAAACATCGTCCAATGAACATAACAGAGCAGTGCAGCGGAGCGTCCACGTGCAGGCGATGAAGATACCACTGAGACAGGATATAATGATCAGCCACCAGCCAAACACAGACAAGTTGTTAGCAGTGAATAGCAAAGGGCATTGCCGAATAAACGTCGCTGGAAGACTATTAGAACGTTACAGGGCACAAAACCCAGCAGCGTTCGTCACTAAAGAAAAGTAGAGAGTAGGGTGTGGATAAAGCATGCAGCTCGTGGGCCGTGACTGACCATTAAAATATAAAAAAGGGATCACGGCCACTTACACGGGCATGCAGCCCACGAAATCCCAACTACCCAGTCTTAGAAGCCGAATAAACAAAAAAAGAACGGATTACAATGATCGGTTATTAATAGCACAGTATTAACGCTGATGCCGAAATATCATTATGACTGCTAAAATAACAGCGGAGACCATTTCCTGACCTGCCTGGACGACGTCCTCATCTCGATTTGAAAAGGTCGATCAACAATCAAATTGACTGGTAGAATGTATTCGTTTTTCATTTTGGTTAGAGAACACATTTGAAAATATCTATATTTTCACATAACCTAAATTGACCCGTTTTGTTGAATACCGCCATCAAAAGTATTATTCGTGACACAATCTATTTACAAGTCATGTTGACTGTACTGATTGGTATTTAATTAGCTTATTAAATGTACACTTTGTACACTAAATTCTATCTCATTAATGGATCATTTTGACTTATTCGATTTGAACAATTGCACAGGTGGCTAACACGTTATTGGTATTTTTTTATTGTCCATTAGCATAACTGGACTAGATTTAAAATAACTGCTGGTTGGCGTTTCTGGGAGTACACGACATCCATGGCTGGCTTGCCGAGTTCCTTGCTTCTTTGCCTCTATCGGACATCGTACATGTGGAACCATTTCCACCCGTCAATAATCCAGGTGTCCTAATGTGACGTCATCGCTGCCGACCAATCGTAGCGGACGTTAAATACTGCTTGAGTTGACACCTGTTGCGTTCAATCGCAACTGAACTGAATAATCATGAGTGCGTGTTGGATTCATTCCCAGTCATGGCGGCCCTACATTCAGGTCGTTAAGGATTAATTAGTCCAACGATATGATGGCCACATTAATATGTGCTCCTTGAACACATAAATACCTGGGGGATGAGGCACCAATTCATTCCCCAGGAGTAATTAAACATCCAGCTGTGCTGAAATAAACCGTCGAACATGCCCTAACTAATGAAATCTACGTCAATTTAACTTACTTACTTACTAGTCTGACCATATATTGTTCATCTTCCTATGAAGATGTGCTCAAGACTAGCCAAGCTGAACGAAGCTTACGTGAATTTACGTCGTGTCAAGTAAAGTTTGATACCGAAGTCTGATGAGATAGAGAATGTCAGAATGTTGAAAGTGACTGAAGACGTGATAGAAGAGCTCTTCAGAGAGGAACTCAAGAAAGACAAAGAAGAATGGACGGAGATGTACCGACTTCAAAAACAGCAGAGAGTGCAGAGAGAGAGAGATCATCAGCTGCAACAGCAACAACATTAACCAGAGGTTTGGTCGACTGCCATGGAGACGCAAAATAGTTCTCCTTCTCTTTCCGAAGAAGCATTGACTAGCCTGCCGCCAGACGGGGACGCAATCTTAGACAATAAAAGATTGCCATCACTCCTCGTCCACAAAAACATCCCTTTTTAGGGCTACCTAGTACTCTAGAAAGATGAAACTAATTCAACTGACAATGTTATGTTAGTAAGTTTCAAAAATGAAGTGTGTCAATAGGCACTTCATTTTTTATCTTTGTTAGAAGTGTGTCTATAAGCACTTCATTTCTGTAGCTTGTCAAATTTTTAATTCATGTTTGTAAGTAAAAACATGAGTGATTGTTCCTTTTAAGTCCGTGTTTCTTAGCGTAATGATATGGACCAAGTAAGTTATATTTTCCTTCACGTCCATGCTTGACGAATATAAAAGGAACGCTCGTCAGTCTGGTTACCCATTGTCAGCGAGACAACTGTTAAGAATGAGTAGCAGGATAAGCAAAATGGATTGAACTCCAAATGCACCTGGAGTAAGCCATACGTTTATTGGATGAGCTGGCCTTGGGTGCAATTGTAGCGAAAGAAGAAGAGGAAAAGAACAAAACTATCTTACCTCACGTCATGCTGAAGCAAAGTTGTGAGGTAAACTTGTGGTGAGGACATCATCACCAACAACACTTCAGCCACAACCGATACCAGCGGCGAAAGTTGCTGTCCCCAAGATTAAGAACTGGGATGAGGAGTTGTATAGACAGCTATAATATTGGGAGTCTACACAAGCATGGAGACCACACAATCCGCATGCAGGATGTAGAGTCGTGAGGGAGAGAAACTTCACTATCCCTCAAAGTGATTATTGGGATGATGAGGCCACTCATCAACCATATTCGCTCTCAACAACGTCAACCAATTGGGAGAATGATTGAAATAGACGCTGAGTGTGTAGTGCTCGGCCTGGAAGGCGCAGCCATTTATCAGGTGCATTTAGAGTTTGAAAAACAGCCCTTCTCATGGATAACCAAATCTCTAGAATAGACTATTCAAGTTGCCAATTTGTGTAACTGTGGAGTAGTGTGATTATAAACGCTCGCTCATTTAATGATGTGATTGTGTGTGTGTGTGTGTGTGTGTGTGTGTGTGTGTGTGTGTGTGTGTGTGTGTGTGTGTGTATGTGTGTGTGTGTATGACATCATGTACGTTTGTGCGGATAGTAGAATGTGTTGTTTTTTCCGTCCCTTCTGTGTGAACGGTATAATTATGGTTAGTTTTTCCTCTTCGCGTGTGTGGATAGTATATTTGTGGCTTGTTTGTTCTTCGTCACGTGTGTGGATAGTATATTTCTATTTAGTTATTGCTTCTTCGCATGTGTGGATATAATATTTGTAGCTTGTTTTTCTTCTTCGCGTGTATAGATAATTATTCTTGGTTGGTTTTGCTCCTTCCCGTGTGTGGATAGTATATTTGTTTTTTCTCCTTCTTTTGTGTGTGCGGATAGTATATTTTGGCTTGTGGATATGTAATAGTTTTTTCCTCTTTGCGTGTGTGGGTAGTAGATAATATGAGATGTCAATATACGGGATGTTTTCCCTCACGTCCGTGCTTGACAAATATAATGTGAAAGCATTCGTCGTTAGCGCCATTCTACGGAATAACAAAAGAAAAGATGACAATCGCTTTATTCAACAAAATTTAAGGACATTTGGTACTGGATGGTGGATGCAGCCTATGTAGTGGAAAGGCTTGAGAAGCAAAGGCGGTATCCAATTACAAAAAGCTTTGTAACAAGACAAGTGTCAAGCCTAAAAGTAGCCATGGTGTTGTGAAAGACATGATAGAGGAAGAAGTGAAGAGATTAATTGGCTTCATTCACCATCAGTATCTGAGAGTGGGAACACTGAAGGAGGCCATTGATAATATGATGAAGGCAGGTGTTTTTTAACAAGATATACTGAATTACACAGAGTGGTCTTTTGTAAGGTGTAGGCTGGACCACCTAAAGAAAGCATAAGAACTACTGAGAAAAGTGCTAGAAGAAGAAGTGAAGAAGATAAAAGAAAGGTGGTCCAAGGAAAGAAAGGAAAGAGAAAACAGTAAGAAAAAGGAAGAGTTTGAGAGACTAAATGAAAACTGGATGACAGTGCAGGGGAAATTTGGAATGATGGGCCATCCTGACTGGATGCCAGAGACGGAAATAAAGAAACAGAAGAAAGGAATCATTGAAAAAGTGAGGAAATGGTGGAAGACCTAGATAAAATAAAAGAGTGGACTACATTTTCTACACCACTCCTTACCTCCTAAGCAAACCGGGAGCTGTAGGCATGGATGAACCAATACGACGTGTCTCCATTCTTCACCGAGAGGGTCTACTGAAGTTTATTTATAAGCGCATAATAACAAGAATCCCTTCAAGTCTGCAAGTTATTAATTTAGAGCTATGTAAACATTTAATTTAGAGTCTAACTGCTTCCAGATTCTCCCATTTATATCACAATGTGCATGTTAAGCCACTCATATGCCTCCAACAAAGATTCGCTTTCTTGCCTAAAATTATTTTTTTAATATGTTGTATAGTTGTATGTATAATGTATATTGTCTGTGTTATCTCTGTCTCTGTCCCGCCAGTCCCGTTTCCGTCGAGCGTTGTTTGTTTTTTCCTCTGCTGTTTGGTCCCATTGAGGTTAGCTCCTTGCAACATTGTTGTTAATCGTCAGTACTGTGACGTCACCTCCACTGTTCCATTCCAAGTGTACCTAGACAGTCCCAATACTTTGTTGTCCCTCTATAGCACCACCCATGTTAAACTTCCCCATGTTAAACCCCATTGTCCCTAGGGTACAAACCCCTTAGTTTATGATGACATTCCCTTGGTCCCTAGGATATCCCCTATTACTACTAATTTAAGCACTTCTCCCAATAATTTACCCTATTCTGGCTGGAAGGAGAGATCAGATACAGGCCCAATCGATTACTAATATTTCTCTGGCTTTCTGCTTTAGATTCATTCCTGGAGTAACCCGAAATGACTGAATGTACAGGGAGGACACACTTATATTTTACAGAGATGGAAATAGTTTTGGGAATTTTTTTTTAGACTGTTTTTTCCTCTCTTTATAATTGAATAAACCATATTAAACAGTGTTGTGGTCGAGTAGTATAAAGAGTTCGCCTTTATCAATCACGGGCTCGGGAAACTTGCTTCCCTTGCATGGATGTTTCTTACCACGTTTTCCCGGGTTCTTTCTTCACCAGCTATACTGGGTAATATATATAGGCTCTCATGCGCTGATAAAATGCGGTAAACACACACAACAACTGAAACATTTACCTTCAAAGGTTTTGAATCAAGAAATTTTAACGTTTCTTATATCAACTCAGGGTTTTGACTCCGAAAAAAAAAAAAAAAGGATTTCCGTTGACTTCTCGTCACGAGTTGAGAGCTTCGATAGGTGAGGTCGGGTATGCTCATGTATATCCACTGGCAAGAGTTTGGCTGGACTCCAAAGACAAACGCATACAGAATGGATTAAATCAATCTTTTAAAAACAGTATTACCGTATTATACGTTTTGAGAATTAGTTTAGCTGGAACAATGTTATTATTGTAGTCATTATCTTTGCAAATGAGCTGACATGTATGTAAGTGTTAATATGGATATATTACAACATCGTAAACAGATATAAAATGAATCATGCTGTATCAACATTTCTTTTTTTTTATAACCGACACCTGCTTACAATTTAAAAACGCTTTACGCGCTCTTACAATATTTTTAAAATCTTGAGAATTTGAAATGGTAGCCCATTAAGTTTTTTCTTGTCCTTTTGTGTTATTATTATCATTATTATTATTATTATTATTACTATTATCATTATTAGTATTAGACCGCTCCGTTGGCCTAGTGGTTAGAGCGTCCGCCTCGGATGCGGGAGATCCTAGGTTCGATCCCCGGCCGAGTTGTACCAAAAACATGTTACTAACAGCTTCCTCGCTTGGCGTTTAGCATTAAGAGGTTAGTGTTAGGACTGGTCGGCCTGGTGTCAGGATAATGTGACTGGGTGGGACATCATGCTACATGTCTGCGGCATGGTGCCCCAGTGCTAGAAATCACTATAAACTGTCACGCTGCATACATCGTAGCGATATGACTGAAACATTGTTAAAGCTACGTTAAAAATCCAAAATCACACACATGCACACATACACACACATTATTATTATTATTATTATTAATAGTAGTAGTAGTACTATTGCAAATGGGATGTTGCATATACAAACATATATATTCATACATCAATACCTTCAGACATATATATATGATGAGGTGTCTTAAACGCGAGTTGCCTTCCGTATAGGCAACATGAAGTGGCATATATGACTGTAAGACTGTATATATAATTTCAATGTATAACTTTATCTTTCTGTCTGTCCATGCATCTATCCATAACTGGTTGAGTTGTTAGGAGTAAATGACATAATTTTGTAACGATAATAAAATGTTTGTTGCAACATTGTGACAACGTGCAAGAGTGAAATAAGTTCATGGGCAAAAGATCAAATATTACTGGTGTAAATATTTCGATTTAAATTACACTGCCTCTGTAACTTTATACTGAGGGTCTTCAGCGTTTTTCTCAGAAACCAAAGTCACACCATGGGTCTACATTCTTGATTCATTACAAAAATATTAACGTTTTCATCGAATCCAAATACTCCTTTTATTTCAATGCTCGTTTGAAATAATGCAAAATAATCAATAATAAAGTTCAAAGAATCGGTTCTTCGCGGACGAAATATAGATATCGTCTGCATAGGTTTGCTGGAGTCGATATGATGTAAGAAAATAAAAACGTAATAAAAAAGCATTCGTTGAATATAAAGATACTCACTCTGTTTACAAAGGTTTTACAGTTTCTGCTGTAGGCGTTTCTTTGTGGTGAGGGAACATAAAAAAATTATTAAGGAAATAATGCCGATGATATGCCACAGTAAACAATTTAGATTTCTCTGGCAATGTAACCAGTCAGTTGCTTAAAATACCTTATTTAAAGGCACCATTTCCTAACAGAGTTTGATGATACTTGGTATATATCGAGTTTTTGTTTATTAACGGCATCAACGCATACAGAGTGGTTGTTGTGGCACCTTAGAAGGAATCTGGCGGCTTCATATTTGGACGAATGGTAAACTATATATGTAGGCGAATACCTACAAGATAATGAATGAGTACGAGTGGCCTGACATCGATTTGTTTAGCCTACTAATGAGCTAATTTCATGATCTATTAACTGGTATTGAATTTTTACAATTCACTCGTGTCTCCTCTATTTCTTGAATCATAAACAGCTGATCCGTTTAACGTTATCTGAGTTAATAAGGTGGCTTCTTTGTTATTGTTGCCCTCGGTCGAATAACTTAGTTGTGTTTACTGAATGAAACTAAATCGCTATCAGAGAAAACATCACTCTGAATGTCAAATAATTTGTATTGAACATATTTAGTACTTAAGAACCGCTAAACGTTCTTTTGGAGACAATCCTTTTTCGAGCAAATATTGCTCTATCCAAATTTATCTATAGCCAGTAATTTATATAAAAACTCCTTAATTACTTCCATTTCCTTGCACTCAAAATAATGATTGGGTTATATGCAAGTGACCGTATGTTCCTGTGTCAATACTCACTTTGCTGATTGAATACGAGATAATTTTCTGCCGAATGTGCTACTCTGCTAAATTATCAAACATATAATGAACTCGATACAGTAATGTGCTTTAATTCAAATGATAATCACAAAAATTATTAAAAGCACAACCTTTTCACAAAATGCTTAACAATGAACCCGTGACGAAATGTTCGTTGGGTTTAAGGAGAATGAAAATAATTCTGTTCGCTGATTTGACACAAGAATATTAGGCGAATTCATTATCGAAGTTTGACCCTAAAGGGCTATTGAAAGGAAACTGAATTATTCCTAAAGCATACCTCTCTCTCTCTCTCTCTCTCTCTCTGTATGTATGTACATTCGCCTTTATTACTCATGGGCTCGGACAACTTGCTTCCCTTACATGGGTGGTTCTTACCAAGTTTTCCCCGGGTTCTTTTTCAACCAGCTATACTGGTCTATATATATATATATAGGCTATTATGCGCTGACAAACTGCGTTAAACCACCAAGAAAACTAAAACATTTACCTTCAAACGTTGCGACTCAAGAAATTAGAAAGTGTTTTATATCAACTCGGGGTTTTGACTCTGCAAATAAAATCAGATTCTCGTTGACTCTTCGTCACGAGTTGAGAGCTTCGATTTGAGGGGTCGGGTATTGTCATTTATATTCACTGGCAAGAGTGTGGCTGGACTCCAAAGACAAATGCATACAGCCTGGATTAAATCACTCTTTTATAAATATTATTACCGTATTATACATTTTGAGAATAGTTTTGATGGAACAATGCTATTTTCGTAGCCATTATCTTAGCAAATGAGCCTCTCACGGTATAGCATTTGCTGTTAACACTGAATCATATTGCCAGTGGGGCGGCGCTGTCCTTCCATTCCGTTATTAATTGAAATCATTTCCTGCTTCTAACCCATTAAGTTCGCTGCTGTTCATTATAATCTATATTCTTATAAATTTCTACAAAGTATAACAAACCGCTATGTTGGCCTAATGGCTAGAGCGTCCGCCTCGGATGCGGGAGGTCGTGGGTTCGATCCTGGCTGAGTCATACAAAAGACATACAAATATGGTACTAACACCTTCCTCACTTGGCGCTTAGCATTACGAGGATAGTATTAGGACTGGTCGGCCTGGTGTCAGGATAATGAGACTGGGTTGGACATCATGCTACATATCTGCGACATGTTGCTAAACATAACAATAAACTGCCACACTGCAGACATCGTAGCGATATGACTGAGAAATTGTTAAAGCTACGTAAAAAATTCAAATGACACCCACACACACAGTGTTACAACAACATTAAATATACCTAATATATCTATGAATAGACAGTATGTGCTTCACCTTCAAATGAGGACGCTTTGCAAATATATAAAGGCAAAAGGACAAGATTTACACCATATGATACGCTTTAAAGTCTATACCAAGAAGATAGTTTATACACCTGATATACGTCCAATATATTTGTCTATAGATGTAATTTGCACTTTTATATAGAAAAATTATGTGACATAAACAAAACTACACCTGGATGTACTGACATATATGTAAACTTTAGTATGGATACATTACAACATAGTAAACAGATATAAAATGAATCCTGCTGTACTATCATTTCTTTTTGTATAACCGACACCTGCTTACGATTTAAAAGAGATTTAAGAACTCTTAGAATATTTTTAAAATCGCGAGGATTTAAAATGGTAGGCTATCAAGTTTTTTCTTGTTTTTGTGTTATTATTATGAGTATTATTATTATTATTATTATTATTGCAAATGGGATGTTGCATATACAAATATATATATTCATACATCAATACCTTCAGACATATATATATGATGAGGTGTCTTAAACGCGAGTTGCCTTCCGTATAGGCAACGTGAAGTAGCATACATGACTGTAAGACTGTATATATAGTTTCAAGGTATCACTTTATCTTTCTGTCTGTCCATGCACCTATCCATAACTGGCTAAGTTGTTAGAGTAAATGACATAAATTTTGTAACGATAATAAAATATCTGTTGCAACATTGTGACAACGTGCAAGAGTGAAATAAGTTCATGGGCAAAAGATCAGATATTACTGGTGTAAATAGTTCGATTTAAATTACACTGCCTCTGTAACTTTATACTGAGGGTCTTCAGCGTTTGTCTCAGGAACCAAAGTCACACCATGGGTCTACATTCTTGATTCGTTACAAAAATATTATCGTTTTTATCGAATTCAAATACTTCTTTTATTTCAGTGCTCGTTTGAAGTAATGCAAAGTAATCAGTAATAAAGTTAAACGAATCGGTTCTTCGCGGACGAAATCTAGATATATTTTGCATATGTTTGCAGGAGTTGATTTGATGGAGAAAATAAAAACGTAATAAAACAACATTCATTGAAAATAAAAAATACTCGCTCTGTTTACAAAGGGTTTAGAGTTTCTGCTGTAGGCGTTTCTTTGTGGCGAGGGAACATAAAGGAATTATTAAAGAAATAATGCCGATGATATGCCACAGTAAACAATATTTATGATTTTTCTGGCAATATAACCAGTCAGTTGCTTAAAATACCTTATTTAAAAGCCCCATTTCCTAATACAATTTGATGAGACCTACTATATATCGAGTTTTTGTTTATTAACGGCATCAACGCATACAAAGTGGGTGTTGTGGCACCTGATTCGCCGCGCTTAGAAGGACTCTGGCGGCTTCATATTTGGACGAATGGTAAAATATATATGTAGGCGAATACCTACAAGATAATGAATGAGTACGAGTGACCTGATATCGAGTTGTTTAGCCTGCTAATGAGCTAATTTCATGATCTATTAACTGGTATTGAATTTTTACAATACCCTCATATTTAATCTACTCACTGAATCATAAACGGCGGTTTGGTTTAACGTTATCTGAGTTAATAAGGACACGTTGTCGTCTAGATAAATAAGGCCAAATGCATAATAAAATTAAGATGGTTCATATATATGTATATGGTGTTATGGACATACTGTACCCTATGGAATATATTTGAATAATGTATACACCACTTACAGAGGTGGTTTCTTTCTTATTGTTGTCCTCAGTCGAATAGCTTAGTTGTGTTTACTGAATGAAACTAAACAGTTATCACAGAAAACATCAGTCTGAATGTCAGATTTGTTTTATTGAACATATTTAGTACTTAAGAACCGCTAAACGTTCTTTTGGAGACAATCTTTTTTTCGAGCAAATATCGCTCTATCCAAATTTATCTATAGCCAGTAATTTACCTAAAAACTCCTTAATTACTTCCATTTTCTTGCACTCAAAATGATGATCGGTTTATATGCAAGAGATCGTATGTTCCTGCGGCAATATTCACTTTGATGATTGTATAAGAGACAATCTTCTGCCGAACGTGCTACTCTGCTAAATTATCAAACATATAATGAAATCGATACAGTAATGTGTTATACTTCAAATGATAATAGCAAATATTATTAGAAACACGAGCTTTTCAAAATGGCTTAACAACGAACCTGTGACGAAATGTTCGCTGGTTTAAGAACAATGAAAATAATTCTTTTCTTTGATTTTACTTTATAGTATTAGGCGAATGTATTATCGACGCTTGACTCTAAAGGGCTATTGAAGGACACACGGTACTAATTATACGGATAAACTGTGAACCAGTCTAGAAATGGGTGAACAAATAATAGAGTATTTACGGGTTTGGTGGTCCATAATTGGTTAATAATGAAAATTAAAATTTTAGTACAAATATCTTTTGAGAACTTACCCTATATGTAATTTTAAAAAAATAGACGAATTTCTACTAATGCAATTTTAGCATTCTTACAGGCTTGACTCAGGAGTACTCAGATATGAAAGTATCACCTGATTCATTTGGTACAGAATCAATGACATGTGTTTCATGCACATGTATGTAAACAAAATGCCGCGGCTCATATGGTGTTCTCCACACATAAGCTTGCACCAAGGTTAGATGTGCATGGATAATTATAGGTCTCATCATCAGCACCCAGAAATTTTAAATTATTGAATTTTGAATTTTGATGGTGTTTCCATATGTTTACTATTGGAGTTGAATTAGTACCGTGTGTCCTGAAAGGAAACTGAATTAATCCTCAAGCACAGCTCGCTCCAATATACATGTTACAAAGGCAACAAATTGTACAGACTAACTGAACTCAATGAAAGCAAAATAAATTTTAAGTTTGAGCAAAAACATAGTGGTATCTGAGTAATTGCATCACTGTAGTAATGTATGTTTTATTTATTTTAATGGGGTTTTATGGAACAATTTCCACTTGTTTTCCCACAATGTGTAACTAGACGAACCACGCCATATTTCACTTGATATCTCTCCCATTGGCTGTATGTATGTATATGCTCCATCAGTTGAGATAGGAGTCCTCATTTTCACTGTAATTAGTAATATATGATGCATCAGTTGAGATAGGGGTCCTCACTTTCACTGTAATTAGTAATAGATGATGCATCAGTTGAGATAGGAGTCCTCACTTTCACTGTAATTAGTAATATATGATGTATCAGTTGAGATATGAGTCCTCACTTTCACTGTAGTTAGTAATATATGATGATTCTGTTGCTAGCTTTCCTATTGGATATAATACGTGACATATGGAAATGATGATGCCTCAAAAGGAAGCCCTACTATTGGCTGTAAGCAATGATAGAATAATAATGTAGCCTCAGTAGTTGTCCTTCCTATTGGATTTAGTAAATTAAGGTCATGGTGTGACTTTTTCAGCTATTAGTGTTTAATATTTAAAGATATGGATATTTTTGTGAATTAGGTGTTTCGGGCTTGTGTTGCTCCTGAAATTGACGTCAGTCATGTACACCTTTCATAGTTACTCTGCAGAATGTTGATAGTGAAATACCAATAGTCAGCTAGGAAGAAGACCTAGCCTCCCATAGCAGCAAACACATGGGTTTGGGGCAAGTAGAATATCTCTAAAACGGCTTGGATGACAACTATGTTCAATTACATCAGCCTGTTTAGTAAACACTGCTTTTTAGAACTGTTATTTAGGAAAAGTGCATGTGTTTGCACTGTGAGCATAACATGGTGTCAAAAATAACCTTCGGACATGAAATATGCAGGTATAAGTTGGCTCTGGGGTGCATAAACTTATTTTGCCATGAACTGCCATTGACTTCACTGGTCAGGTGGAAAATATTATTATGCTTTGTTTTAATATAGGTATCTAAAAATATGGACCTTTTTGACCTCACTTGTGTATTTTATTTTTTATGATTTTTTTATACTCGGTTGCTGATTGCAGCATTAAATTTGTACATATAATCTGTCCCCTGTCCCCTAAAGAGTTGGTGTCTCAGTTGAAAGCCCTGCTAATTGCTGTAGGTAATGAGATAAAATGGTACCTTAGCTGATAATCCTCGGCAATAATATTTGGCGCTTGGTGGAAAAAATATCAATTTGGGTAAATGGTAAATGAACATAATGGCCTCCATCTCTAAAGAAATATGGGGTCAATGGAAAACTAACTTCATGATACAATAGTGTCAATTTAGTCATTAGAATATAGGATCATTGAGAAGTTAAATGTATGACCACATAGTGCTATATTTAAACTTCGGGAGAATCAAGGGAAACTTCGGTCTCTGGACAAGTGATAACGTTAATATCGTTCACCATTTCGCCACCAATACCTGACATTTCCTCACCAACAAACATATATACTGATCAATACCGGCAATTACGAACCAGAGCATGAACGGAAGTAAACGATGAATAAAATATATGTGAAACCCTCATAAATAAAACTAAAATGTCCTTTAAAACCCTTATATTACATTTCCTTACAAATATAATTAGAATCCATATATATATATATATATATATATATATATATATATATATATATATATATAACCGTAATTATGAAGTGACAGTAAAAAATGGGTAGGAATATACGCACACGATTAACACATAATATTTAAGTACTCTGACTCACGATGGTAGTAATGCTAACTCACACACAAGACAGGCAAGCATACAATCCTGCTCCCATACACGAAAGGCTATTGAGCTGTGAATGTTTACCATAATGATCACTAAAACACATGTGTTTGCTGGCGAAATTTATATAGCAATCGGTTTTAAGACAATTTTTAAATACCTTAATATGATTCCAAGACAGCGCAGGTGAAGAAAATACAAATATTATGTTTCGCACACCATCGATTACGACCATAGTAATATCACACTATCGAAGTTAGTCCATACAGGATTTTGTTTTCATAACGTGTGCGATATCGCCCCCCAGAAGAAGTAATCAAAAAGATTTAAAGTAGTATTAAGTAAACGCTTACCCGATAGTTTCCAGACTGATGGCATGAGCACCGACGTTTTTAAGACTGCATTGAAGTAGCTGGTATTTAGGAGACAAAAATAGATTACATGATTCTATGTAAGAATGGTAGAATAAAACATAATGACACTGACAAATAATGTTTTGCTCAGTTAATGACACGTCGTGAGTTCATAATTGACTTATTCTTTAAAAAGTTCTGACAAACAAATTGACTAATCACACCTCCTAAAGATTCCCTTTCGCCTGATTTCAAGATTACTTCTTTCTTGGTTTTATAATCTGTTCTTGATGCAGCAAATTGTGTCAGACATGCTTTATGTTTTTCAAGTTGACGTTTGATTTAATGGGGGTTGCAAATGATTGCTTTTAATAATTTTCAGACTTTAAAAGTAAACCATGATAACACTTCTTTGACACTAGTTTATAGGAAACGCAAACATATATTACATCCCATCGTCTTCCCAAGGAATTACTTCTACAAATGGATTATCATTACCTTACTTTGAATACGTGCAAACCGATTGCAACACTTTGTACCAACATACAACACCTTGCGGAGGACGAGGATATGTGTTTTCAATCACACGTTAGATTAAATCAGTTCTGTCGGAACTACTGTATCCAGCAATCAGCATATTAAAGGAATGACGAAGATGCAGTGTCCATAAATACTGACAATGTGATCTTTCGTCACTGGCCTTCGGAAAGAAGCATAGAGACATAACTCTACGGTAGTTTTTAGAAAGTCTGAAACAGTTATAAGCAACCATAACATTTTAAACATGTTTAAGTCTTCAGTAACCACAAATAATGATATTTCAAAACGATGTTCAAGCTGTCTGTCTTTCAACGGTCATGCACAATGACACATTTCTGATAATGTCAACATTTTCAAACAAAGCAGCCTTCTTACAGTATAATATACCAATGGTTCATATGACTACATGGAAGAGGATTCAGTTTTACTTTGCATTTCACTTGCATCCGTACAAATCCAGTATAAGTGCGGTGTATAGTATGAATTATCTCCTCTTATAAAATATCTGTGTGCACAAGTTTTTTTAAACCAACAAGGGAATTTGCAATCCTAGCTGAAAGACGATCTGGTGTGTTCAGTGTATGCTGTATCTTTATACTCCTACTCTTCAATTCAGTGAACGTATTCCCCTTTACCCACATAGACCAGTCATGTTCTTACTAAACAGTTGGGAGTGCATCAGATGTCTCAGTCACTGGCATAAATGTTCATAACCAAGCCAAACCACATGAAAAAGTATTATCGCTTTCGGGTATCAATAATGATTTGTAAGAATGTGGAAACGATTCATATTAACAACACTTTTAGTGTAGCTAGGCCGTGCCACTTCACTTTGAAATTATTGATTAAGAGGACAGCGTCAGTGGGCCTATCACATGGTTATAGAGTGGAATTCATGTTTCTCGTTGGAAGTCTCTGGTTTACAGTGAATTTCTATTTCGGAAGTACTAAAGTATTCTACTGAAAGGCAATGCCTGTATGATACCTGGCTGTATTCCGGAAGTATCATTCTTTGTTGGTAGAAAATCTGATATATTGATCCAAGAGCCAATCATTAATATTATCCAAACGCCTGCGAAGTTCAATAGTTTTAACAACAATGTATTGTTTCTTACCTCACTTTAAGTTTTCTTTTAACATGTCAAAGTTTATGACTGGACTCGAAATATAGCTGAGAATGATTCCTTTCAGTTATTACTTCCACCACTAGCAAGACTCAAAATAATGTCGTCTGGTAGTTCGTCAATACAGGCAACTTATGTTCATGCAACTATTGATATCATAGTTCGGACAAGGTATCCATAATTACCAGCATCGAAGACAATTTTATAGCTGTCTTGAATGATATGAAAGCACATTAATAATCAATCTTCACGCATAATTTATATGTGTGTATTGAGTTTTTATTCATTGTCAATTAACTGAAAGACTCGACTTGTATCTACCATTTGATTGCCTATATCAGACACGCAGACACTCAGCATTTTTCTAGAATTAATAATTCAGTATAACTGTATACAAGAATCGTCCTCTTTCGTCCTTTTATAAGAGTTCTAATGGGTTTGTAGGGATCCATATCGTAGTTTGCCTAGTCGTTTCTTCGGGATTGTGACAGCCGAAAGAAAAGCAGCTGGATTCCTGTTTCAGTTTCAGAAACTCGTTAACATAGTCTTTAAAATCACTGGAATTAATTCACCGTCATGTTGGTATTGTTCTCTGGTTGGAATGTGATAAATGGCGTAATTTGTTTCAACTGATATTCCTCATTAAGTGCATAAAAAAATGCCACACTACCCGATGTTCAAGTCAAGAGTGTTCTTGGTCATTGTGACAACTAGGTTGGCTTCGATTGAACCTTTCATCACACGTACGACATTAATTTTTAGTGACAACACAGGATGATACATGGTTTTTGGTCCGGTGGTAGAACTTTACGTTTGATCAATTTTTTGTACTGGCGAATTTGTTCCAAGTTGATGATTTCTGTCAAACTTTCCCGTTCACCGGTACGACATTACACATAGTAACACATCCAATGTGTTCCAAGTTGATGTTTTCTGTCAAAATGTCAGGGTGACCTGTACGACATTACACATAGTAACACATCCAATGTGTTCCAAGCTGATGTTTTCTGTCAAAGTGTCAGGGTGACCTGTACGACATTACACATAGTAACACATCCAATGTGTTCCAAGTTGATGTTTTCTGTCAAAATGTCAGGGTGACCTGTACGACATTACACATAGTAACACATCCAATGTGTTCCAAGTTGATGTTTTCTGTCAAAATGTTAGGGTGACCTGTACGACATTACACATAGTAACACATCCAGTGTGTTCCAAGTTGATGTTTTCTGTCAAAATGTCAGGGTGACCTGTACGACATTAAGCATAGTAGCACACGCAAGGGTACAACAAACCGACATTGACGTATATGACAATTTCTCTTTAAGATTCGTCAGCTTCGTACAAGAAGCGTCTATCATTAATTCATAGTCCAAACTAACTCTTGTTTTGTTTAAAATGTTTGATATTTATCACACAGTAGTCCTCAAACATGCGTCGAAATTCTGACTATTTTCCGAAAGGTCAAGGGTCGTTTTGTTTGCATATTTCAATCAGATGTTATCATTGATTGTTTACCTCTGGTGTCGGTCATAAGTTTTGTGGAACAACTCTTCAGTAGCAAATCACGCCAAAGCAGTTTTCAGGTCTCTATGTGGATAACAGGCTGAGCATATATTTATTCATAAACGATATGCCAGTTTTATAAATCCAAACTATACATGCAATACATTCACCTCTTTTGGTGGTCACCATTTCTTGAATGTTTTATCCATTTGTCATGAGGTTCACACAAATAATGTAACCAGCGCTAAGATTGGACTAACATCGACTTGTGCAAAATTGATAGATAGGGTTGAGGTGGTACGATGGATGGTCTTTCCTCGGACATAAAAGTCGTTTGGTAAACTGCTCCACACACTTTGGCAACGATAATGTTCTACAGCGACGTCGTATAGTGTCCAAATCCGGTGAGACACGATATCAAAGATTTGCAAGAACTTTTTATTTCTTGAAATAAATCATGCCATGTCAATATAAATATGATGGACTCACACTTTTTGTCTGCATATAGAACATTATTTTCTTGCTTGTTTTTCACAACCTCAAAGTCTGAATGCTAATTAGCCATGACATCTCAATCCATACTGAACATGTTAATCCTGCTACATAAATCATATACCACTTTTGTCAACGCAATATCAGTGTTCTAATAAATATTATTTGTAATAGCAAATAAATGATTATGTTCATGACAGATGGGAACATATTGTTTGTTTGTAAAAGTAAATTCTCTAAATAGCAGATCTCCACAAATGAGAGGATAGTATACATTCTATGTATAACGTAGACAGAAAATGTCTTGAAGACTTTGCATTTCAGAAAATCCAAACAAGGTCACTTTAAAGTTGACTGATTGTTCCAAAATTATATATGAATATCTCTGGCTTAAGAGTCTGTTCCATTGTCTAATGATCTCTCATACTTGTTTCATTTATGGTGCCTCTAAATAAGTTCTAGTTACTACGATCGGTGTTAATCTGAACGATGCTTCTTTTGATAGACTGAATTTGATCAAACGATGAAACCTTGTGTACTCATCTGTACTTGATTATATGTATAGTTTGATGGAAACCATCCCCATTTGGTCACACAACAACTTATCATTCTATTATGTTGGCAAATATTTCAGACGAATTTAATTCCAAAGGCGTACACACTTCGAACATAACATTACAATTCAATGTTCGTGAGTGATGGACTGTCAAACTATCTAGATCATTCGTTGGGCACTGTCGTTCCCATTCGTCAAACAGACTATTGTAAGTTGATAATGAAGACAGTTGCATTCTCGGCTGAAACGTTAAATCTGAGCTCATTACATATGACTGGGTAAGTGTTTGCACTCGACCTCAGTTTTCTGGAAGACATGTCTTGGGGTTGCTCGATGGTGAAAATAATCTTTAGGGACGTCATAACGAGTTTCATTTTTAGACCTATATTGATTCTATCCAATTTTGAGAGGAGAGAGTTGGCGCTGGATAATGATCGTCGATGTCATTTTAGACATTCTTTAAGTGAACATCTGGCAAACCTTCTTGGTGATGATCCAGATCGTCGTCGCTTGACTTACGGTTTGTCTTTGAAACAATTGATCGTTTGATGATAATTCAAATCTGTTTTAACCATGGTTTTATCCGTTCCCTTAAATACATAAACATCCTCTTTGTAAGATAATACACTCATTCATTCATACTTTTTGATTATCGAAAAGTCAAACATATTCACATTCTAGAAAGGGATTTATCAAATGCCAATCTAAATTGCATCGCTCACGATTTCTAACGACGCTCGATTTAGACGCGACATCTCATATATTTCAGGAGATGGACATGGGTTTTAGAATATCCACAATATCAAAGAAAACAAACTCGGAGTATAGGGAAATGATCATTGTCAAGGAAAAGCAGGATCACATAAGAGCAGGTGCAGAACCAGGAACGAGAGAAGACTCCACAAAAACAACGAAAGACAATGCAAATAACAATAATAACAAAATGTGATGAACTCTCTTTGTGATTCTCATTCAAGCAAATCGTATTAAGACCTAAGTTTATGTCTTTGTTATTTTATTTAACTTTCGCTTTATTTTACTGCCTGGTTTGAACGTGGCGATAAGGAGATATTTGCATGTGTTCGCACAAACCGACCCTGACTAGGGACTTGGGCCTTTACAACCTGCCGATTTCTGTAACAATATGTTAAAATCGCTCACCATTCCATCTATGTTAAAATTCATTATGTTGATTGAAAAGTTAAAATCATTGTCCAATATGGTTAATAACCAAACATTATATATATATATATATATATATATATATATATATATATATATATATATATATATATATATATATATATATATATATATATAATCTTTGTATACAGAAACGTCAAATATAAACATGAAATAATTCATAAAAATCACCTATGTAGGGTTAGGTTATACTTAAAAGTTTGAAATAAAAATATTCAAAGTGTAGTCCCTTACGATCAAGTTTACAGAAAGACTAGTAACACTATTAATGACTTAGCATTGCTATTACTAAATCAATCATGCACACGTAAGAATTGTTCCAAAATAACTTACTTTTTATAATAAAGTAATATTTCTTACACCTTTACGTATGAATATGCCCCACATATGTAAATGCTACACATACTTAAACAAAAATAACAGAATCATCGCAAAATACAATTGTCAGATCATATCGCTAGCCTTTTCCAGTTCCCACCATTCCTCCAGAAGCCTGATGAAAAGTGTGACAGTCTATAAAACAAACGCGCTTGCAAATTACTGACTCCTTTATACAATTACAAGTTGTATACAAGGAAGCAGTGCTACATTATTGATTTTAGTGACTGCTTAGGGCAACGTATTGGCTAATTACGATTTCGCCTGTTCTATACTTCAAAATCAAATTGCCATTATCGTTTCATTAAGAAGCTTGCGCTTTGGTTCGTGGTGAAAAGAGAACGTATTCTGTTTCTGTAATGTCTAAGCTACCTCCTATACGAGGTGTATCTTTGAAATTAATTTGATGAAAACATTAATATATCCAACTAATAGAACCTTCTGCTTGAATTTGAATCATTGACAGAAACATAACGGATGCGTCAATCTCTAATTGAATTTATCATCTATGAAATCCATCTGTTTGAGAAGTTGACAGACATTAAACAAAGATAGGTTCACTGTCCAGATAGTAAATAAATTATTCCTAATAGACGATATTCTTTAAAAACAAAGAAAACAAAGCAAAGATCGGTTCTTAGCAGGTCTAAAATGTACAGTCTAATATGGACATGCGCATTGATTATATATTACGTTGCATGCAGGAAAACGTGTACAAGAGAAGGCTCAGTACGCATTTATATTAATGCACATGCCCTACATTAAGAACTGAAAATAACAACATCACTAACACCAGATAATAATGCACAAAACAATGTCCATTATTTCTTGCAGAGCTTAATATTGATATATTTTACATTACGAAATATATTTGATATCAATGATTGTTCAATACACGACCTACCAAGGTTACCGAAGTGATTCAAGGTTTGTTATTACTTATTTTGTCGCATATTTACGAGATGTGAGAAAACACATTGTTTTTCTTAGATAAATTGTGACTTTTCAATGTTCTCATATCATATATCTGGTAAATAATATTTTATTTTTGCAATAACTTATACTTGCAGTTTTAGGAGCCTACGTATTACATATGTAGAGGATGATTTCAAAATTTGTAGATGTTTTTATGTATGTGGGAACACTCCTTTCACAATTTCTGGAGTTGTACACTTGGAATATATTTAATATTAATGGTGCTGCAAGCACCTTTAGTTACTTTAATTTTTTATGATGTTCATTTTTAGTATAGTAGTTACATCATATTATAGTAGTTACAGCATAAACACACGCCGTACTAATTTCCAATAATAATATTATCATGACATATTTGCATATGCTAATACCCAATCTCCATGTACAACTGTGTTCCTTTCATCGTGTCATACAAGAACAGTTTATAATTGTATTTCTAGCATTTCCATTCTTACATGTCGTGTTGTGGTAAGGATATGTTAGGAGAGAGCGATGATGTTACGGTGAAACAACCAAGCACGTCAAGAATAATAGCAGATATTTAAAACACAACGAATGCATTCTATTTCTAAAATCTCATCTTTTGACTGAACGTTTAGTAGAAAGAAACAGAAGTAGAACTAGACGTTAACAATCAATACGCATTTTTGTGTTATGTTCCCAGTTCATGGTAACTTTAACAGAATGGATAATTCATCAATTGTCCTTGCTGAAAAACCGAACATATAAATTCTCACAACTCCGATATGAAATATGGACAGCAGTTGTGTGTGGTGATTGAGGGATATTCGTAAAATAGCAATATTTTCTGGCATAGGAAAAGTTACCTCCTACAAGACTTTTGTTTTGTTTTTCTTTTTTTTTCTTGTTAATAATTATTTTAAACCTTCGCTTTTCATTGGTTTGTATTTTTTGAACTCGATCATCAAAATACATTCTTCCTGCTTGACTTTGTTGTTAGTTATTGATATGCTGACGACGGCACAGATAACTTTATATTAGGCAATGACAGATGTTACCATTTTAGTTTTAAATACTCTTTTGCCAAATTATTTGTACCTTTCAAAGATTTCAGCTCAGTTTGTATGGCTGTTGTGTTAAACCTGGTAAAGATTAGGGAAGCAACCATGCTAATAGCCATTCCCGCAATTTAAACACCCTCATCAGGTATTTATATTATATTACCCACCTTCTAACAATTAAAAAATGTATTGGCTATTTTGTGTTTCTATTTATGTTATTTTAGATTTTCATTCAGCTTTGTAGAGATTCTTGAATGCATATCTATTTAACGTTTTGTTTCGGACATTTGTTTATTTTTTCATCTTCACTCGTCTGAGAACTAGAATTGAACTAATGTAATGCAGATATCAAAGCCAAACATTCCTTTTCAGTTGTAGAATAATTTATCTGGTAGTTATTTAATTTCCTACAAAAGGAAGACTCTGGATGATCAACACCATTTGTATCTTCTTGTTTCAATACTGCTCCAACCCCAACATTACTTGCATCAAACGACAGTTTAAATGATTTACTACAATTTGGAACTATAAGAACTGGTGAACTCTTAAGCTGCTTTTTATTGATAGGCAAAGGGAATTCAGAGAGACTTTAGCATATTCAGGTTTAACTTGTCCATGTCCCAAAATATGTCCTAAAATGTTACACAGTTTCCTTTTACAAGTATTTGTGTTTAAGAGGGTTATCCTGTATAGATGTTGTTTCACAGGTGTGCAATTCACTATTTCACTGTCATGGTAAATTTTGTTTGTTCTTGTATGAACATCTGTAATAAGTGCTCATATTCAAGTTGTTTAAGTTCAGTCCTTTCTTTTTGTTGCAAATGTGAAAGTTTCTGGTTCAGATTATTCATAATTTCTGAATTCTGATGATTCGTCATTCTAAAATCGATGGACTCCGATTGCATTCCTTCGCTTAAATTCTCACTGAGTGTGACAGGTAGAACTAAATTAATTGCATTATTAACCAGGCTATATCTCTTAACATACTTGTATTCCTTTAATTTATTTACATCCCATGAGCACTATAATTATAATTTAACTCATTCATTTTCTTCCTAACATTGTAACAGCCATAATACCTAATTTGAGGAACATTTTGAAGAATGAGTAAGAGAGACATATCACCAGATTCAAAGATCATTCCACTGTAGTTATGTTAAGCCATAATTTCACATTTGACTTGATTTGGTGAATGCCAAATTTCAAGCATAATCTGCTGGAAAAGTCCAGACCAAACATTTTACCCTTGATAAGATTGGACAGATTTGGGAAAGCCAAATTGAGTATAAAAAAATCTTTATCAAGGTTTTTACTCTTGTTTTAGTCTTAATATTCCTCAAAGAAATTGCCTGTGGAAATCGTGTTGGCACACACATTTATTGACATTATGGTCAACAAGTATTGGTTACCGGACTTGGTCTTATGTGAGGGACCGATACGATCTACCAATATTCTGCTAAGTGATTCGTCAAATGCAGGAATAGGTTTCAGATGAACCTTAGGTATCATCTGATTGAGTTTTCCTACTAGCTGACATGCATGACAAGCTCTACAGTATTTACAAAGAACACGTTTAATATTTTTCTAATATAAGCGATTCAATATCTTGTAATATGTCTTATTAAACCAGATAAAGAAGTTTTATGGGCCAGACTGAGTATTTCATGTCTGTACGATTTTTGGACTATAATTTGATAGTTCATTGACCACTCTTCACGGTACCTCGAGAGGTCTCAATTTTCTCATACAATTTCCATTGTAATTCAATAAACAGGCATGTACTTATGTGGTTTCTGTTTCACTAATGGCCATTTGAAACAAACCGGTGATCTCAGGATCTTTTTCCTGTTCGAGGACAATTGATTTTCCTTTGTCACCCTGATTAGAATAAAGATAATGGTTAGTTACAAGAGGATCTCTTTGAGCAAATTCCCTCTGAGTGACCCAAAGAAGGAATGAAAGTGACCTAATCAAATGTCCGACTAATAAATGTGTAAGCTAAAGGAATACATTCCTGATCAACATCATTCTCAAGAGTTTTCTTCACAATAGCTCTAGTAACTGCAATAGGTGGTATAACTCAGTGAATTCCTTTTCAATAAGTTCGACTTTCTGATTTAAACAAGGCTTGTCAGATACAAGTGGAATAACCACAACATTATCTCCAGTTAGGTCGTTGCCTAGTAATAAATGAATGCCCTCAGCGGGTAAAGAATACAGTATTCCGACTGTCACGAGTCATCAGACTAAGTGGAATGAAAAACTTACACAATGGAGAGGAACATGAACAAAGCCGTACTTTATACCCTGAATAAGAAATCTCTCATCATCAGAAGACTTCTCAGAAAAAAATGGAAAGCTATTGATAGTAAACAATTTCGAGAAGCTCCCGTATCCCTAGAAATGTTATTAGGGATGGGATTTGGTGAATCACTCATGAGTGATATAGAACCTTTCGACATGAATGGTTTATAATTCTCCATAATACAATCAGAACGTGGTTTGTCTGACCCAATAAATGTATTGCTTTCTATACATGACCTTGACCTTAACCTCTTGATAATAAAACTGCCTTGCTTCTGTTGCTTTTCTTCAATGTGTAGCAATCATAAATAACGTGTCCATTCTTCTTCCAATAGGTACACCTAAGACGAAATAAGGATTTCTGGTCATTTTTATCAGAAGCTTGAATTCTAAGAGCTGTACTAGATTGAACTTTAGAAGGGCTTACATTATGATGAAATACCTTCCTACTAGAATACTGCTGAGTTGCAGAGTTAATTACAAAAGAAACGTTATGGTTTCAACCTTATCTTCATCAAGATAAGTCATAATGTCACTATAGACACAGTTCTTGAACTCTTCAAGTAATAAGAGTTGTCTAAGATTTTCGTAATCTTGATCAATTTTCTTGGCTAAGTACCACCTATAAAATAACTGTTCTTTCCTTCTTGCAATCTCGGCATGAGTTTATCAGTTCCTTGTATTAAATGTTCTGAATTTTAGTCGATAAGCCTCAGGGACTAACTCATAACCCTTCTACTTCTTCACCAGATCATAGTCAGTACGTTGCTGTACTGAAAAGGATTCATCGATGTCTCGGGCTTTGTCAAAAAGTGCACGCTGTAGTAACATAGTCCAATGCTTCCTCGCCCATTTCAAATTTTCAGAAATTTATTAAAAATGAGGAAAATATTTATCTTCCTCTTTTTCACTAAAAGGGAGCACTAACCTAAAATTCTTAGTAACATCAAAACTTGATTTTGTCCACAAGTGGAATGTTTCATTCACTTGCTAGTTTTATCTGTCGTATTGTTAATTGATACTGCCTTTCTTTATTCTCTCTTTCTCTATGTAATTCTCTACTTTCATTTTCGTTGTGCATTTGCATTCTCATCTATCTCTCTCTCGTCTTTCGTTAATAACATTTGTTATTTCGATAACTACATTTGTTCTTTCTCTTTCTAGAATTGCAACTGCATTTGTTTTACTTCTTTATCATTCTGAAGTTCCAGTTCTTTTAACTGTAATTGCATCTTGTATTTTAATTTCATGTCCTTTAAATTTTTTCGAAGTGTGATAAACACTTACCGGTCGAAACAAAAGCACGTTTATCCAAAACAGTCTCTTCACCAAATACAGGACCAAAATATTCTTTGTTTTTGCTTTGTTATTTTTGCTTCGTTTTGCCTCAGGAACATCATATTTTCTGGCAAGCTTAATCTCTTTTCAATGAAACTGCCCCAGGATGGTGTTTGAGAAATGATCTTCACTTTTGATGACACAGTAAAAAATCCTGTTGATTTCACTAAAGATTTCTAAAATTTGAAACAATACTTGGGATTTAACATTCCAGAACTAGGGGAATTTAAATTTCAAAAAGACAGTTTTCTGAAATATTTTAGCGAAATTCGTATAACAAGGATGAGCACCCCAATGTTCTGTTATCTTAATAAAATAAGTAACGTAAAATAGTTAAGACAACAATCTTTGTAAAATGTAACAAACATATTATTTCGCTACAAAGCAAATAGAAAAATGAGAATACGGAACTTACGGTTGTACGAATTAAATCCAAAATTAATCATAGAATTAAAAACACAAGTTCATTCAATTAAACGTTTAGATGAAATCCGATGACGTCTGTAATAACTTACGAAGTGCAGATATGTCAACAGTCCTTTGTTGAATGAAAAAATATTGTTCCTTATTTTGAATTCCGTATATATTCTAGTAAATGTTTTTTGTACAAAAATAATCAGAGCACTTTTGTATTTCCAGAAAGAAAAAACACTTGCATTCAGTAAAGTTATTTACTAAAGCTGTCACCGATTTTGAAGGTTAGAAACTAGTTAAAATGTTTGAGTTTTCGACAATGTCAAATCAAGTAAACAATGTTGCATCAAAAAGCATGAATTGGAATATAAAAATTGAAAACTAACAGCCAAACAATTAAGTTAAATATACACAACATTGATTCGATTCCTTAACGACAAGAGACTGAAGATCATAAAAACTAAAGTTTAATCGTTTACGACAGTTCAATTCATCATTGATGAAATTTGTAACACAATTTGCTAATCTGTTTTCATGATTAGATTTCCTCCCATATATAATCACGAAAGTATAACTACTGTAACATATGTTATTAAAAACACAAAACGTAGCAATCTGTACAGTGTTTATGTATTAACCGTTGTCTGCAGCATTAATGTCACAATGTACACCTGATATTTATTTGGAACCTTTAGCAGATTTCATTCTTCGTTTTCTTTTATTTCCGCTCCATCTTATATCATCCGTTTTTAATCAATCTAGTTGTCTGTTGAAATGGCTATATTCAATTTCTAATTGTGCTCTTTCAATTTAAATGAAATATTGATATATTTTTCATCCGTATATCCCACTTCTTTTTCCTGCCAAGACTTATATGTTTTATTGTTATTGAACCTGATAGCAGCAAAGACTAAAATCGTAATGATGACCCAAGACGGACACCACTTCAAATTGATGATGTTCAATGTTTTTAATAATGACAATACAAGACAAACTAATTACGATCACAACGAAATTAAATGGAAGGAACTGTCTGGAATTCTGATTGCACTGTTTGTGCCAACATTGTAAACAAATATTCTAGAAGTACGTTTTGAGATAACATTGATGAATCATTACTTATGACTTAATGGAATATACCGTAGTGTAAAGTGTATGTGAATTTTATCCAACATGAGTAAAATAAACGTTTACCACATAGCTCAATAAAAAGTCCCAGAGAGGATCAAAGTTTATTTGAGATTTAACACGCGGATTAACAAACAGGTAAGCTCTACCTACTTTACGCTATCTGATAAGTTTCAAGAATTGCTAGATAAACGTAAAGACACATAGAAAGCAAATCATAGTCGAAATACCAATTTGGACGTACTATTCTATAAAGACAACTAATACTACCATCATGTGGTGACTTTTGAATAATTCAAAGGAATCACGTTGGCTACTTTGAGACGAAATACAGAAATGAACGAATTGTTCATAATTTGCTCAGAGCTTTATTAATCTTTCTGTTATGTATATTTGATTTACTTGTATCTGATTTAATGTATATTTATTTCAATTTAATTTTGGTCAGTTTTAATTTTTTTATTTCATGATATTGTAATATATATTTATTCTGTAGAGATCATACTTTTTTCAGAAAATAATTTGATTTTGACTGTTCGTTTTATAAGCACCAGGTGTTGATCTAAATCCTGACCTTGTACCAAATTTGTAGCAACCATGTAAACAAGTTTTATTTTTATTTTAAAATGTTTGGTTGCTGTCGAGGTCATGATGGGAATTCTTGTTTAAGATGCAAACATTTTAGTATTTCTATGAGTAAAATGATTGGGTTTCGACAGGGTCACACTGGGTGCACGTGACCTTTAACAAGTACCTTATTTATATGAGCTTCCAGAACATGATCACCTGACCCCCTTGTTTACATACACTGTTTTGGTAGAAGCTGGGCTGTTAAACTGGAAGATTTTTGTTGTGCTGTTTGGAGTTATTTCAAATTATTTGGATTTAAGTTATTTCAAATTACTTGGATTCAGATGGTTTAATTCTGTTATTTTTCTGGAAAATACTTGTCCTCATGTCAAATTGTGGAACAAGGACAGTGTTTTATAAACATTTATTCAGCCATCAGAAACAGGAGTGATAATTATTGTTTCTACACGAAACTGTATATGTCAACACTTCAGATTGCAGCATACGTCATCGTCTTCCATCTTGCATTCTTCGTCGGGATTCGAACTTAAAATCAGTCTAACATTTTCTTATTAGAACTTCAAAAATTGTGTTCGAGATTATTATTGGATTATTTTTGTATTTGATTCTATATAACCGTAAGTTCATATTATTTCAATTTTACAGGGAAACGCATTACTGTATTTTTCAAAGCTTGTTGTTTTCACTGTTTCTTGTGTTACTGTTTATACGTGACAAAATATTTTTTCCAGGCCAGGAACTTAGGAGTACAGAAGATGAAGCCGCCGATAAAGTCACTGACATCGGTCAGGATGAAAGTGTAGTAAGTGATAAACACATTTTAAGCAGGATATTAACTTCACAAGAATTTCCGATTGTTAAATCGTTATTTCTACCACATGAAGAAGGCAATATGATAGTATGATATAACAAAACTCTTATGATTAGCAGACAAAAAATGGAAGCTGCTTAAATATAACTTTAGAAAAAAAAAACAAATAAATAGATCAGAAGACGTGAAGAAACTGAGAATGAAACAAACGGTAATTAATATATATTTCACGAAATACACTAGTAAAAGTTAAAATGATGAAGCTAAATTTAACTGAAGTTATACAAACATAAACATATTCACGAAATAAAGAAGGAAAAAATAAAAACTAGAGGTAAACAATGTCCTTGTGAAAGAATAATACTGGCAATAAAGGACGCAATGCTTTTGCTACAATAGCTGTCTCGATATAAACAACAAATGCTGTGACTTTGTAAATTTAGTTAAACGGTCTGTAACGGATGGTATTGAGCTACAACATCACTTACTCTCACGGAATCATTAGTGAAAAAGTACCAGAGGCATTGCCTGAGATTATTGACAAGTTGATTAGCTGGCCACTCAGATGTGCTGTTTCAATTTGTTTTTACCTACTTGCGCTGAACATCTGATTGTACTTGTTCTAGTATAGTGTATAATTGCTTTTCCGATATAAGGAGTAAAACCAAGCATCATGAATTGCAAGAAGTTAGTAAACTAGTTTAAAAAGACAAACCATAGTAGCTTCAGCAACAGTGATGAGACGTTGCCTGTTCTTCGTATTTTCTATTGTATATTGCATATAGTCCATACGTCGCGACTGTCACGTCTCCTGGGACGGCATAGTATCTGATCGTATCAGAGAATTTCATAGTAAGATCATCATTCTCAACACATTCCTTTATTACATACGTTCTATTCAGTTTGTATCCTTTTTGCGTCAGGTACAATTTCATGTCGCACTGTCGCATATCCGTATCATACTTTGCAACACGCGTCTTGATTACCAATGTATAGATTTTAGGATTTTGTTTCCTTAAACGAGTCGCTGGATTTCTTAAACATTTTTATAAGAAAATGATACTAAACATTTTCATTACCATGCTCCTCGTTAACAAACAATTCCGTTAGCAAGAATATCATTGAAAAAAGTGTCTTTTAAAATTATTACCAGTTGCAATTTTAGCATTTTTGTTTGCCTGTTACGTAACGTTACTGACTAGATTAAAATAGCTATATTACCTTGTTAACAGTGTCTGATACTATCAAAACAAACTCTACCGGATATTCATGTTTGTTATTGAGCACCTAAAATTCTTGTTACCATCAACTAATGCTTTAATTCATAATATCATTAGCTTCTCTCCGTTCGATTATTACTGTTGTCAACAATGAATGAACATATTTTGGTTTTGTCTCACTGCCCAATTTTGTATCAATTTTTTCAGAACAACATACCAAAATAATATGTCTTTTCTTAAAGCCACATCATTCAAGGTTTAAAGTGTACTTATCAAAATATTTCTCAATAGTAATTATTGCTCATGAACTGATTAATATTATTAGATTTGTTAACGAATTAGCTAAAATAGTGTATCAAAATGCATCGAATGACGCTGAAAGTATGCTGTACGTGTTCATTGTTTTAATGTCTAATCTCATTTCTCTAGGATAGTGTTAGTATCCCTAACCATTTATAACAATGTTCACAAATTTGCAAAAAAAAATATTTATCTATGTTTCATATATGTGATTATGTGTTCTTGCATAAGTTCATTGAGTCTTCGTGTGATGTTTCTCCATATTCCACAAATGTCTTTTGAGTTTCTGATAAGGTTGTTAACTATAATATAATATAAGATTGATCGTTATTTTATGGTCTACATGATGTTTGAATATCTTGTAACATGATTGAAAGTTATGCTGCTGTATAAAACAGCACCTCTACCACACTGCAGATAAACTGTTCTAGCAATACCTACTCTGCCACACTGCAGGTCAATCTACCACCTTATCGACTATATGCTGCCAACACAATGCACAACTCCATCAGTTTTTCAATTTCACGTTGAGAGCCCTATCAATATACACTGCCATGCTGCCAGCCATATCAGCTATGCTGCTAACCGATCCAGCCTTTTCAGAAATAAACTGGTCAACATATATTATTGAATATACGTTATTAACAACAAAATAAACACATCTCCTAAATCATTACAAACATGTATATGTACTCTAAACATTACCAGCAAATTCCTAAATACGCATAGTCCACACAATTTATTTTCTGTGTAAATATATGCATCTCAGTAGTGAATTATATGAAAACAAAATATATATACCTAAACATATTACAATTTCTACAATTTAAATCCTCAAGAATTCCTGATAAAGCATTAGATCCATATGAGGCGTTTAAAATACAAAAACGTTCAAACATTTGACGTATGTACTCGCGCACTTACCCCACTGACACACTATATGAATACGATATAAAAGTATATAATTTTAAAATAAAAGATTGTGTTGTATTTTTGAAGACATCATATATGCAGTCCTATTTAGAAATGTGTATATCTAAATAAACACTACAATATTTAAATACACACACATACACACGCACACATATATATCGTTTACAATGAGTTCTCTCACTCATGTGTTTAGATATTGTGTTTCCTTTACTTTTGTATGCATATATCTATGTGTGTATATATATATATATATATATATATATATATATATATATATATATATATATATATATATATATATATATATATATATATATGCATACATACATGCGTACATACATACATACATACATACATACATACATACATACATACATATTCGTGTATGACTGACTGACTGACTGACTAAAAAGTAAGTAGTAAATTAACATTAAAAATAAACAATTAAAGGCCAAAGTCTTCTTGTCAAATCCGCAAATTTTGTTGTATGACAGCTGTTTGTGTGTGTGTTTATGTATTTGTTTATGTATTTGTTTATATTTATTTCCAAGAGATTTCTATATGGTTTTCTGTATTTATATATCTCATTTTGTAAATGCATTAGTTGACGATGTATGTATCATGCTTGCGTTCTCGTCTATGATTTGTCTCATAATCCTATGATATGTATAATATGTATCTTAGCAACCTGATATACTCTTTGTTGAAGAGGTAACTAGGTCATTTAGACAGTCAGTCATAGATAAATGCATGCACGCACGCATACGCGCAAACAAGTATATAAATATATAAATACATGCGTCATATGAAGAAAAAAAACTACATATAAAATTACACTGTTATAAGTTTTTCATTTCATTTTCGTTACTATCTCGAACTTAATGTTAAGCACATAACACTATAGACGTATTAAATTTTCGAAATATTATCATCATCAAGCAACTGTTAAAAGATTAGTGCCTTGCTCCGCCAAATGACTGCAGATTTGCATAATTGCAGGTATTGAGATATTTCGTTTAGTCAATACGGTAGATGACACAGTATTACTATTGTATTTTTGTCAATTTTCTGTTCTATTTTATGATCTTGTATTATCATGAATTTGTTTAATCTGATGTAATCTCATTTTTAAGAGGAAATAAAGTCAGTCAGTCAGTCAGTCATACATACATGCATACATACATGGGCCCCGAGGGGCCGAATAGCTTAGTGGTCTAAAGCGCTCTTCGTCACGGATCAATGCCATCTCACCTCTGTCTGTAGGTTCGAGTCTCGGGCTCGGCCAATGTGGATATGTGAGAAAGCTTGCCGGTAGCTTCTCGTTGGTCGGTGGTTCTTTCTGGGGTTTTCCCGGGTTCTTCCTCCACCATTGATACTGGCCGCCACGAATAGCCTATCATGTGCTGAAAAATGGCGTTAAGCCCAGTAGCAACAACAACATACATACATACATACATACATATTACATGCATGCATACACACACACACACACACACACACACACACATATATATATATATATATATATATATATATATATATATATATATATATATATATATATATATATATATATATATATATATATATATTTCAGAACACCTGAAACTAAAATACATATCTGAATAATTTTTTGTATCCAAATTCTGTGTGATCTTTTTTTCTTACTGAAGAAAAAGCACACCATAACGTGTTCAATACAATAACGCATACAAACCTTTATACACTTTCAGACCCATGGGGGGACACCTCCAAGTTCGATAGCTTTATACAGCCTGAGAACGGAGAGGTGCCAACAAAGAAAATTACTCCTATGGCTATAGAGCGTTTCACCGTTGCAACGGGATTACTGATCGTAGCGCTTAAAATTACCTCACTTAGCTCCAAGGCACATGCCCACAAAAAATGTTCAGTTCAGGAATTTCAGAATTTCGAACCGTTTAATGCATGGTCAGCGAAACATAAAGTCAACAAAGGAAGGAATCTTAGTTGTACTACATGCCAATCATTATGGTTAATCCAATGAATACATTATATATTTCTAACATCTTTTGTTCATACTAGGAGAATAATTATAGACATTACATCAGATTCGGTGTCCATTCTTACATTGTATCAGATAATTATATATTTATTGTTCATACTTAAACGATATCAAATAATTAAATTAAATACACTGTCCATATTTATCTTATACCAGATAATATAGATTCAGTATTATATTTTCAGATACATTTGTATTAATATTTAATTTGTTCTCCAAGTTTAAACATTTATTGCACTTTGTTGCTGCTTAACTTTAACTAATGCCATCTCAACAATTTTATCTTTTCATACATTGATATATCTTTCTTTCTCAGTTATTTTCTCAAGGCAAATAGTTCATTTATATCAAGAGCTAGGAAATGTATAACACGAGTTCCATACGTCAGCTGATCTGCAATGCTAAATATTTTTAAACCAGAAAAAGTATTTTTTATTTTATAAATGGAACACAGTATATTAATGCTTCAGATGAACTTAACAAAGCCATAATTAATTAGCTATAAGACAGATAAAGGAATGTACTTAATGCAGATGTAATATTTATTAATATTCGGGTGCAAAAATCGTTCAATATTCAAATTAACTAACATGCCCAATGCCGCTTTTTGTTTCATTTTCTTTTTGACGTTTGAAGCATCAAGTATCGGACGGTACATGCAATAATTTTCAGAGTAGTATAAGGGGTGAGATTAGCGACAATGGGAATTAGCATTAAAAACACCCCCTGGGTAAGATTAGCGACAATGGAAATTTAACATTAACCACCCTGGGTAAGATTAGCGACAATGGAAATTTAACATGGGCAAAAATCCCTGGGTAAGATTAGCGACAATGGAATTTAACATTGGAGAAAGGAAAAAAAAGGAAATATTGAGATTAGCGACAAAGGCATTCGAACAATGGAAAAAAAAATATCGATTCTAGGGACAAAGGCAATTGAACATGGGGAATAGAGTTTGGGTCTGTCTAGGGACAAGGGGAATTGAACATGGGAAAAGAGTTTGGGTTTGTCTAGGGACAAAGGGGAATTGAACATGTTAGAAAAAAAAACTACTTTAGGGACAAGGGGAATTGAACATGGGATTTTTTTTTTAAATTTTTATAAAGGGGTAGGCAATCGAAAGGCTATCTCTTTTCGAGAAATGTGGGTGGCCCTGAAAAGGGCCTTTGGAATTATGTTAATATTAATATTAACATAGACGGCATCTGTCACATCTTCTTCTTCTTAAACTCCTTCTAACTGCAGGTCCATACACAAGTACCCTCTTCAGGCATCCTTGTCTTTCTATGTAAACTCTTCTCATCCATAGACTAGTATCTGTCCTATCAACAACAGTCCACTTGGACCGGACATACATGAGCATGTCCGTCCTAAACATCATTGAAGACACAAGGCTGGATGATTCAACTGTGGTCCACATCGTGAGGCGACGAGAACAGGTGAATGAATGCAGTGAACTGCGCTTATTTATAGGTAGAGGAAGGATTGAAACGGATTGAGTTCATTCACCAATCCGAACACGCGTTACAAAATTCAGTCAGTCCGCATCCAATCCGAAGAGAGCAGTCTGTGACGTCATGTGGTCTATATAGATTCGCTAGCGCCTGTGTGCTGTCAATCTATGCGACAGTGATTCAACATGACGGAAACTCAGAAAACGATCCATTGGGGTGCACCAGCAGTGGAGACCGCCCAAGGGAACCCGGACTTACTTTCAGAAGAGGTAAATTGGGATTTTGTGGATTTTCTTACCTCGCAAGAATTTGTTCCGGAACCTTCGTCTCATTCTTCATTACCGCAAGTGGAGAATTTTAGACAGAGACAGAAAGAAGAATTGGAGAAATTTATGCAACGACAAAAGGAAGCGGAACAAGCTTTTCTCCTACAGCAACAGCAACAAGAAGAGGTAAGAAAAAAACAACAACAAGAAGAAGTAGCAGCAAAGAAACAAGAGGGTGAAAATCAAACGGCTACGGTATGGTTGGACATTTTAGCGGAGTTAAGAAGTCTGAAACAAATGTATCAGACTTCTTTATCACGACCGAAGAGAATACCACCTTCCCGAGCTAAACACGCCAACCCTGTGACTAAGCCTATCGTACCACCCTTAGTGATTTCAACCCAATCATCATCATCAGAAGTAGGCCTCGGCCGTGGCAAAGGCTTAAGACAGTTAAAGTTGATTGCTTAAACTCACCCCTACACCAAAAAAGGCCCTTTTCAGGGCAACCCACTTCTCTCGAAAAGAGATAGCCTTTCAATTTGCCAATAACTCAAAAATCAACAACAAAAAAAAACATTTTACCCTTATAGTACATGTCTGTGTATGAGTGCGTGAGTGTAGCTTCTTATTTTAAAATCGATACTCAAAGACACTTACCTTATATAACTAATGTATTCTTTTCTCCATAGTTAGAATCCAATTCACAATTCACAACAGAACACTTTATAAATTACATTCACTTCTTCTGTTTCTTTTTTTACTCTCTCTTTTTTTTCAATTTCTTCACCGTCACAGTCTTTTCCTCCTCTTCCTCCTCACTTTCTTCCCTTCTTCTTTTCTTCACATGGCTGCTTTCTTCCTCTGAAGAATCTCTCTCTTCTTCTGAAGAATCCCTCTTTTCTTCCGACTCCTCTTGTTTCTTTTTTGGGCAATCTGGAGACCAATGTCCTTTTTCTTGACAATAATAACAGGTATCTTGACTTTTGTCTTTTCTAGCCCCTGTTTTTGTTCTTTTATGACGGTCTGGACACTCTGAAGACCAATGCCCTTTCTTCTGACAGATATAGCAAGTATCTTGACTTTTATCTCGAAAGGAAGGAGAGTAGTCCGTCGGCTGGTCTGAAGAGAATTTTCTAATGACCCCTCGCAAAGCTCTGATGAAACGTTCCATCTGGGTAGTCTCTTCCATCGTTGTGCTCGGTTTGAGAGTGAAATGAATAGTGAAAGGACAAGACACACACCCTTTTTATATACGCTGGTTTGCCTTGACTATAAATTAGTCTATGGTGTTTAAACTTGAGTCATTTGACGTTTTGCACTCAAGATGAAACGATCCTATTCATTCGAGACGAAAGAAGAAGAAGAAAGTAAGAGGCAGAAACGTGATCTATCGCCTCGTACCAGAGCTGAAGTCTTGGCACAAATTCATGCCAGTGATTTTGAAGAGGACATGAGTGAACCAGAATCGGAACCCTCTAAACAAAGTTCACCCCTCTTAGTCAACCCTGAACAGTACTATTCCATTCGAGAGACGGAAAAGCGCTCCTCTAGAAAATTTAGAATCACGGCTTACACCTACACAGTGAAGTTTAAAGATTTCAAGTCCGACGTACCATTGGAGAAAGCAGAAGGGTTTATCACCGAGATGTGGGATTCTTTGCTCACCACACTCAAGCGACAATGTCAACCCAAAGAAGACGATCGCTTGACACTATCCATAGATCACGACAGCTTGAAATCCCCTGTTTGGATCGAGTTTAGCAGACCCGCAGAACTAACCCCTTCCAAAGTCATGGACAAGATTCAACACGTACAACAATCTAATGACCAGTTTGACATCACCGATGGTAAAGCCACACTGAAAATGGCCCACGTCTCTCCTCCTCAAGGGACCGGACAACGCAATAAGGTGTTATTGGTGAACGACCTTCGCAACACCAAAAAGAGTCTCATCCAAATTCACAATTCTCAAGACCAGATGTGTTTAGCCCGAGCCATCGTGGTGGGACGAACCTATGCCAACAAGAACGACACGGTAGAATGGAAAAGAGCCTGGAAAACTATTCAACGATCCGACCGAGCCAAACAACGAAACGAAGCAGAACTCCTGTTACAACAAGCCGGACTGTCCAAAGAAACACCCTGTGGCATTCCTGAGATGCAGAAATTGCAAGATGTCCTAGCTCCACTCTACACCTTGAAAGTGCACCCTCAAGAAATGCGCGGCCTCTGTTGTTTCGAGGGAAAGACTTTAAGGACGGAAAATATATTCATGTCTATTATCACGATGACCATTTCGATACCATTACCACAATCACTGGATTCCTGGGATACAGTTATTACTGTGAGAAATGTGACTATGGCTATAACAATCGAGAGCAACACAAACATTGCGGATGGAAATGCCCAGGATGTTTGGCCTCTTCACCCTGTCTGAGCGAAGGACAAGAAAGAGTACAATGCCCTGCTTGTCTGCGCACGTTTGTCAGCCCTACCTGTTACCAACAACATCTGAAGACGCAAGGTTCACAGCAGAAATGTGCTTGTCAACTGCTGAGATTGTGCCCTACGTGTCGAAAAGGCCTACGTGCCAATAATACCAAGGTACACGTATGTTCAGGAAAGAAAAAATGTCACATTTGTCACCACATCGTGGACTTGGAACACCAATGCTACGTGCAAAAATACCAACCCCCACCAGAGAAAGAGGACGGTCACAAGAAGAAAGGCAATTTCATCTTTTTCGATTTCGAATGCATGCAAGAGACTGGCATTCACATTTCTAATTTCTGCGTGGCTCATCGAGCGTGCGAGAAGTGCATTCAAGAACCTATCTTCAGTCATTGCCCTCACTGCAGCCAGATTCCCGAAGGGCGTGAAAAAATCTTTCGAGGACCGAACACGTTAGCCGATTTTGCACAATGGGTCTTAGATCCCATCGACAAGACGTGGAGCCAAGAGGACATCGAACGTTACGGAGATTGTTATCGTCATGCCACGGTGATGGCTCACAATTTCTCCGGATACGATGGACAGTTTGTTTTGAGGTACTATACGGAAAATGGCACCGAACGTCCTAAAGTCACTTTGAACGGAGCCAAAATCATTTTCATGCAAGTGGGACAAGTGCAGTTTAAAGATTCGATGAGTTACTTGGCCATGCCTTTGAGTCGAATGCCTAAAACGTTTGGAATAACAGAAATGGCTAAAGGTTATTTTCCTCACTTTTTCAATACGGAAGCCAATCAACACGCCGTTCTACCCCATTTACCTGAGGCTCACTATTACGACCCCGACAACATGCGTACCGAACAACGAGAAGCTTTCTACGCTTGGTACCAGACTCACGCCTCCGACCCTTTCGACTTTCAGGAAGAAATGCTAAAGTATTGTCGTTCCGACGTGGACATTTTACGGCGTTGCTGTGGAAAATTTCGAGAACTATTCATGGAACACGGAGGGGTCGATCCTTTGAAAGAAGCTTGCACCATTGCCAAAGCGTGTTCCTTAGTGTATCGACAACGATTCATGCCTGAAAACACCGTGGCTGTCATCAGTCCTCAAACGACCCACTATGTCAAACGTCAATACTCGGTCAAAGTCCTACGTTGGTTACATTACTTGTGCGACAAGGAAGACAAATGGATTCAGCATGCCCGCAACGGAAGAGGCGAAAAGACCATCGGAACGTATTCGGTCGATGGCTGGGACTTAGAAAACCCCAAGATCGTGTACGAGTTTAACGGTTGCTTATTTCACGGATGTCCCGTCTGTTACCCTGATCGTAGCACTAAAAATCAGTTTTTACAACGAACCATGGAAGACTTGTACGAGGACACTTGTCAGCGACGCCTAAAGTTAGAACAGCAAGGATACCAAGTGGTGGAAATGTGGGAACACGAGTACGATCACCGTATGAAAACCGATCCCGAGTTTAAACGTGCCGTGGAAAGTTACAAGCTGATGGACCCCCTAAACCCGAGGGATAGTTTGTACGGAGGACGGACCAATGCCACCTGTTTGCTGTACCAAGCCGACGAAGAGAAAGGAGAAGAAATCAAATACTTGGACGTGTGTTCGCTGTATCCTTACGTGTGCAAATATTGTCCCTTTCCTGCAGGGCACCCACAATTGTTCACGGAACACATCGACCTGAACAACATTCGACAATACGAAGGCTTGATCAAGTGTAAAGTTTTGCCTCCCATGAGCCTATACCATCCCGTCTTACCTCACCATTGTCAAGGCAAACTGATGTTTCCCTTGTGCCGTACTTGTGCCGAAACGTGCAAGCAAGACCAACCTTGTCAGCACACCCAGGAAGAACGTGCCTTGACGGGAACCTGGATCAGCGTAGAATTGTTCAAAGCTCTGGACATGGGATACCAACTGTTAGAAGTGTACGAAATTTGCCACTTTCCCAAGACACAACAATACCACAAGGGTGACCCGAGTCAGAAAGGCATTTTCGCCGACTACGTGGATGCCTTTTTGAAACTGAAGCAAGAAGCCAGCGGCTATCCTTCCTGGTGTCACACTTCCGAAGACGAAAAGACATTCAAAGAGAAATACTATGAACAAGAAGGCATCACTTTAGACCACATCGAGAAAAACGAAGGCAGGCGATCGTTTGCCAAAGTGATGTTAAATTGCTTGTGGGGTAAAATGGCACAACGACCGTGTTTACCCAAGACGGAATATTTGACAGAACCTTCCCGCTACTTTCAGATGATTCACGACAAAACCAAATACATGAAACACGTGGACGTCGTTCGCGAGGATTTGATCTTGGTCAATTACGAAGAAGATCTGGACTTTGTACAAGACGACCCATTTGGAAATGTCATCATTGGGGCTTACGTGACAGCTCATGCTCGCTTAAAATTGTACGAAGCTTTAGAACTGTTAGGGGAACGTGTCCTGTACTTTGACACGGACAGTTGCATTTACATCCATCACCCGAGTCAACAGCACCCTGACATCGAAGGAGACCGTTTAGGAGCCTGGACAGACGAACATCCCGACGACAAGATTCTAAGTTTCGTCAGTGGTGGTCCCAAAAATTACGGCTACGAATACCGGGACCCACAAGGAGAATTGCACACGACGTGTAAAGTGAAAGGATTGACTCTGAATTATCGTACCAGTCGTGTGGTGAACTTTGGGGTATTGAAAGAAGCCTTGCAATCGGGATAGGATGGAAACTTTAAAGTGACCACCTATCAACCGAACAAAATTGTACGTTTACCCACTCACCACATCGTCAGTTTACCCTTGGAAAAAGTCTATCAAATCGTGTACCAGAAGCGAGTGCGACTTCCCAATCATTTCACCTTACCGTATGGACACGTCGGTATTGGTCTGTATATAAAAAGAAACCCTAGGCAAGATCGATAGTTCATTGTGACTACCAAGACCGAGCGAACAAGATGAATACTTTCAGAGAAACACAAAACAAGTTTAGACAGGAACTATTCAAGTGTGGGGCTTCTGAAGTGGAATGCGATTGTGAGCCTTGCGACTTTTCAACCTGTGTTAGTGACGGTGCCATAAGAACCCGTCACCCAGGACAGGACTGTCGTGGACAGGCCTGAAAGACCCTTTCGGGAGGACACTTGTGTGACCTTACCCCCTACTATAGAACTGGTTAGAACATTACCCAAAACATGTTGTACAGACATTTGTGTTTATTCCACGTTAATGGTTATCATGTGCCTTTTATCCTTGTACTTAAGCCTTTGGCTTTTATGTATTTTTGTCTTTCGTATTCATGTTTGAAACATTCAATAAACGTGTTCTGAAAAAAAGTATATAAACTCTTGTCTTGTTTGTTTTCGTGTCACAAGTGACATTTCTCACACTATGGCTACCTCTGCTGTCTCTGCTCCCTCTTCCTCTACTGTCAAAGTCATCGACGAACACTTAGATCGTGCCAGTTGGGAGGCTTTGTATCTTCGCCATCCCTTTAACATGCTCATTGCTGGACCTAGCGGTTCAGGCAAAACCGAATTCGTCAAACGTTTGATCGAACATAAACATCATTTGATCGATCGGCCACCTCAACGCATCGTGTGGTGTTACAAAGAGTGGCAATCGGCGTACAGCCTCTTGCGAGAAAGTCAAGGCGATTCCATCGTGTTTGTGGAAGGCATTCCTAAAGAAGACGACGGCATCGTCTCTGACTCCCGTCTAACCCATTTGGTCATTTTTGACGACATGTTAGGAGAAGACGAAGAAGAAATTAAAATGTGGTTCACGCGCAAAGGGCATCACCGTAATGCCAGTGTCGTTTACATCACCCAAAATTTGTTTCAACAAAGTAAAGCCCATCGCACCATCAGTCTCAATGCGCATTACGTGGTCTTGTTTAAAAGCCCTCGAGATAAATCGCAAGTGCAAGTCTTAGCCAAACAGTTAGGAACGCCTTGGCTGACTCAGGCGTACGACGATGCCACTCAAACTCCACACGCCTATTTACTCGTCGATTTGAAACCTACGACCCCCGAGGATTTGCGATTTCGTACCCACTTGTTTCACCACTGGTGCCAAGACGGAGGGCCTGTCCTGTACACGTCTACGTCCTCGACTTAATTTCACTCTACAAAAAAAAATTATAAAAACCTCAGACCCTTTTCGTCTGTCTCACACAGCGTCAACATGACGTCCCTTCAGTCGCATCTTCCCGTCAAATTGATTCGTGCCTTGTATGGCATCAGTCGAGAAAAAAATCCAGCTCGTGTCTTAGAAGCTAGTCTCAAAGAAGTCTTACGAAGGTTCACGGTGACGGCACGTCAATTACTGTAAGGAATCATTCAGATTCCTCATCAAACCAAACGCTTTTTCGATCGAAACAAAGTCGCTTTGGTCCAACTGGCCGATCCCCGCATCGACACTCAAACCAAAAAACAAATCATTTTGAAACCTGGAGGGAGCGGTACTCTAGGAGGGGTCATCATTCGCTCTCTCTTAAGATGGGATCCTAATGCCCCCAAAGTTATACCCAAGACAAAAGTCCAACGAAGCCCCAAGAAGAAGAAAAAGACCAGGTCCCCAAGAAGAACTTCTCCAGTGGCGGGACCCTCCTCTGACCAGACACCGCCCCAGAAAAAGAAAAGAAGCCCCCAGAAAAAGAAACAGAGAAAAAGTCCCCAGAAAAAGAAAAGTCCACAGAAGAAAACTAGTCGCAAGAGAGGCACTTCGGCCAGGACGCAACTTTACACTCGCAAACCACGACCTGCCACGGCGGTGACCGCATCTCCGGCAGCCTCACGTTATCCACTTCTCCGTTGATGACACCAAGAACTGATGAGTACTTGGAGACGTTGATCACACCAAGAACTTTTCCGTTGATGACCCCAAAAAGAACTTCCCCAGTGGCAGGACCCTCCAATTTAGTGGCAGTGTCTGCTGCTCACAAAGTACCTTTTCCCAAAAGTCCAAGAAAGTTCGGGCATGTTACAAAGTTTACTGGATTTGTCCAAGCAAGAACTGGCTCGATTTAGTCCGTTACGTACCCCTGCACGACGTGTCATGCCTGTCGTCAAATTGATACGACGTAAAGACAATCAGTGGCGACGCGTTCCAGTATAAAAAAGGTGTCTGACCAAGTAGGGTATCAGTGTTTTTTGGTGCTCCTGAAGACTCAAAGATGTCACCCTCCAGAAAACCCAAAGGAAAGAAAAGAAAAGGACTACCACCACGTTTAATCAAACATGGGGACATGTTATCTGTCCTGTCCAAAGCTTCTCCACCTCTACGAAAAAAATTCATTCAATCGGCCTCCAAAGAGGTCATCGATACCGTGTGCGAATGTTGTTTGAACGTCTTGAAAGGCACGATCCCTTTGTCCAAACACCAGAAACAATGCTTAAGCAAACATCGTCACGTTCTTCGCCAAATGGTTCAAAAGAAAATTCCGATTCGTCAAAAAAAAGATGTTGGTCCAACGTGGAGGCATTTTACCTCTCTTGTTAGGCCCGTTACTGAAAGGAGTCTTGGGAACCATGTTGGGAGGACTGGTGGGAGCAAGATAAAAAGGCCCTCGGAAATCCTAAGATCTCAGAATCGACCCCTGACAACCCATGGAAGGACGAAAACTAGCTTTAGTGCCTTACAAACGATGGATGGAATACCATCGGTGGCAAGAACAACGCACCCCGCATTTACCTCCCAATCCCCATTTGAGCGAGATGTCCCAGTTACAACACGAATTGCAGTCCTTGATGGATCGCCAAGATTTGTCCGAAACAGAAAAATCGCAAAAGTACGGTCAACTCTTGCAACGACTGCAACTCTTTCACCAGAAAGCTTTAGACGAAACAGCTCTACCCACTCTGAAAGATTTTAAGACCTTGATGAAAAGTCCAGCACCATCACCAGTACCAGTACCAGTACCACCAGTACCCGTGACCAAGACAGAAAAAGGAGAAGAAGAAGAAGGGTTTCAAACTCCACCAGAAAAAGTACGCAAGTTAACAACACCACCTACCTCCAGAATTGGATGGATTAGAAAGATGATGGCCACCCCTTCTTCATCACAAGAGAAAAAGAAAGTGAAGACAGAAGTGAAGACAGAAGTGAAACAAGAACCGATATCCCCCGCTCAGACATCCTCCTCGTCGACACCTATTGCCGGTCGCACACGCAAAGCATTGCAATCCAAGAAAATACCTCAAGAGAAAAAGAGTAGCATCCTCCAAGAGTGGGTGTCTTATTAACACACCAACCAACACAAAATATAGAAAAAGTCTTAGCCAGCATTTACTACGATCCCTCCCATCCTGCAGGTTACGCAGGAGTTCAAAAATTGTATCGTGCTGCCAGAACGCGACTGAAAAGTCTCCGTTTATCTCAAGTGCAACGATGGTTACAAGAACAAGCTACCTACACTTTACACAAACCCATTCGACGCAAGTTTGCCAGAAGTCGCATCCGAGTGGAAGGCATCGATCATCAATGGCAAGCCGATTTAGCCGATGTCTCTCATTTAGCCAGCTACAATCGTGGCTACAAATATTTGTTTTGTGTCATCGACGTCTTTTCCAAATTTGCCTGGGTCGTGCCCTTGACTTCCAAATCGAGCAGCGAGTTAGTGCGAGCCCTGCAACGAGTGTTGAAACAAAGTGGCCGTCACCCTCTTCGATGGCAAACGGACAAAGGCACCGAATTTCTGAACCAAGCTTTCCAAAAAGAATTAAAGAAACGTGACATTCATCCCGAAACCAAAGCCAGCATCGTGGAACGTTTTCAACGCACTTTGAAAGAACGCATGTGGAAATATTTTACGCATCACCACACTCTGAAGTACATCGACATCTTACCGCACCTGGTGCAAGCGTACAACCAATCTTACCATCGAAGCATCGGACGTGCCCCGCAAGACGTGGCTCCCGACAACGAAGTGTTGGTGTTTGAGCGCCTGTTTGGTACGTCCCCGACGAGGGCTGTCCCCAAGAAAAGTGGAGAGTTGGCCGTAGGAGATTGGGTGCGCATTGGCAAAATCAAACGCACTTTCGACAAAGGTTACTTACCTAACTGGACGACCGAATTGTTTCGCGTCACTGGACGAGTGCATGGACGTCATCCTGCCGTCTATAATTTGGAAGACATGAACGGAGAAGTGCTCAAAGGAACGTTTTATTTGCCCGAGTTACAACGTGTCACCAAAAAAGAAGAAGACGTGTACGACATCGAAAGAATTCTCGAACGCAGAACCCGTAAAGTGGGCAAACGACGTGTCAAAGAAGTCAAAGTACGTTGGAAAGGATATCCACCTAGTTTTGATTCTTGGATCGACGCTTCGAAAGTCATCGACTATAAAAAGAAGTGACCATCATGCCCTTTCACACAGACGCAGCTACGTCGACCACTCCTCCTTCACCTAGTTCTTCTGTGCAAGATTTACAAAAACAACCCTTGTGGGTGTGGTGTGGAGAACGTGTGCCTAAAACGCAAATCGCCTTTTTCTGCCAAATCTTTGTGGTGTATTGTGTCATCGGGGCAGCCATCGCCAATTTGAGTTTGCAACAAGGAGACAAACAATTGTGGACCATTTTATTGAGCAGTTGCATCGGTTACCTGCTTCCCAATCCCTCCCTGAAATTCTCCTCGAACGGGAACCACGGGAACCTTGTGTCCAGTGCCAGTGCCAGTCACCACTCCAAAAACAATCACAACCAGAACCTCATTTTGGGCAGAGACACGCCTCTGACGTCCAGTAACCCCTCGGACAGCCACAGAACTCTGGAATTATGAGTCACCAAAACCAATTTTACTTGACCTTACCCAGTGACAGTTCCATGGAGGTGTTCCCCAACAACACGTTGTGCTGTTACACGGCCAAATTACCTCAAGCCATCCAGTTAGATCACGAAGCCCATTGGGAAGTGGCTTTGGTAGAAATGATTCACCCTACAGAAATCCAAAACATCACCGAAAAGTAAGACACTTTTGAGGTCGAAATCCTGAACCAACAATTACAAGAAGTCATGAATGACATCGGGTTTTCAGGGGACACAAGACCATCCAACAATTCACCCTTCAATATCTACACCTTGAAAATTCCGGCAGGGTTTTATTTTAGTGGTCAACATTTGGTGGACACCATTACTTCCAGGTTCGAGTTAGCCTTCGGCAAAGCCCTGAACAGAGTCAAAAAAAGTGTCACCCTGGAGTACCATAAAGTGGCTCGTTGCTTACTGATGAAATTTCAGGATACCCAAACGTTGTCCATCAGTTTTAATCGTGACTTGTTTGATATTTTAGGTGGAGACACAAAAATGGCTCCAAATTTTAAACCGAAGATCAACAGCAATACGGAATTTTACAAGTTTTTTCGATTCCCTGTAGAACTGAACCAAGGACTGAATTTGACGTTCGTGTGCTCCGATGTGGTGGAGTATAACGTGGTGGGACACGCCTCTGTGCCGTTACTACGTGTCATTCCTTTCAAAGTGGATAGTACCACAACCAGCGACCAGGAAGGTGGAAACACTTACCACGTCCACCGGGAATTTGTACATCCTCATTATTTGCCTGTCAGCAAGTCGTATTTGGACACGGTCAACATTGCTATAAAAGAAGATCTGGGACAAAATATTCCATTCACCAAAGGAAAAGTCACGGTGAAACTCCATTTTCGAAAACGGTTCTCTCAAGACTCGTAAGTCATGTATCCAGTGTATCGAGGGGTTGCTCGACAGCGAGGACACGGTTTAGGAGATATGTTAAAATCGGCCTTTCGTTCGGTGGCCCCAGTGTTGAAACCGATGGTGACACGCGGATTGCACGCCTTGAAAGATGCGGCACTGACGCAAGGCAAAGAATTTCTCCAAAATGTCATCATCGACAAACAAAACCCTAAAGAAGCCTTCATGAGGGCAGGCAAAAATGTCTGGCTGCAAACAGGCAAAGACCTTTTGGGCCGACGCGAAACACCTATAAATGCCCTGCACGCTACCGAGTCAGGCATTCAGCAAGGACAAGGCAGAAAGAGACGACGAAGAAAACACCCTTTCACCAGACTTCAAGCTAGAAAGGCAAAGAAAAGAAGAACCGTTCGAGACTTAGCCGTTTTCAATTATTGAGACACAGCAACAAAAAAATGATGCACCGAGAGTCTTGCGCCTGTTCCAAGACGGAACTGGATCTGTTTGCCATGCACCCACCATGATGACCATGCAAAAATCCCAATGGGTGGAATTTCATCCCGTCTCCTCATTGACCGATTCCGCTCCCATCGAGTTTGAAATCAAAGGACAGCCCGAAGATTACATCGATTTGAATAGCAGTTACTTGTACTTGAAAGTCAAAGTTCAAGATAAGGATGGAAATGCTATAGACACTGAGCCAGTAGCTCCCGTCAACAATTTCATGCATTCCTTGTTTAGCGGAGTGGACTTGTACTTGAATAACAAACTAGTCAGTAGCAGCATGGATACTTACCCTTATCGAGCGTACCTGGAAAATCTCTTGACGTACGGAATAGACGTCAAAAACACTCATCTCAATGCCTGTGTGGTATGGGAAGCTAACGATGCAGGCGAATTTGAAACATTCAAAACTGATACAGCCAAAGACCACAATGCGGGATTTGAAAAACGAAGAGACAGAATCAAAGACGGACACAGTTTAGAACTGATGGATCGTTTGCATTTGGACATGTGGTTGCAAGAAAAATATTTGCTGAACGGGGTGGATGTCCGCCTGAGACTGAATCGCAGCAGTGCCGCTTTCTATTTAATAGCTGATAGTGACGATAATTACAAAACCAAAATACAAGAAGCCAGACTCTACGTACGCCGTGTGGAAGTGTTGCCTAAAGTGGGAAACGACATCAGTCAGACGTTGAGCAGAACGACCGCCAAGTATCCGATACGACGCGTAGAAGTGAAAACCTTCACCATTCCTAGGGGACAGCGATCCATGATTGAAGATCATCTGTTCCAAGGACAGTTACCCAAACGTTTGATTGTTGGTATGGTCGATAATACAGCCTTCAACGGAGCTATCGCTAAAAATCCTTTCTACTTTCAACACTTTGACGTGTCCAAGATCGAAGTCAGTCGCGATGGCAAGACCTTGTGTACCCGACCTTTCGAACCTGACTTTACCAAGAAGAATTACTTGAGGTCGTACTTGTCCCTGTACGAAGCCACGGGACAGTTAGGAACCAACACCAGTCACGGCATTACGTACGACGATTATGCAGGAGGCTACGCTTTGTGGGCTTTCGATTTCACTCCAGACCAAGGCAGCGACGAGGGACATTTCCACCCTATAAAATCTGGCCAGATTCGTGTGGAACTTCAGTTTGCAAAGCCACTGGACGAGACAGTGAACGTCATCCTGTATGCAGAATTCGATAATACCATAGAAATCAACAGTTTGAGAGAAGTCATTCTAGATTACTAGAAGCTATGGAAGACTGTTATCCCTCTTTACCTAGTGGAGAAGCTTTGAAGATGGAATGTGAGGAGACCGTGGAAGGAGAATCCCAACACAAAGACGAAAAGGACATCGTGATCAAGTCGAGATGTTCAGAACAAGAACAGCAATTGGTCTCCTACTGTGCTACATACCTGGCAGACACAATTACGACATGGATGAAGCATGATTACTATGGATGTCAAAACATCAGTCAAGAAGAAAAATTCAACGAATATCTGGACGAAGCTTGGAGTCTGTTTAAAAAAGACGTGTTAGGTTGGTGGTATAAAGACTTGCGTGAACATTTCTGTCCTCCATTAACGACTCGAGACATCCATTACATCAAAACCCTCTTTGACAAATTCAAAGAGAAAGTCGAGATCGAAATTGATCACTTATTATCAGCAAAAGAACATTTAGTGACTTATTTTGATCGTGATTTTTCTAGAAACGATGAGAAAGTAAATCGTTGATTTTGTGACTAGTATGCTTATTTTGTTGTCTTAAGCTAGGAAACGTAGTGTCCATCCATGAATCAATGACTTGCAACAGTGGAAATCACAATTTCATTCAAAACGTTGCCAACCCTGTTTACAGTAGAGTGTAAATTGAAAAAAATGTTTGATGTTATATTGTTGGATTATTGTTAAAAATGTTAGAGTTGTTGGTTAGTGTTAAGTGATTTTTGAATAAAAAATGATGTGTTTTGAAAAAAATGCCTTTGTGATTTGTTTGGCTATAAGAATGTTTGATTCATGCTCTTTGACTTCTTACTATCCCTCTCATGACACTCATTGAACATTGCGGCTCGAAAACCGTGGAGGGATGTTTTCCTTCACGTCCGCGCTTTGACTTTAAGAACCGGGTTGTTTCCAGTCTAACCATCCATTGTCGACTCATCCTCCTACGAAGATGTGCTCCAAACTAGCTAAGCTAAACGAAGCCTACGTGAATTTGCATAGGGTCAGACACAGTCTGATACCGAAGCCAGAAGAGATAGAGAACGTGAGAAAGCTTAAAGTCACTGAAGACTTGATAGAAGAACTCTTCAGAGAAGAAGTGAACAGGGAGAAAGAAGAATGGACAGAGAAGTACAGACTTCAGAGACAGCAGCAGCAACAACAACAACAACAGCAGCAACAGCAGCAGGAACCTGAACCTGACAGAGGCTTTGTCGATTGTCGTATCGACACCAAAGAGTTCTTCTTCTCTTTCCGAAGAAGCAGACCTATCGCCAGAAAGTCTATCCTCAGAGGACATCGCATTCTTAGAAACTAAAAGATTGCCATAGCAAACAAAAAAAAACAAAAAAAAAAAAACAGCCCTTTTCAGGGCTACCCCAATACTCTAGAAAAGAAATAACAATCAATTTGCCAATGTGTGTAGGTAGAGTAGTGTGAATATAAACACTAACTCATTTTTATAGTGTGAGGGTATGTGTTTGTGTGTCTGTGTTTGTAACATCTCACGTACGTTGGTGTGGATAGTAGATTAAGATCATGTTCTTTTTTGGCTGTTTGAGGTGTGGGGAGAGTAGATTTGGGGGGGTTTCATTGGATTGCTTTGCGTATGTGAATAGTATATTGGAGTGATTAATGAAAAAAATTTTTAGAATAGGAATGGGTAGTATAAAAAAGTGAGTGAGTGTTTCTTTTAGGTCCGCGCGTTGTTTTTTGGTCATGATCTAGGTAAGATCAATTTTATGTTTTTTAGGGGGATGTTTTCCTTCACGTCCGCAGTTTTAGTATAAATTGAAACTCGTTCGGCAGTCCAGCTACCCTTGTTGATTGATCAACACCAGAATGAACACGAGACTGGCGAAACTGTTGGAACTTCATGTGCATCTGGAATATGCCAGGCGCCTGTTGAACGAACTGGCCGCGGAGGCCATTGTGGAAGAAGGAAGGATGAGAGAGGAGGAGGAAAGAAGAAATAAAGAAGAGGAGGAGAGAAGATACAAAGAAGAGGAGGAAAGAAGATACAAAGAAGAGGAGAGAAGATACAAAGAAGAGGAGGAGAGAAGATACAAAGAAGAGGAGGAGGAAAAGGAGAAAAGAAGAAGAAATTTCAGAATCCCAGAAACCGAAAATTGGGATTCTGAAGCCACATATCCTGCCTCTGCTCTCTCCCCCAAAAAAGTAAAAAGCAACTGGGGAACAAGATATGTATGTGGCGCCAGGCCTGGAAGGTGCCACCATTAACCAGGTGTCCATGAAGTTAAAAAAAAACAGCCCTTTTCAGGGCTACCCAATACTCTAGAAAAGAAATAACCATCAATTTGCCAATGTGTGTGTGTGTGTGTGTGTGTGTGTGTGTGTAGGTAGAGTAGGGTGAATATAAACACTAACTCTTTTTTCATAGTGCGAGGGTATGTGTTTGTGTGTTTGTGTTTGTAACTGCTGACGTAAGTTTGTGTGAATGGTAGTTTATGGGTTTCTTTATTGTTTCTTAGCGTATGTGAAGAGTATAGTTTGGGTTTTGTAACCGCTCACGTACGATTGTGTGGATAGTAGATTATGGATTTTTTTTATTGTTTCTTAGCGTATGTGGAGAGTATAGTTTGGGTTTTGTAACCGCTCACGTACGATTGTGTGGATAGTAGATTACGGATTTTGTTTATTGTTTCTTAGCGTATGTGGAGAGCATAGTTTGGGTTTTGTAACCGTTCACGTACGATTGTGTGGATAGTAGATCATGGATTTTGTTTATTGTTTCTTAGCGTATGTGGAGAGTAAAGTTTAGGTTTTGTAACCGCTCACGTACGATTGTGTGGATAGTAGATTATGGATTTTGTTTTAATGATTTGCGTGTGTAAATAGTAGATTTGGGGTTTGTTTATTGTTGCTTCACTTATGTGGATAGTATATTATATGAAATGAGAAAAGTAGGGGATGTTTTCCTTCACGTTCGCGCGTTGTTTGGTCATGATCTAGGTAAGATCAATTTTATGTCGGGGGATGTTTTCCTTCACGTCCGCGCTTTTCGTATAAGAACCCACAGTATTCGTCGTTCAAACCATTCTACAAAGAAGATGGGTTCGAACCACCTTGCAAAATGCAAAAATTACAAGACGTTTTAGACAATTTAGGAATAATGGAGCAGATGTTAGTGAGACTCAATGAAGACCACTATTCCTATAGTCCCCATCGACTAAAGATGGAAATTAATAACTTAAGAAAAGTAAAGGACATAATAAGTGGTGTCATGAAAGAGATAAAGGAGTAGAAGGAGGATGAAGAGGAAAGGATAAGAATACGAAAATGGAATGAAAAAATTGAAAAAGAAGAAGAAAATGAGAAGAGGAAGAAAGAAGAGGAGGAAGAGAAGAAGAAAGAAGGGGAGGAGAAAAAAAAGAAGAAAAAGAGTGTAGGAGAGAAAATAAGAAGTTGGTGGAGAAAAAGAAGAAATTAGAAGCAGAAGAAGAAGAAAAACCAAAGGCCCTTTTCAGGGCCACCCATATTTCTCGAAAAGAGAATGACTTTTCAATTGCCTACCCCTTTTTTAAAAAAAAATTAAAAAAAAAAAAATAATCCCATGTTCAATTCCCCTTGTCCCTAAAGTAGTTTTTTTTTCTAACATGTTCAATTCCCCTTTGTCCCTAGACAAACCCAAACTCTATTCCCATGTTCAATTCCCCTTGTCCTTAGACAGACCCAAACTCTATTCCCCATGTTCAATTGCCTTTGTCCCTAGAATCGATATTTTTTTCCATTGTTCGAATGCCTTTGTCGCTAATCTCAATATTTCTTTCTTTTTCCTTTCTCCAATGTTAAATTTCCATTGTCGCTAATCTTACCCAGGGTGGTTAATGTTAAATTTCCATTGTCGCTAATCTTACCCAGGGTGTGTTTTTAATGCTAATTCCCATTGTCGCTAATCTCACCCCTTATACTACTTTTCAGATTTGCTGGGGTCTTTAGGCAAAATTTCTGATTGCCACCAGCAAATTCATCTGTAACAACCTTCTTAAAATTAGTTTAATTTTCTTTAACTTTCCTTGCATCAAATATGTAAGCTTAAATGATCAACTTTTTCACAGATTCCGTTCTATTACGTTGGTTCGCCTTATAAGATAATACTGATCATCGTGACCGGATGTAAATTGTATGGTTTAAAAAAGAGATTGTTTGTAAGAACATGCTCTTCAAGTCAATAACAAATGGATACTCACAGATATTCATATTTTGTTGTCTTCATCTATCATTCGCTCTTTCTATCTTAATAGCAGACAGATAAGCAGATAGGTGAGAACCACAAATTCCTATACATGCAGATTGTGTCTAACATTGATATTTCTCCAAATTGTATACTCTAAATTTTCCACCGTTCAAAGAAATACAATTAAAATAATCATCAAGGTGATTTATACGTGGGCCTGTCTGTTCAAGCGTGGATGACGTTCGTGCATTTTGAAAAAAAATATCCTTTCTAGATATAACTCAAGTTACTTAGTGAAAAATATAATGAACATTACTAGAAATGTAACAGTCTAAATCAATAATAAAAGAACCTTAACAAGCTAGAATTTTGTTATCGTTGTCGTTCAACCTCCAGTAACTGCAATAATTAATGCTGTAAAAAAAACAGCATATATTCACTATTCTTCAAGCGAGATAAATTGTAATAACAAGCTTTTTACGCAGCGATATCCTGTCGCACAATCAAATAATACAAACTAGTGCATGAGGTAGTGATGAAAAAATAATGAAGTTCTGAAATGGAAAGAGAGCATTTATTTGAAAGCTGGAAGCAGCGCAAGGTAGAGAAAATAAAATAAAATATGTAAAAACAATTGATCAAATATTGATAGTATATCTTTTAAGATAGTGAAATATCGATCTCGCTTGCGACATGTCCGCGATCTGTCAGATTTTCTTGATCTACATCTGGCATCTTTACTGATTGAACTATCCGGAAGTGAGTTGCATGGCTACGCATTCTGGTGTTTTCAACCAGGTAGAATAACCGTGAAATGGTATACAGGCAATCCTTGACAAGATTTAGGCGATCATTGTGCCTTTATATAGAAATATGCTTTCTATAAATATTACAATGAAGGTGCAAAAACAAAGTGTAACACGCATAGTGATATATGGGAACCTCCCTGCGAGCGACCAAGGACGAGATGCACATATTTCACATTCACCATAAGAAGTTTTAAAAGAATAGAGAAAGAAAGAAAATATACTTCAGGTAACGTTATATGCATCAAAGAAATTGTTTATGCAAAATCGTTTAAAAGGCAATGGCAAGTTATTTTCTTGTTTTCTTCGGTGACTTGTCTGTTATCTTGTATATGCTGGTTCGAATTACCTCTATGGGTTTTTCTCTATTGCACTTGTGTCAATTTACGACTACTGTTCTTTTTAAAGGTATCATTTTAATTTAATTGTACCATTTGTTTCAGCAGCTTCATTTCAATTAATATCAAATCAAAGTTCTATTAAAGCTTAGTGTATAGACCATCAATCCGATGGTGAGTTTTTCTAATACTGTCACCCCTTGAGATCCACTGCATTAAAATCAATAAAGTCGTATTAATATTTAATCAAGCTTTAATTCAGACAAAGCTGAAACAAATATGCAATCATGTTAACTATATCGTAATGACAAACATTTCTCTATTTGTGGGATAGGTCACATTTTGTTTCCTACCCACAATACATTCCTCGATTCAGGGCAAATTCCGATTATAGTGTTAGATAAGTGTACAGCATGAAAAAGTATATTACTGCAATATGCAATTTTCAAAATATTCATTGTTCGCTCCATCCATGTGATTGTGTTAACATCGCTTATAGCAGGTGTTGGCAAACTACGGCCCGCGGGCCGCATGCGGACCGCCAAGGGCTTTCATGCAGCCCGCCAAGGGTTTTTATGCGGCCTAGGAACAAGTCATCATTCGCACTGACTCTGTTTATGTTACTCTGTTTATCAAATAAATGTGCTTCTATTGAAGTTCAAGTGTAAGTTTTCAAATATTAACAACATATTAACAACCGAAAATTAATTATGATGTTATTTAGAAAAACCTTTTGTTATTGCTATTTCAAATTTTAATTATTTCACTTAATGAACTATGCGGCCCGCGACAAGGTGTAAATTTGTGTATGCGGCACTTGCACTGGAAAGTTCGCCCACCTCTGGCTTATAGAGCACATACTGTTAGATTATAGACAGTTTACGGACAAAATACACTAGATATAAATTTAAAAGCCATTACGTTTTTTTTTTTATTTTTAGTTCCATATTCTTACAGAACAAACTATGCACACTCTCAATAAACAACGCTAATACGTAAAATTAAACGTGAGATACCAATACATGCTTCTTCGATCGAACTTTTTGTAATACCAATACGCGCTTGTCCGCTGTTGTATATGGTGGACAGGTGAAAAATTATCAATTAAGTTACATCATTGTGCACCAAGAACTATTTTTATATTTGTTCTTTTGCAATCTCCAGTTAAAATGTCAATGGAATGTCTGTATCATTCTGGCTCTAATTATGAAAAAATTATAATCATAATTTTTTGGAACGTTTTCATGAATAGATGTAGTACCAATCTAATTATGATAAAGTAATATTCATTGTTACTTTGGAGCCTTTACATCAACAAAGGTAGTACCAGTCAACGTGCATGGTCACAACAATGAATTTACATTGTGCTAATAGTAGTGAATAGGGGCACCCTAGCGTCAATGGGACTTACCATTAAAAACAGGGTCCCGGCAGTCTGGCGTCTATGTAAATTTAACATGGGGAAAACTGCCCCGGCACTCTGGCGTCAAGGAGAATTTAACATGGGAATAGATTGTGAGCCTGCCTAGCGTCAAGGGGAATTGAACATGGGAATAGATTGTGGGCCTGTCTAGCGTCAAGAGGAATTGAACATTGGAATATATTTTGGGCCTGTCTAGCGTCAAGGGGAATTGAACATGGGAATACATTTTGGGCCTGTCTAGCGTCAAGGGGAATTGAACATGGTGGGACTGTCTAGGGACAATGGGGAAACTGTATAAGGTCTGTCTAGGGATGATGATGGTAGAGGGCCAAACACAACAGAGACAGAAACAGACATACACTAGTACAAGCCTGAGATTTATATATAAAGCATTACCAAGACCTGAAATTTCGCTGGGTTGTTCAAAAATTTGCATAATTGTAATGATGCTATAAATAGCTATAATCACGGAAAAGCTCAACGCCAAAATGGATGTGACTAAAAGTAACGCTAAAATGACGAAATTGTCCCAGAATTTAAAGGACAATAAACATATCCCCGAAAATTAAGTTACAATGGTTTAGACTAAAATGGATAAACCTAGTAACTACTTACAATATCAACTTGTGTAACGATCGTGGATAAACACCCATGTATCTATTTATAGCTATGATCAGCTGAAATTCCTATGAAAGCTCACTATCTATTTATAGCTACAACTTGTGAGTTATTCCTTTGGAAAACCCCACTATCTTTTTATAGCCTCAGCTTGAGTGACGTTCCTGTTTATGAACTCTAGTATATATGTATAGCTACAACCTGTGGAAAAACCCCAAGTCCATATTTATAGTCTCAAAATTTCCAGCGTCAGTGACGTCACTGTACTGGACACTAGGGGATAAATGGCAACAGTGTTGCAAGTGGATGACCTGAATACGCGCTACTGTAGGTAGGTAGGTAGAATGTATTTGATAGGGATAAAGGGAGTTTTATAGGGACAAACATATACCAATACACACACACACACACACACACACGCACACCACAGACGGAAGAGGAAAAAAACAAAACCCCAAATATACTATGCACACAGAGGGAAGCGGAGAAAAACCCCAAAATATACTATCCACACGGAAGGGAGGGAAAACAAACCCAAATATACTATCCATACAAACGTACGCGTACGCATACAAACCCCAAATATACTATCCACACAACGTCGCTAACGCGTACAAACCCCAAATATACTATTCACACAGAGGGAAGCGGAAAAAAAAACAAAAATATACTATACACACGGAAAGGAGGGAAAACAACCTCAAATATACTATCCATACAAACGAACGCGAACGCATACAAACCCCAAATATACTATTCACACAACGTATGCGAACACACATACAGACACACACACACACAGGGAAGAGGAAAAAACAACCCCCCAAATATACTATCAACACAGAGAGAAGCGGAAAAACCCCCAAAATATACTACCCACACGGAAGGGAGGGAAAACAAACCCAAATATACTATTCATACAAACGTACGCGAACGCATACAAACCCCAAATATACTATTCACACAATTTCTCTAACGCGTACAAACCCCAAATAAGAAAAAACAGAGCCAAATATACTATCCACACAACGTACGCGAACACACACACACACACACACACACACAGAGGGAAGAGGAGAAAGCCAAACCATACGTACAGAAGTTAGAGAATACAAACCCCTAATATACTATCTACACATGGAAGAGGAAGAATACAAATCCCATACCTACTATCCACACAGAGGTGAGATGTAAAAAAAATAAACCTCATATCTACAATCCACGCAGAGGGAAGAAGAAACAAATAACCCAATATACACTATCCTCAAAGAGGGAAGAGGAAAGAGCCATAATATACTAACCACACAGGGAGAAGAAGAAAACCATTATACACTATCCACACGGAGTGAAGAAATAACCCTTTATATATACTATCAACATAGAGTGAAGTAAATAACCCATTATATTCCATCAACACAGAGTGAAGAAGAAAAAAGTTTTTTGAAAGCACTTAAGCCCTCACCTGTAATGACAAAATCTGCCAAACACCTACACCCAACCCCACCCCCAACACTACAAAACCCATTTAACCCGTTATTTTATGGCATCAGTGTGTGATTTTAGGAAACATCAAGACACAAAATGATGGATGAATAGACTGACTATTGTTTACGGACTTGCATGCCTAAAGAGCGTACGTGAAGGAAAACATCCTTCCATTTCAGTTCTAACTAAAACATGATCCAGAGGGATAAAGAGAGGTGAAAGAGCAAAATTTCATAAAGTCTGAGTAAAAACAAAACACGCCATCCTTATCATAGAATATCAAGACCATGAGACACTTACGTTTTCTTTCTGGCCTATTCTCTTTTAGAAGGTAGTATGAAATTTCACATCAGGCCAACGCATCGGCTCACATTGTCAATTTTTCCATTTCCATGTCTTCACTGGCACAAGTTCTTCCTCATCTTCAATTTCTTCTTCCCTCTCCTCTTTTTCGTCTTGTTTCTGTTTCTTCTCTTTTCTCTTAGGGCACTCTGAATCCCAGTGTCCTTTCTCCCGACAACGATAATAGGTATCTTGACTTTTGTCTCTCTTTCTTAGACGAAGCAGGTATTCTGGAGACAAATACCCATTTACCTTTGCAGATATAGCAAACTTCATCAGCACTTCTACACCTTCTTATGACTCTCATCAAATCAACGACCAAAAGAGTAAGTTTTGTTGCCACTTTCGCCTGTGAATTATGCTTTCGTATGACTTTTAGCAAATATTTGACCAGTAGGTCGATCTGTGCTGACTCTTCCATCTTCTTGTTCGTTTGAGAGTGGAATGAATACTCTGACTCTAAGACAATCTCCCTATATACAGGGACCTGCTGCGTATGAAACCTAGTCAAATGTAATTTTGAAATAAGATGAAACGATTTCATTGAGAAAGTAAAAGGCAATGACGTGCAGTGTCGCCTCACACAAGAGCTGAAGTGTTAGCTCAGATCCGTGTCAGCGATTTCGAAGACGAAATAACTGAGCTTTAATCAATGCTCTCCAATTATGCCACAAAACCACGAGTCCTGATTCACGCCAAAAGAAATTTAGTTTGGTCCATAAAAAATAGTATCACATTTGAGAAACGCAAAAAGAACTTCCAGAAAACAGAACGACGGCTTGCACCTACAACGTGAAATGTATGAGTTCAAGTAGTGCGTAAAACTTAGTCAAATTAAATTTTTATAGTCAAGACGAAACGATCTATTTTCGAAGAAGAAAGCAGACACCAAACGATAATGGCGATCCGTGTCACACAACACTTTTCAAAATGTATTATTAGAGGTTTGTTCTAGCGATCTGCACGGTTAAATTAAATGGTTTACGTCAATGGTTTCTATTTATAATTAAATTTTTGTACAAACGATATGTATATAAGCGAAAGCTAACACACACACACACACACACGTTTTACTGCATTGGGTGACAAGAGAATGGACAGTACTTTAGTCTGGAGTGTTCTGAGAAATGGGCAGACTTAACATTACATTGGAAAGAGAAAGAAAGAATGGTAAAGAAAAAACGTAGGACACCATTTTTGGTTTGTTATTTTTTGCGGTATTGTAGGACAAAGATAACTAAGACAACCTCACATTCTATGTGAGAAATGTTCATTGTTTTCATTCATTCATCAATTTTATAAAAAGGTATTGTAATATCAATTGTCAACTGACTGCTTGACATTTTGCTGTATATCTCAAATTTAATAGATGTCCTGTGTTTCGTAGCACACGCGACTAACAATGTTGAAGAGTTTTCACAAATCTAAGGGCGGGAAAAAAAGCAGCACCAAAACGCGCCTTGTTCTAGGAGTCACAGTACTAATTGAGTCCCCATAGTAAACCTATGCAAACCCCATGATCTTCAAAGTTCTTTTTGAGTACTCATGATCAAACCTATATTTATCAGTATAGATGAAACCTGGATGTCAGCTTCTGTGTAGAGGAAAGGATATGAGCCGCGGTATTTTCTGGACCTGCATTTGTTTGAAACATGACCTTCAATTCTGCACCAAAGAGTCAGGTGCTAATTTTAGTAATGAGTGTTTCAAACTAAGAATGTTAAAGGACTGAATTTCCATCAATAAAACAATGTCTCTATTTTTTTCACTCACAACTAGGATAACCTCTCAAATGGTTCTTTTTCCTACAACATAACTTACATTATTAACCAATCCTGGTCAGCCTAACCCATATAGGCAGGCTGGTTCCCATTTTTCCATACTATTAGTATGTGTGTCCTCTATCGACAGTCTAAACTGAGATAAAATAGGTCGAACATTGGTAAATTTGTTTCTCAACACATGTTTTGGTTTTAGAATTCAGAGTTAAACATAGGTAGGGTTATACAGTGCAATGACACTCGCGTTATTCTTTAAAAAGTCATGTGTTTGTTGCCTTTCTGAGAATAAAAAAACGGTAGACCTAATGTTGTAAACTTTTCCGTGACACATTGCGGTGCCAAAATAAGGATAAAGCTAAGATACATGAATTGTCCAAGCTCGTCAACTGAAGATTTTACTTCATCCAACGATTTACTGATAGAAAAAAAAATCATCGTTATACAATTTTTAGGGTGTAAGTTATTTGGGGAAAAAAATGACATGACAAACGGAACAGCTCACCTATTTATGGTAACTACTGATCACATTTTTGGAGAGGTATCTTCAAAATGAACAAATGCTATTAAGATTTCAATAAAAACTACTATAAGAGAGAGAGAGAGAGAGCATGTTATTCCTACTTTTAAAAAGAATTACGACAATTACGTTTGTTTTTTTGGGTTTTTTTGGCTTATTTTCCCTAAGAAATTTTCAAGGAAACACACATTCCACTTAGAAAATAAAATCCATCAGAACAAATCCACCATTGTAAAATATCACCAGAGTGAACTGCTGACAAATGCGACTAAAACGTACTCACAGAATAGTACAATTAAACGTAATTCCTTGATGTATTTTGCAATAAGACTGACACAATTTCCATGGGATCGCCCTTGGTACGATTGTTCGTGCATTAGTTTAATTTTTTAAAATATTTTTATATAAATAGCCTATAGGATAGACCCAGTAAAGCATGGCCATTCTCGTCACCTTGTGAATAACTACTCAAGTCAATTCGAAGTGAACGCGGTAAGAAATTAAGTATAGACAATGAAATGACTTACACCGGGTGATGCATTGTTTTGTTCTAAGGCTGTGTGCCAAAAGTGTGTGCGTGTTTTGGAAAATGGTAAAAATTGGATATACAATTTTCTCGTGACACTTATAAAGTGAAGAGTCTGCGCAAGTGTCAAAAGCCAAAGTCATATAACTTTTGTATTTTGTACGGCTTGTAAAGGTTTCCGTATTAGTATTGTTTCATAGGGTTTACAAAACAAACTGTTTTAAACCATTGATTTTCTTTATTGAGGTGTGTGGTCTCACATCCTCTGGCGAATGTAACATACGTGCAAGAAGAGCTCGATAAGGCGTGTTGACGCAAATTACTCAATGGCCATTTCACAACACCCGCGCTGGATTTGGTCGAGGGTAATGGTTCTGTATATGTATGGACCGGGCGAGCGTGAAACCAGAAGTCCGTGGTGCGTCGATGCATTCACTGTTTCGGAACGAATCGACATTCCCGGGTAACCAACACACTACCATTGGCGCCATTGGACAAACGAGCGGAAACGCCACAGGAGGAAAAGTGCTAATTCTTCGTAAATCAAGTTCAGTTACTCTAAGTGTTTACGTAACCCTCAGTCAAGGCCAGGAACTAAGTCAAAAATAGAAACAGTTTTTTTCTATTATTAGGTATCTCAGGAGAAACTCAGGTCGAACTGAATTTTCTGGGAAAAAAATCATCAAATTCCTAGTAAACAAATTACATTACATTGACATGTAAAGAAAATAAAAAGACTCCAAAACACACATACAATCAGATCAATCAAACACAACATAAATCAAATATAAATTAAGTCAAGTATACGTAACAATGGCACACTATATTATATCAAATGCATTTTCATGATTTTTCTGGGGAGTATACCACTTTCAAGAAATTTCAAAGAAATATTATTTTTGCAACATTCATGAACATGAATTATCCAAGGATGATATAAATCATCAACAGGTCGGAGTAAATGTCAGATCTGAGAAATGCACATTTTAGTCCTATCTATCCTGATTCGATCATCCATAGATATGTAAACAAATGTGTACTGTTTCAGCAAGCATGATGTATTTTATTGTCATGCATACCAGAACGACGGATTTGGGTTAAAAACACGTACGTAGTTTATGGGGACGAAATAGGACAATATGAGTTTATATAAGGAAAACATCCCTGGGAGAGTTTAGAGCCAAACCGGAATTTCATATGAGTTTGGGACTGTCAAGATCCATGGGTTTAGGACTAGTCAATACATGTGTGTTTGAGTGTCTAGACCCAAACGGGAATGGAATTTAGCATGGACTGTCTAGATCCAAACGGAATGTGGAACAGTGTGTGTGACTATATAGAGAAATCCAATGATTTTCATAAACACACATGTTTTCTATATGAACGTTTCTCAAGTCCGCAATATTTTCTCATTTGTTGATTAAGGGTGATTTATTTGTGTAGGTCCTCTCTGATAAACAAATTTGCCCGGGTGTTATCATCCTGCTCAAAGTTCCCCTAACTATTATACCAATATTATTGCTTTCAGTATCAACACTTTAGATTTTAATCAATGGGCTTTCGAATACCAAAACTATGTTTTTAATATCAACTATAATGTAAACTTAATCGTCCCACTTTACAATTTTTAGATTGCAACTTACACAGTATTTAATATACAAATAGCTCTTGCATATGCCAAAAGGTACAGGATATTCACGTTTCGAAGGAAGGTGGTTGTCATTTTCCTTTGAGCTGAAATGTTTTCTTTTCTTTTATAACAAAATAATTAATATGTTTTTCCACATAATATTATACATATAATAGGAGCTATGTTGCTATAAATCAGAGAGAAATATCTGTGTATTTATTCACATACAGAATTAAGCGGAAACGTGTCAGGCCCCATCCCCACAACATTGAATGTTTAGTCCCTAGTATCATTTCGGTATGACTTGGAACGTAGCAAGGTATAGTCAGACATACCGTGGAACACAGTTCTTAGCGAGACCCATCTCTTTTTATTGTCATGTTGTACCGCAAAAAGTATACTTTGTCTCACCGTGTCTTTCTTCAAACTATTTTTCATTCCATGAAATCCATGCTCATTTTACTTCTATTGGAAATGCAATATAACCATACGACAAGAGCATAACGCTTGTATCCTGTATGTTAATAAAGTTGATAAAAAATAATATAAATGTTATTTTCACCTTGAATAATATAGCATGTGCCCCCCTCCATCTGAATAGTAAAATGTAGGCACGTATACAATTACACCTTCAATTCATTTAGTACTATAATAAGAATTTCGTCTAAATGACTTTGCAATGAAACTAATTACGTACAAAGGTGAACCAAGAGACTCAACCATACCATATGTGTACTTGCCTGGGACCAAAAAGGAAGACACTGATATTTTTAAAAAAAGCAAACCAAATTTATATTTCTATATATAAACTGAGACTATATCGTCTTCAAGTAAGTAATGGAAAAGACTGAGAATCAACATGATTCGTTTAATTTAACAAATAATTAATTATCCCTCGAATACACAATGATAATTTTGAAAAGGGAACTTACGATATTAAATCATAAGTATCATAGAATTAAAGACAAAAGACGGAGTGAGTAAATAAATGAATCAACTACAGTGGAAATCAAAACGAAATCTAAGACTGAAAGTGTTGATGTGTCTGTGGTGTCCCGCGTTGTGGTGATGTGCCTACATTCTTTAGTTGGACCGGAATTCAAAAACATATCCTGATTTAAAAAAATCACTATACATTCTAGTCTGGTATTAGTTAAGAGCACTTTGTACATCCAGTGGAAAAACTAATTCATATCAATAAAACCAGCAAAACAATGTACTGGTCACAAAAATACAACAACTGATTCTGCTAAGATCTTAAGCAAGAACGAATAATTTCTAGAAAAACACAATGGTATAGCTCTCCACTTGACTTCACTTATCAATTAACATTTTCTTATTAAAAAAAATTACTTAATGCATTTATTTTCTGTTCTTCTTTGATGCATTACTGTGAATGGCCGCGTACAAGTGCTACTTTCATAATTCTCTCAACGTATATTTTATTTTCATTGATGCAAATTGTACTTGGCAGTTTGCATGTGCTACTTTCCTTCTGTGTTGTTGTCAATGGCTGCTTGCAAGTGTTATATTCATAAGTCTAGTCATGAATTTTCTATTCTTCATTGATTCAAGCTATGAATGGCTGCTTGCAATTGCATATATCAACTTTCCTTCTGTGTCATTGCATCTTGTAATTTGCAAACTCCTGAACTGATTATGTAGTTTGTCGTATGGCAAATGCTATATCAGTTACTACACGTTTTACATATTATTCATAAACTTGCTATATCACAAGTTACACAGATTGTACCTTCTAAAATCGTGAGTATGATGTAGCATCAAGTATCTGGCAAATTAGCATCACAGAAGTTAGCATAAACAAAATGCCTTATTATGATAACAGATGGCGCTGTGACACGTCAATTTCTTACACTAGGACTACTCCCTTGACCCTAGCAGCAAGTGGTTATACCACTTTACAGCATGTTTGAGGCGTCTGATTTAAAATACCATTCAGATTATATTACCGTATTACATTCAGCTGATTTCTCAGAGTATTAACATTCGGAAGAGAGGTGGCCTGAAAGAGGCCAAAACAAATTTAATGTATCAAATTGTACACGATTTTGATGTATTTACAGAATTATATATTTCCGTTGACCCTTTCCCATATTTATTTACACATGTTGTGGGTGTAAGTTACCGCTGCCGCACGTTGATAATAGGGTAGCCGCTTTCAAACAAAGTTTAGGTTTTAATTTGATTATATATTCTCATTCGCAATGTTATCACTGTTATCAATTTAGGGCATGTTTTTTTTATTTTATTTTAAAGTGCAGTTTAAATTCTACTTTTGGATTAATAACTACGTACTAAGTTTTAAGCGAATTGCAGATAATTACACTTCAAGGCCTTACTTTTTCTTTCTTGTTTATTCACGAGAGAGAGAGAGAGAGAGAGTACATTACAAGGATGAATATTCCTTTTATTCTCTCACCCCTATGAAATTAATTTTTACTGTTAATCTGCAGTTTATTGTGGCAGTTTAATCATATCTTGGATGATTATGTAATAGCCAGCAAGTATTGTCACCAGTTGTCTGTGACAAGTATCTCGTATCTCCAATTTCATGCTAAATCTCCAATTCCAATACAATAACAAGATACAAATTACTTGAAACAAGAACATCACATACAATGTATATACTGTAGGATAGATATATGCTACAAGAATGTAAACGTATTTTATTATATAAGAAAATAAATGCTAATAGTATCATATACATTTTCTATATCTAAACATAAGAACATTCCCATGCACTAATTACATACTAAATTTCCACATATATAAAACTGGAAACTACATTTTTGTATTATTTAATATCGTATTCATCCATATATGAAACGATATTTATAGCACAGATAAGATGATTGATTGTAAGGTACTTCACTTATAAAACATCAGACTCCTTAGGTAGCAATGATAAAAAGATATTGAATATCAATAACGTTGATACTGCTAACAGTAAACTGCTCAATTGCTTTATATTATTAATACAGTACCAAACATTCTTGATACATTTGTATATGAAATTATTGTAGTAGTTAAAAAGATTGGTACAACATTTTACATGAATCTTCTTCAGATGTGATTGTGTTCTGTTAGAAGAGTAAGACGCCACCCCATCCCCGACATAATTTTCTAAAAAATCTTTTAAATTGTTTAAGGCTACTCACAGCTCAGGCTGTTGCTGCATCCACCACTACCCCCGCAAAAACAAATTTTATAATTATTTTATCCTGTTTAAAATATAAGTTAATACTGTCATGACACAAAAAATGTCACAAAAATACATATATGCAATAGAGCGAAATAAAAAAATGAAAACTGTATACAGTCCTGTTTTTAACTTTTCATTTGAAATATTAGAGAAAAATAAATACTTAATGTAACCGGCATTAATAAAAACAATATTGTTAGATGAATTAGTTTAAATCAAAAATGTCCATACATGTAGGGAACAATAAGGAACAAATACCTGGATAGTCTTGTTACATGGTTCTTACAAATTTATTTGCCAATCTCTTTTGTTTTTCACTTTCACATGAATAAAATATGAATAAAGGCAAGCTTTTCACACAGTTTGGCTTTTGGATTGGACATAAATTCAAAATTGCAAATTCAGAGGAATTGAAACTCTAAATTCTGGATTGGCCGATACACATTTTCTGTTGTAAACTTGTGCCTCAAGAACAGTTAGGTTATATTTCCTAGTGTATTTTGCAAGAATTAATACCCAAACACATTTCATTGCTGGATCTGTATTCATTATATACACTGTGTAGAACTGCTCGCTTTTTGGATTATTTGTTTGTTGCTCTCATTAAAATTAGTTGTTCGCACTTGCTATGACCATAACACCATGAAAAGGATTATATTTTATTCGCTAAAATTATATATTTATGATGTTTTGGCCTTCACAAAACTATCAATCTGAGATTAAATTTTAAATTTAGCCTGTTATCCCTAATATATGTGACTTGGAACAGTGGACAAGCTAACTTCCATAATTGATATACCCTAATCACTCAGCAGAGACAGAGAGAGAGATATTCATATGTAAGTTAGTTTCTTCACAGAATAATAGAAACCCCTAGTCAATTTCTGACTGCAGTTGTAAGACACCTGAGCAGAAATTAACAGCTACTTGATAAGCATGCAAGTCATTATAATGTGAGGTATAGGCCCCCAAGTACTATTCCTCAGAGAATACTCAAGACTGGGTTTCAGAACTTTAAGCAATTTTGTGAAAAATGGGGGTCCTTATGAGAATATTGAGACCACTTAATGTACCTGCTGGTTGTGAGTGGTCAGTTAGCAATCAAATTGTTGTTTCTAATTCGTATCGACAGGAAATTCATAGGCTAGCTCATAAAACTCATTAAGCTGGACATTTTCGTGCCAATACGACTTTTCACAAGTTCCTCACTCAATATTATTTGCCGAAAATTAAAACTGATGTTTATAAGTACCATAGATCTTGTCACACGTGTCAAATAGTAGCGAATCCCAATTAGAAGATTTCCATGGTACATCTGCAAACAATTCCTGCATTTGACGATTTTACAAGCAATTTAGCAGAAAAATGGTAGAGTGTCGTTTTTAACCCATTACCAAGTCAGGTAAACAATACTTGTTGACCATAATGTATGCATTCTCAAGATTTCCATAGAAAATTCCTTTGAATAATGTTAAAGATAAAACCTGTTCTAAAAGTTTTGGCAATGTTTCTTAACACTTGTTTGCCAAGCCAAATTTATCCTGTAATTTTATGTTTGATTATTTCCAACAACGTATGCATAATTAGACATCCAACAGTTTAATTGTTCTGCCTTCAACCCTGAACGTCGTGTGCAAGACTGTCCGAAAACATTTGCACCTATCCAGAATACATTTGTACAATTATATTGAATCGGATCAGCGATCAGTAAAGTCCTGCACTGAATAGGTATCTGGCAATGTCAGGATAGGTTTATTCGACATGTTGGTAATTATCACAAAATTAAAGACTACCCTAAAACAGCAAAAGCCTGTCCCAAAACACCCTCAACTACCCAGGTTACTTGTAGGCAATTAAATAAAATCAAACGTAATAAATAGACAGTGATTAGTAAAATAATGCATTGTATAATTATCAAGTAAGATTATTAGATCTTTTCTCTTGTTGATACGTGCTGAAGGAACGACAATGAGACTATCCCAAAACACACTCATCGACCCAGGATACATGTATACAAAATTACAAAGGCTTAATGAAATAAGCAGTTTTTGGTGCATTCTCTCTCTCTGTCTCTCTCTCTGTCTGTCTCTCTCTCTCAGCATATATAATTCACCAATTATTTTATTTTGCAAAGAGCAGCACACTTAATAAGAATCATGCGTCATTACATTCATATATAACAAATACTTTAAAATGTTATTATTTAGGTTTTAATGTGACAAAGATCAGCTGAATAATTAGAACCTAAGGGAGCCCCGAGTGGCCGAGAGGTCTAAAGCGCTCTCCGTTACGGATCACTGCCATCTCACCTCTGTCTGCGTGGGTTCGAGTTCAAGGCTCGGCTAGCGTGCGTAAGTGAGAAAGCCTGCCAGTAGCTTCTCGTGGGTCGATGGTTCTTCCCTGGGTTTTCCAAGGTTCTTCCTCCACCAGTTATACTGGCCGCCATATATAGCCTATCTTGTGCTGAAAAATGGCGTAAAACCCTAGAACAACAACAAGAACCTAAGGGTGCGATATTATTATTTTAATTTTTGAACTAGTTTATTACTTTTAGTTGGTTTGCTAATGGTACAAAAATGATGCAATAAATAAAAGTAAAATCTCCGTTTTAAAGGATACAAACCAGTTTTGTAGACTTTGCATTTTTTGTTTGTTTGGTAATTTAAAAACAAATACATGTTAAGGTTTAGGTTCTGTACATTCGCAATGCTAATTAAGTATTGGAAAACAATTGTACAATAAATCTAATACTTCTAATCGCAATTAAACATTTTTCTCATGATACGAACATGATTTTCCAGAATTTGATTATTTCGGCTTTTGCGAGAAAATATGTTGCAAAACAGCAAGCAGACATTTACAATAATGCAAAAGGAAAGCAGCACCTGCAAACTATCATGTACAATCTGCATCGATGAAAATACAATTACATTGATTAAAACCGTGAAAGTAGCACTTGAAAGAACCCATTTACAATAATACATCAAAGAAGATTAGAAAATAGACTGTATAATTATATTGGCAACCCCCTTTCATACAAATTAACCTTCTAGAAGGTGTCTAATGTTTACAAGATTGTCATTATCGGAATATAAAATGTGATAAACAGAATTTCCTCGACTCAGGCAAATATAATCATCCTAATAATTAAACCATACTGATAGGGAAACTATTTATATATGTATTATTTGTTTCTGAAAAAAAGTTAATAATTTAGGTCAGGTAGAAAATTAACTTAATTTAGGGCAAGATCAAGCCTAAATTACAATTTTTATATATAGCTAATTGCATATAATGATATAATAAAATTAATTAATTTTCGAATAATGCGAATTATATATATATATATATATATATATATATATATATATATATATATATATATATATATATATATATATATATATATATATATATATATATGTATGTATGTATGTGTATATATGTATGTATGTGCGTGTATGTATGTATATGTATATGCATAGGTTTATATTTGTGTATATGTCTATATGTGTATGTATATATATGTGTGTATGTATGTATGTGTGTATGAATATGTGTATATATATGTGTATGTATGTGTGTATATGTGTGTATGTACTCATATATATGTATGTGCATATATGTATGCATATATATGTATATATATATATAGTGTACTGTAAGTCCATTAATGTCAAGCTATGTTCCTATCTTTTCTTTATTAACGAAAAATTAACTGAATGAAATCTCTTCTGAAGAGGAAATAAAGAAAGTCAGTCAGTCGGTCATACATACATACATTCATACATACATACATACATGCATACATGCATACATGCATACATACATACATTAATGCATACATTAATACATACATATATACATACCTACATTCTTATATTAATACATACGTACAAATATACATGTAAACCTACCTACCTACCTACCTGCCTGCCTGCTTGCATGCATGTATGCATGCACACACACACACATACATACATACATACATGCATACATACATACATACATACATACATAAATACATACGTGTGTGTGCGTGTGTGTGTGTGTGTGTGTGTGTGTGTGTGTAAAATAGATTTGATTTGACTCCCCAATTTACTAAAAGGAACCAAATGGGGACGAAAACAGGACAACTCGTATATAACGATATCAATATTGAAAATAGAGGAGGGAATATTGTAAAGTTTCCTTACCTTTCGACCTAAAGCAAAGTATTTAGAGGAATCATATATAAGATAATTAACATAAACATAGACCTAAACACACGAGTGACACGAATCAAATACTAAATGTTTTCATTGGTCACAGCGACGAGAAACTAACTAGGAGATAATTAAAAGATCAAAACTAAAGTTAAGAAACAAATTAAAAACAAAAGATAACTATCGATCTGGAAAGTAATATATTATATATTGATAAAGCAAAGCAAGTCAGATGCAATTTGTTAGTATAACATTACTTTGCTGATTCGACTGACAAGACTATTTATGTACCTGCAAGGAGATTGTGTTTCATATGGAGCCATTTATAGTATTGCATTATAATGGGAAGAGTCTGGTAAAACGGAATAAAAAAGAAGTAATAATTATGAAAGTAATATCAAGCATAATAAGCAATAAGAAATCGATGTCTGAAAAGAAGATTTCTGCTAAGCAAACGTATAAAAAATATATTATATATTTAGTTCGTATTTTAGAATGACAGTCTCTACAACATGAAGCCTGAAATGATATGACTCGAATCGTCAGGCATAACAACATTATTGTGATTACAACTATTAGCCCCGTGTCTTTGAATCTTTAATAAAAAGACGAGAAGAGTATATTTTAATCCGCTGAGTAAACTTTGCATTCATAGGATTCATGTAACAACCCTGTGATATATATTGTAAAGCTAATACGTTAATGTAACATTGATAATTAGATACAATACGAACAAATGGTGCCAATTAAAAAGATATTTTTTATGAAAGGTTATTCTATGCATTTAAAAAATGTGTGACTTTTTCGCCAATGAAACTTTGTAAATTGTTTCCTCAGTTAAAGACCATCGACTCATCATGAATGTCAAGATGAGAGTATCAAACCTAACCTTTTTCAGGTAAATGCTTCTGGAAATCTTTCGATGCAATATAAAAAATGTTCAAGAGGCTTTCTACGCCATAGGCGATATTTCTTAAGTGACGAAGATCCTGCATAAATCAAATGGATCTATTTGATTTTGTGCGAGGACTCCATAACTGAAATGATCGGATGCACATTAATGCAAGGTTGTGTTTTGTTGAGATGACATTTGAGCTATTAAACTACATTTTAGAGATTTATCAAAGTGAAAAGCGGGCCTCGAAACATTACGTTTCTGACTATAACACGAATTTCAAGGCGTTATCTGACTATAACACGATTTTCAAGGTGTTATCTGACTATAACACGAATTTCAAGGCGTTATCTGACTATAACACGAATTTCAAGGCGTTATCTGATGCGTATATAAAACTAAGTGTACCGAGAGTTCCAAATGTAACTAAATTATCTACGTATCAGATGTGCTTATTACAAGTAGATTTCAATTTTATTCATTATGTCGAGACATGAGGATTATGTCCAAGGTGTAGCAAGAATGAAGAGATTTTTCACATGAGTATCATTAACATTTTAATGCAGACGTATTGCCACAAGTTCTGACTAAGTAAATCTGGAAGTTTTCCGCTGTATATTACACTTCACTAAGTACCTTATTCCTATTGAGCTTCAATAGCCTCTGTTAGAGGCCGCGTGGTATTATTTTTAGGCTAGAGCAAGCAAATCGATGCCGACAAAGTTTACTTGCTTTTGAAGCATCTCAATACATTGGATAGTTTCCTGGAATACTCGTTCGTGACACGTCGGATTTGCGAGATGTCCGATAAAGTTGAGAGCATAGTGTTACGCTGTCTCTAAATACGGGCCGATTTCTTGTGTCTTTTGATGAACTATATACAATTTCAGAATGAATTCCAGCCAGTATAATTATACTGAAGGGGTGAAAGTTTTTGAAAATCCAATGGAAAAGTTGCACATCAGGATAGTCATCATCATATGTTACTGCGTGGTGTTTTCTATGTGCTTTTTCGGTAAGTAACGATTTCACCGCGTTCGTGTGTAGCATAAATTGGTATTGGACATACATACATACATACATACATACATACATGCATACATACATACATACATACATCTGTCCATGTATCCTTTTTGCCATCTACCAATACGTATATTAATTGCTAACTAAATGTTTACTTATACTGTATTATATTTGTAACAGCTTGTTTGTCACTATGAATTCAGTGTCGAATTTCTTTTCTTTATTTTGAATAACATCATGTATTGAAATTAACTTCATATAATCAAAAATTATTTTACTACACATATCGATGTTCCACTCAGAAGACCAACCTTCTTTTCCCTTATTGTGTCTCTTGTTAGAAGAAACACAAATTTGAGGCTTAGTCACACATATCATAGATTGGATTAAAACTTCATACCCTTAATGGGGCATACATTATAGCTAGAAGATATAATATAATATAATATAATATAATATAATATAATATAATATAATATAATATAATATAATATAACATAATATAGAATTAAGAATATAGAATACAGAATATAGAATATGGAATATAGAATATAGAGTAGAATATAATATAATAGAATATAAAATAATATAAAACTTGTTAAGAACTTAACCGAATGAATAAGGTTTTACTACTGTTTGCCTTGCATGGAATATTCCATTTCTTGGGTGGGGGAGTGTGTGTCTGATTAGGATTGTTTACGTAGCTTTAAAAATACTTCATTCATATGTATGTGATGTCCGCAGTGTGGCAGTTTATACTGATGGCTAGCATTAGGGCATCATGCCAGATACATGTAGCATAATGTCATACCCAATTACATTATCCTGACACCAGGCGGACCTGTCCTAACACTGACCTCTTAATACTGAGCGTCTAGCGAGGCAGCTGTTAGTACCATTTTTACAAGTCTTTGGTATGACTCGGCCGGAGTTTTCATGTGGGAGAAGATTCTTACAAATTTAGATGGGGGTGAGTCTAAACAGTTTGGGTGAAATGCTGAAAGGTGGTACCTCCTCTCTTTTAGTATGATGTAAGTAATTGTACATTGCTAGATATGTAATGAAGTGGCATGTCGACCTTATAAGGGCAACATTATTGAAATCATTTCTGGAGACATTCAGCAAATGGTATTTTCTTTTTCTCTGTGTTTGACTGTACATGCATTTTTAAATGTATCTTTTATCAATGCCGTTTATTTTGCAACGAGAAACAAATATTAGCTGTAATTGCTAATTTAAAAACATACGTGCATCGCTGATTACCTGTAGTGGTTTCTAATTTTTCAGTACACGTATGGTTTTATTCACCATATTACTACAACAAGTTCTCAATTCAAACATAAGCAGGTATGTTGATATTTGCTTATTTTTAACTATTAATCTGTACTCGATGAGACATACAGACCTGCGCTCAGCCAAACCTGACTATCACTATTGATTGTATATATAAATGCATGCATGTATGTATGCTTCTTCTCTGTTGATCTGAAAAACCTATCTACCTATCCTTTGACAGGCGGTTATATTAAATTGTATATTTTGTTTCCTTTCGCAGTAATAAAGAATTAAAACCGTTGCAATCTCCCGATAGTTAATATCCTGGTGCTTCTTTGATACGTATTCTAAAGATGGTGAAACTGAAACTGAACCTGTACAGCAAGCGAAACATATGCCGTATTCGTAACTAAAATTGTTTTTCTCACATTATATCTCCCACTCTATGCAGCGACGTTGAGTCATTCAAGAGGTTTCAGATGTAAAACCAAATCTTTACTTTAGAACCTATCATAAAATCTTGATTACATATGTTTTGCCTTGATAATTGATAACCAAGAGAATACATATATATTATTATAAATAAAGATTGAATTACCAGAAATTTTTTTTTGTATATTTGTTTCTTTTTGCTGTTGCATGGTGTGGGCTTGCATTTTGTTATGTTATATGATACTGGGTAATTTGAATTTAGTTACCGTTGGCGGATTTAAAGGTGGTTCGTCGTTTGTAGGTTGGGTGAAACAGAACCTATTTTATGTTGAACATAAAATAGTGCACATTTCATAATTACTCTATTTTCTGAATAGTGCACATTTCATAACTACTCTATTTTCTGAAAATAGAACCCAGTAGACAACATGAACTAAGTGTTTAGTTAGTTAACTTATATATTTCTTGCTTGTGTACCTTCTTTGTTTCTTGTACTTATATACACTTATATACAAGATTTCGAAAATAGATACCTCAGAGTTTTCTACAATTTAGCGAGAAAAAAATACATCAGAAATGACTGGTTCCGGTTAACGTGAGGGACAATGCCATACTGTCAATTGGATTGTGTTCTGCTGATAAATTACGCTATGCCTAAGATGTACACTCTTTGATTTATAATACATTAAAACCGTCTTAAAATTCAATAACTTGTTTTGTTTGTTTTTTTCTAAATTGCTCCCGCAACTATTCATCCTGGACGCCTCTACGGCATTTGATGTTCATACTGAGTGGTAGGTTTTTGTCGGCTGACTTTAATTCCTATTTTTATGAATTGACCTCGTTTTCTAAAGTTTAATTGTATTTAATCAGTGACGTGATACTAATCTGCAATGTTTTATACATCGATAAATTCTGCGGACTACTTTTGATTCCTTGTTTCCAGACCATTTTATGTGATGTTTTATCTATATCAGCGCCTTACTTCATAATAAAAACAACAAGCTTACGCCCACCAACTCCTGTGATTTCCGATATGAATTTCCAAATCCCAGAATAAAATCCACCATTAAAAGTTATAACAGTGTAATTGTACAGACCTTCCTGCACTCGAATTCTCTCCCCTTTTGCCGAAGAAGGCATGTGGCAGGCCTTACAATCCAAACTTCTTAATGTATTACATTTTACTCCGATAACATGTTCCAGCAGCTGTTAGGTCAGTGTTATATTACGAGCAGGCGGTCTTACTATAATGGACATGAGCTTGATTTTGAACGATCGAAATGCGCAGAGAGCAAGAAAAACTAATTCTGTACCAACAATCTGATCCCAAATGTTAAACAAAGCCGTTATATATATATTATTAACTTTAGGTTTCAATAGTAAGGGTATGAGGGTATGAAATTTATGTAATGTTTACAATTCTTTCGTGACGGTATATTTCAACAGCAGTTACATTTCTCAAAATTATCGGAGAAGCTCTTATGTTAATTCTCAGCAACAACGGCTTAATGCATTGCACATGTTGTATATCGTGCTGTTAGTGTGTGCGAGGAATTTTGCATATAAATACGTTGTACATTGCAGGAACATAAATAACGATTTTTATGATACAAAGACATTTGCCACATCCTATGTTTTAAGAGGGCAGTTGAGTTGAGTGCTACTTGAAGACTGACTATAGTCATTATTTTTGTAAACAGTACTAGCCACAGAGACCTTTGAAATAGAACGGTTTCCATTAATAAAAAAATACACACAGCATTCTGAGTTAAAGTAGAAAGAGTAAAATATGAAATATTTTCTAAAGAAAAAAGAAAATAAGGTTTCCAGAAAAAATATTTAGGTAGAGTTCACAACTACGAAACACTTAGTGAAACTTGATTTGTTATCAAGCTTTCTTACATAATCACTAGACCATTATAAAAACATAATTTCTGTATCGCTAACAATATCAAATTTTGATCGGTAAACTGTTTTCGTTTCAATTTTCAAATTTAGGAGACACGACCAGTAATTTACAAGAAAACTTTCCAAGAAAGACAGAACATGTATATGTCAGCAATTTGGACTCAATACCAGTATTGCTTCATCACTGATTCTATGAATTAGCTTTGTACACAAGATGATGGGATGGGACTAGTAGGCTATCCCTCTGCCATTTCTATGCAGAAATTCATAATATGATCCTATTATACAGCATGCATTTTACTTGTAACAATCATTTCACAAATGCATATATGCATATATGTATATATATATATATATATATATATATATATATATATATATATATATATATATATATATATATATATATATATATATATATATACAGCAACAGGTTATGCACTAACGAGTAAGTTATGCCCACCTAAAAAATAATCCATGGCCTTCCTACGAGGTTTTTGCTCTCGAAAAGCAGTCTCAAGAATAATCAGTCTCAAGAATTATTCGCCTAAGAAGTTTAGTGCATGTCTGATACAGATAGAGATTTACAGAAATATAATTTGTGTCTGCCTACAAAGCACAGCTATTTTGAAATCTATGTAAAAATAGCATTATCAAAATCATATATCTGTTCAAACGTATTACCATACTTTATATAGATAGTACATGGAACTATATGCATTGAAGCTTTATTTCACTTTCTTGTTTATATACATTGGATCATTTTGATGTGTATCATCTGCCATAGCTCAAAAACTCTTTTCTGAAAAGTTAGACGTCCTAGCAAATTAGTCGAATTAATATACTTATATAATATGAATCTTATTTCATTTTTGTGTTTTATTGTTTACCTCTGAATATATGAAAATGCGTACCAATAACAATAATACGGCTACTAATAGTGTTTAAGAGCTTTATTTACTTTCTAAACTTGAGTCACTTAATTGCCGGCAAGAAAAATAAATCCTTGAGTTTATTATATAATTACACCCTCTTTTCTTAAGTTTGCTTTTGTTCCTCGTATCAGCATAACCAATAGCACAAGCCAAAATAATATAATCATCACCACCATCATCATCATCATCTTCGTGTTCTTCTTCTTCTTCCCAAAAGCGCACACCGATTACACATTTCCATCTACTCTGTGTAATCTTAAGAGACAGGGAAGGATGTTGGTAAATGCGACTACTAAAAGTTCACCGTTGTGCTTTTTAGTATATACCTTTCAATTTTTGAGCCAAGAAAGAGCCGGGATTTACCTACCGCTCCGGTGGCCTAGTGGTTAGAGCGTCCGCCTCGGTTCGATCCCCGGTCGAGTCATACCAAAGACGTACAAAAATGGTACTAACAGCTGCCTCGCTTGGCATTCAGAATTAAGAGGTTAGTGTTAGGACTGGTCGGCCTGGTGTCAGGATAATGTGACTGGGTGGGACATCATGCTACATGTCTGCGGCATGACGCCCCAGTGCTAGACATCACTATAAACTGTCGCACTGCAGACATCGATATGACTGAAAAATTGTTAAAGCTATGTTAAAAATCCAAATCACACGCACACACACACACACACACACACACACACACACATACACACACCCCAGGATTTACCATCATTTAGAACAAGCAAAATACAACGATATTATCATTTTCTGAATCTGTCTTGCCTTTACAATCTAGGCATTACCTAATCTATTGCCGAGGTTTCCCTGATTACAATGCCAGCTCCCCTAGCGTAGAAATGCCAGCACTAGCAGCAAAGAAAGCTATCACAGCGATGTTAGTTAAGAAACCAAACCATGACTTTGTCAATGTAACAAAAAACAGTTATTCTTCTTTTAAATAGCTGATAGATTCAAAAACGTTCGTTTGAATCAACATTGCATATCGAGGAACTACTGTACACTGAAAACAAAAAACCATATAGGGATGCTCATAGTTCATAACGTCGGTGAGTTTCCCATATAATGAATTTCAATTTAAAAATATTATAATTATCTCAAAGTTGCTAGACATATAACAAAGTTATCATTATCACAGTAGCGCAGTTTTAATTGCTAGATCACATCGCATCTGGTAATGACCCTTATTTTCTTCTGCTTCTCGGCGTGATCTAGGAATCAAGATCGATATACTGTGATAAAAATATATATGTAATCCAAGTATTCTGACTAAAACGTGCATTTTATTCCATCTGACAGAAATATTTTTGAGAAATTTCCGTATAACGAGTAATGTAATATGAATCTAAAGCAGTTTTATTTGGGAATGACATTAGCCGGTCGAACGGGATATGTGAAAAAGCTTGTTAGTAGCTTCCAGTGGGTCTGGGGCTCTTCGATGGGTTTTCCACTGTTTTCTTCCACAACATATACAGGCAGGTGTGTATTGTCTATTATGTGCTGACAAAAGACGTTAAACAAACAAACACATACTAATTGTCGACCGCATATCAATTGAAGCAGATGTTGCTCTTGTGATACCAGGAGTGACAAGATAACATAACCCAAAATAAATCAAAATAGGAGATTAACTCCTGGATGCCAAGAACGATAAAATCTTCTTAGCTACCACTTCAGAGTATTGAACAGGTCCATATGATACAGTGAAGCAAGTCTGGAGTAGACAAAGCACTCATTGAGTGAGTATCTTGAAGCAAGAACATGATAATAAAAGCTCCAGCCAAAACCTGCAGATGAATGCCATTATATCAGTCATTTACAGACATAACAATGCAATCAGTTCTGAATATTATATTATATTATATATATATATATATATATATATATATATATATATATATATATATATATATATATATATATATATATATACACAAAAACTGGTTGTAACGATATAATTTGCATTCTACGTTGCCTCCAAAGTAGGAGTTCTGGAATTACTTTTGTACTTTGAGTGTTAGTAAATACTAAAAGGATAAGGAAATATAGGCATAAGTTATCTATAGTGTTGGTTATATCGATAATAGTTAAAATAGAGGCATAAGTTATCTATAGTGTTGGTTTTATAGATAATAGAGGAAGTAGAGGCATACGTTATCTATAGTGTTGGTTTTATAGATAATAGAGGAAGTAGAGGCATTCTTTATCTACAATGTCGGTTATATCAACAAAAAAACACATACATATATTCAAATTGAAAACTGGTGCTAACAGAATCAAGTGAATGACTAAAATCGAAACACCACATGAAACGAAACATCTCAATGTATCTTTATGAGTGACAGTCTCCATCCTTTCGTAACATGGCCAAATGGACAACCAACAAATAAAGGGAACGAAAACAAATAAAGTACCAAATAAATCTCTTCTTTGGAGCAGTTATATGTATCAAATGTTTTGAATCACCAATTATAATCAACATAATAATCTTTGGAATAACCTGTTCCATGCTTTATGTTCCTACTATCCTTTCAGGGCATTGATTAATAAATGTGTTATTTATGCATACAGCTGTAAGTCTGGTTCGATCAAAGAAGAGACTAAGTTGATATAAAGTTTTATTTTATGCAAAGCAGTGAATTACTTGATTTTCTAATTAAAATATTATTGATATTTCACTGCAGTGAAAAAATAACAATTTTTTTTCACTACCGGAACTACTTTTTGGGGTCAGAACATACTTACCTCCCTTTGATTTTGCACCTTAGCAAATTAATAGTTAATAATTAGCAGATTAATAATCCCTGTCTGTTACCCTTGAAACTTGTAGTTTGTTATTCTGGAAATATCAGTTAATTTTATCAATCTGTTGTAGAACTAATAGCACAGGAGAACATGTACGGTAAACAGCTGACATTACCGTAAGAAATCTTCTCATTCACTGTGTCACAAACTTTAGGTAGCCAACGTATGTGAGCATAAAATAAAAAGAATATTTGATTGAAACGAGTGAATAACGGATACATTTCGTCTCGTGGGTGAAAAACTCTAGCATTTTCACTCGTGGCTACGCCACTCGTGAAAATACTGAGTTTTTCACCCACTCGATGAAATATATCCGTTATTCACTCGTTTCAAGCAAATATCCTCTATATAACAAACTGACATATCAGATTCTCATCATTATTTTATAGCCCATAATTATTTACCTAGCCTCTCTAATAAGCTCCTTTCACTGTTTTGGAACTATATACTGCCGAGGCTGCTCTAGCCAAAAGATGTAGTACAGATGTCAAATCAAATATGTCAGTAACTTCGTACGCTGGACCGAAATATGACTTGGGACTGATTCATTAGCAAAACTTTGAAATATTTTTATCAGAAAGTTGTCCTTACTATGCTAATCCTTTTATAATGTATTATGATAGCTCACTAAGCTAATTACTTTTGACTACTTCCTGTACGGCCTTAATGGAAAATATCAAGGCATTCATCTACGTAGCCTTAGTAAATCCAAAAGTTACTACTACTACTATTACTACTAGTTCTACTAAGATGAAGAAGCAGGAGGATATATATATATATATATATATATATATATATATATATATATATATATATATATATATATATATATATATATATATACACACATTTGTTTATTACTATTGAGCATTTGATAAATACATGTATACACCTCGCTATTGTGTGTGCGATACATACTTATACCTTACTTGGTATATGTTACAGATAAATGTGGATTTGAACCTATTTTCTGTTCTTGAAATAATGATTTTGGGAGGTGGATTTTATTCAGCAATAACTATGATTATAAAATAAATTAATGTAAAGGATATAAATTAGCACATGATCTGATAGTTCAAGAGATGATTATTACATTAATCCTATGAACAAAATAATGATGAGCAAACATTTTATTGGATTATTACATTAATCATCCTATGAACAAAATAATGATGAGCAAACATTTTATTAACTAATAACAGAAAACTATAAAAAGATTTTGAGAATGATTATATTGCTTGGTACTGTGCTTAGAACCTGAAGTTAGAAAAACAGAAGAATTTTGAAAATTGTCAGGGGGGAAGCATATTTTTGAATAATAAATGATAGAAACAGTAAGCAAAAAATACATATTATGAAAATGTAGATGATACTATTTGTCCATCGGTGTCGATGAGGGCCATTCACTGTCATCGATTCATTGACGGTTGGTCCGGTGATGGCTAATCAGTCTGATCCGGGCTCGGAAGAGTTTGTTGCAGTTGGAACATGAATGTACGGGTTGCTGACTGGGAGCTGCGGAACTGCTGTTCCTGGATTTGTGCAGATCACGTCTATCGCTGCGTCCTCCAGTCTTTCTGCTCAAAGGCTGCCGCACCGGCATTGACTTGACCGTGCCAAGCAGAGCGATTAGCAGAAAACCTCTCCCAGCTGTCAGGATCAATGTCTACGTTCTTCGGCGAGGCCTTGAGGGTGTCAATATACCTCTTTTTTGACCACCGTGAGATCTCTTGCCTTGCTGCAGCTCTCCACAGAAGACCTTTTTAGGTAGGCGTTCTACCGGCATAAGGTCAGCATGGCATGGCATAGTGTGGATGCTTGTAATGCCGGCCTGAGTGAACACCTCTGCGTTAGGTACCTTGTCCTGTTATCTGAATGTCATTAATTTTCTCAAGGAGGTCATAGAATCCTTTATGGTTGTCGCAGGGTTATGTATGGGCATGATTTTCTGCTTCCACATCCCACAGAACATCTATTTTAGTCTTTCCACTAGCTTAGGCCTACCAGACTTGTACATCACAGCTGGGATGAAGTTTTCTCTTGGAGCATTCCCACTGGACAGGAACCCAATGGCCTTATGAGTTTCCAGCACTGTTGGAGGGTCAACCAAACTCTCGTTCATCATTGGGGTAGACGGATGATAGCTTCATCGTTGATGGAAGAGGGTGTGTTGAGGACACCGTCAAAGTGTTCCATCCAGCGATTCATTATCTTTCCCTTCTCGGTTTTGAGAGTATTGCCATCCGAACGCAAGAGTGGGGCTTTGCCAGATGTTACTGGGCCAAAACCAACACGAAGAGCACTATATAAATTCTTCATGTTGTCTCTGTCGGCAAAGGACTGAATATCATCCGCCTTTCGGCTAAGCCATGCATTCAGCATCTCACGCAGTTTGTTCTGCGCAGCTAGGTGGACTCTCTTGAAGGCATCTTTCTTTGTAATGGACAGGAATCGATGTCGTACGCACGATAGAGACGATGCTTCTCTTCTAGCAGGGACTGTATTTCTAGAAATCAAATGTTGTTCTACACCCTGGCTCTTATTTAGTGTTTAGTTATATATATATATATATATATATATATATATATATATATATATATATATATATATATATATATATATATATATATATATATATATAATCCTCTTTATCAAGAAAATATTCGTCAGCCTGTAAAATCTTCAAACGAAAGTAGCTGTTTGTGTTAAATAGTTTATTTGGGTCAAATCATTTATTGAAATTATTCTCTGCTGTAAATACAAAGTGCTCTTAAAAATACGATTGAACCTAAATATTAACTCCGAATTATAGTGAATTCAAGCAATGATATTTTGTATTATACTACTGTAATTCATTAAAATAATGGTGTGAGATCACGATGTCACATGCTTCAGTAATCATCAACCTCAGTGTTGGATCTTATTTTTGAATAACACTGGAAACCAATTAAAACTTTATTCAAGATGACTGGTGATAGAAGTTTTGGGACTATTTGGGATTTAATTCACATAATTGTAAGTTCTTGTTAACTTTATACTTTGCATGCCTCCGAAATAAATTATTTGTTGCATTTTTCAAAACGTATATGTTTTCGCTTTTTTCTGTATACTTAGCTTAAGATCATATAGTCGAGGTACACTATAATCTCAAAGCTTCCTAAAAGCAAATAAGGAAAGTTCTGACGAAAAAGAAAATGTAAAGACTTTGAATATTCCGAAAATTATATAATATAATTTAACACGTAAAACAAATATACAAGACCTAGATAATTCCAAAAGCAATCACTGGATTAAATGAGAATACGTAAAGAAGAATTGCCATAAATGAGAAATTCAGTAAATGCATGGATAATGCTAAGATCTAAAGCAAGCTTCGGCGATATGGAGAGAAAACCAACAAAATGCTTCTTTAATTTGTCATAGGGGAATCATACCAACAGCATCATGCGAAGATTGATAGACAGGTGATTTGCACAAATTGTTTTAGAACAATAACAATGTAATTACGAGTCATATGATGCAGCACGTGTTTCGGGGAGAGAGAACTTGAATATGAATTTGCTCCAAAGGATAATATTAGGTAAAATTTAGAAAGTGATATTACTTCTCAGAAATTACCAAAGGTAGTTAAAGATTCCGGTAATGACAAAAGTTCATGCATGGATCGGTCTATTGTAGATTTTTTTAATTATCTGCTGGAATATGTTTTATTGAGATTAATAAACGGTGCTTGCAAACCATGATTCACGATCAGTTACCACAACCCTAGGTACCATAACATGTATATCAAAACCAAAGATAAGTGATGCATGTTAAGGAATGGTCGAGCACTATAATTATTTAATGTAATTTGCAACATGAGGGGCGGGTCTTTACTAATCTTTATGTGTGTTTCTCCTATGTCATTGAATGTTTGGAACCATTAGTGGGAAAAATAAGAACTTTTTGAATTGAAATTATCAAACAGAAGAGATGTAATATAAATTTCATTTCATTTTGACTGCAATACGAATAATATTATTGCGGATGTGAACGTATTCAAAATTATAGTACAGTTTCGCGGTGTATAAACAGAACCTATAGCATAGCTCATGCAATTGCAAAACTAGCCATGCAATTACAGTTTCAGGAAATTCAAGATGCAAAATTGTAGTATATATTTGCCATTCTTATTACCTGCTAAAGAATACATGTTTATGCCTTGTCACTTGAATGTTGTTCGTAGGGACCTAGGCTATTTTATGACCTCTATGGCGTCTATCGCTAGACTAAATCCGAAACATTTTACAAGAAAATAGCTTGGCATATATTAAAGAAGTTGTTACGTGACAGTCCTATCAACCAGCAGAATTTTTTTTGTCGTCTTGATTTATTGGCTTAGTGCCTTTACTTTTCTACAAAACCTTCATTTGCATTTTTTTTCCTCAAATTTAGTACTCTAGCTTACAAAATGGGACATCTCTGATAAATATGCAAAATCCTTCAGACAGCACTTGTCATTGTCTGAACTAATACTTTCTTGTCGTCTTGGTTTATTGGCTCTGATTCTCTTACTTTTCTACGCAACTTTAATTTGCATTTTATTTATCAAATTTAGTACTTAGACTTATAAAATGATATGTCTCTGATAAATATGCGATAGCCCTTAGTCTCAATATGTTTTTGTAAGCTATAGTTTTATACTTCAGAGAACACTTGTCATAGTCTGAACCATTACATTTATGAAAATTTACGAACATTTATTCTAAATAACCATTTCAATGATCAGAACGGTATGTTCAATTATTGCGTCTCTCACTTTTGTTGTTCACATTGTGTTACATATATTAGATTTAATTTATATTTGATTTAAGTTGTATTTGATTTGATTTTATTTGTTTGTGGATTTGGAATCTTTTTATTTTCTTTACATGTCACTATAATGTAATTTTGTTTACTAGGAATTTGATATTTTCAGGACTATTCAGTTTGACATGTATGTTTATATAAATACCTAATAATATAAACACTTGTTTCCATTTTTGACATATTTCATGGCCTTGATTGAGGGTCAAGTAAACAACTGTGTCTAGGAGTAAAATGATTGGTTCTTATCAAGGTCACACAGGAAATATGTGACTTTTACATGTAAACATGATCACGTCATCCTCTATTTTGCAATTAGGCATTTGCGAAATTGCGAAATACTTAGTATTACTACTGATGTTTAGAGAGAGATAGAGATCTCAGAGTCCGGGCTTTTAAACACTCGATGTTAAGTTGTTTTCTTCTGTTGTGTGCAGCATTGAAACATTGAAGTTTTGAGTTTTTGAGCTATTTGTTAAGTTTCTTCCAATTATTTTTGGACTCTAAAAGATTAATTCATTTCTTTGGAAATATTATTTTATTCATACAGAACTCTTGAACAATGACCTTTCTTGAAAATTGTATTTGGGTTTCCAAGACCGAAAGATTAATTATGATGTTTCTACAAGGAACTGAAGACGTCAACACAGTACAGGCTACAGCATACGTCATCGCATTCGTCAGGACTCGAACTTGGAATCATTAGAACATTTTAATATTAGGACTTCCAAAATTGTATTCGTGGATTATTCTTGGATTATTTATGGATTTGATTCTGGAAACCGTAAGTTCTCATATTGTTTCATTTTTTTCTGTATTTTTCCAGGGAAATAAATTATTTATTATGTTTTTCTAAGCTTGTTGTTTACACTTTTTCATGTGTTACTATTTATTCGAGCCTAATCGCAGAACGATTGCGAATATCACGTTCATTAGTGTGATTGTTTTAAAATTTTGTTCTGGATCAATGAACTCGTCCACATCATTAACTTTATCATCTATACTGTGAAACGGACGAATCAACTAGTTTAGTGCATTCAAAAACAAATCTAAGCAACCAAAACCTAGAGCATCTACTGCATTAGCGCACATGGTTTGTTTACAATGGTGCGTACAATATCAAGGTGTTTAGCATCGTAAATTACGATAGGATTCTGGCAATGTAAACTTAACGGAGACAAAATGAACATGTAATTAACTCTGATTACAATTTGCCTGTCTGTGACAACTGTTTTCGTACTAACCTAATTAAAAAGCATGCCCATGCAAATTAAAATCATTAAACCTGGCAAACCGATGAAATAGACGTAGGGCAAATTCAACCAAAATACTATCATAAATGTAAAGATTTTATCAATTTTCTTTATGAAGGAACAAAGTCGAAACACTCATTGTCAAATATAAACAATAATTTTTCAAAGAGCCCCTCATCAACTCAGACTACAGATCAATCTGGAATTATTTGCAAGAACAAACTACAAAGGAAACCAGTGCTTGTACGTTCATATGAATTATAATCAATGGCAAAAAATCCTACTTAATGTCATGATATTGCAAAGAAAATAAGCATCTTTTCATTAATATTTCACACACACTTAAAATGTATAAGTTTACAGAGTGTAACATCGATACAATTACTTCTTTCGTGAAGGACATGGTACCATGTCCTACCTAGTTAGTTGAATTATTCCTCTTATTACAATAACCGAAGCTATTGATGTTATCAATAAAACAGACGGTATCAAAATCGGCGAGTCTAGGTGGAATTTACTCCACAACTCCGAAAATGTCGACTTTCCCTATATTTTAATTATTGAAAGAACTAATCAACTGCAATATCACTTCATATAATTTCCCTACTCATTGAAGCTAGCAGTTCATAGGAGAAATTAAAATAATGACCCATGCAACTATCGACACCAATCTGCACTATCTGTACTTTCAAATGGTATTGAAATAAACCATGTCAGCAAGAATTGCTTCGGATAAATTAACAAGTACAAACTCCATTATACATAATCAGGTTTCCGACAGAAACATGTTTGTCAAAATGCAGGTAGGAGACCTATAGACAAGTGGCAAGTATCGATCGAAACAGACTAATTTACTAGCGCTGAATTCATTGATCTTAAACAATTGCATTCGCTTCGGTTTACAATTTGATCATCATTGAAACACAAAGCCTACAAATTTTCTTCAAACTCAGTTACGCGATTAAAGTCGTATCTCACTAAGGGACCCCTGGTTGTTTTTACAGTAAAATATACTTCCGATTAAATTCATATTAGAAGTGGTGTTCCTAATTATATTGTTTAGCAATGACTTAGCATTGTATCATGTGCACTCTAAACAGATCATTTCCCTGACACTACACAGGGTTCATCTCTGGTAGATCTCTTGAATCCACTGAAAATAAATTTCTAATCGGCCTCAACATTATATCCGTTCGGTGTCAATAAAACAGATTGTTATTATTGCCTCTAAAAATTGTAAGAAGGACATACATCAAACTCCAAAGGCTTATACATATTTAGTGTTGGAAACAGCAAACGACTTGGTGAATTCGTTCATCGACATCCCAGCTGGAATCCACATATCGATCACACGTGCAATGGAAGTCAAAAGAAAAACTCTGCTCAGATTGTTGTACAAGGTTCTAGCTACATACCACCATTCTCTTGAACATTATTATTTGGTATGTGGAAACATGTCCTATTATAATCTGTTTTCAATTAACAAAATCCATTTAAAATTCCCATTAATGATATATTAAAAACGTATTACTTATTTTAGACGAATCATGCCATACAAGATTTTAAACGATCTTTCTTCAGGTTACATATCTAACCTAACTGAACTATAGTGATCAAATGCTGAGCGTAATATCCTATCCACCATTAACTACGAACTCATATTTTGTGGTCGAAAAAGAACCGTTTGAAAAGCTCTTTAAGTTTTTAGGCATCGTAACTTTATAAATCCTAGCCTTTGAGGATGCATATATCAAATCCCCCTGCTTTGTGTAAATGCTCATCAAAGAACTTCTTGCTGGACCAGCTGGAATGATATGATAAAGCCTCCCAATATGGATTTGTATATGTTCACCTGATGTTTACTACATTTTGATTTTAGATTTTATCTTGTTGAGTATGTACTAGAATAGATAATTTCATATACTGGCAGTATTTTCAGAAAACGGTAAATTGCACCGTCTGGCATTTAACATCTGATATGTCCAGTGTTTCGCTAGTTCTGCATTTATTCATTCAAATTATTATTCACTCTAAAAGCAAATTGCGCTTCAAAATTATTTTTGGACGGAAATTTAAGTTTTGAATTAATGTGAATTCAGGTAAGGACATCTTGGATTATATTATATCAATTCATCAAAGGACTGTTGGCACATTTCCACATCCGAAATTATAAACATATCAACCCATTCAGCATTGGATCTTATTTCGCACACGACTTGAATTCAATTATAACTTAATTCGTTAGAACTGGTGGTAGAATATGTTTTACTATTTGTGAGTTAATTCGCAATATTCTAAGATCAGTTTCAAATTTTTACTTTTTGAGTCCAGGGAAATATACTATATTTTAATTTTACAAAATAGTTTGCTCGTTTGTTACTTAGTGTAAGACCAGATGATCGTAAAACGGATTACTCGAAAACTTTGAAATTTATAGAACATTTAAAACTTTAGAAATTCATTCAGTGGTACTGTATGTTTTCTTAAAATTCATTCTTTTTGTTGATTAGAGAAAAAAACTAAATTTCCCATTATACAATATTTGCTAGATTTTTTTCTTGTTCCTTGTTTTAAGACCATAGAAACGTATCAGTTCGTATCTGTGTTTGTTGACTACTATTGTAGAAACACAGTGGGCATTATGGATCGGCGCATGATGTAATTCGATTGTAAAATTGTGGCATGAGTTTTATTTTCCGCTGGCATCAAAGACCTGTAGGCGTAAATCAAGTTCATTATATGATATTAAATAACTCTCAATTAAGACGACATAAGCAGAATGTAATAGATGGAAAATGCAAACAATAATCTGTTAAAACATGCTATAAATAAACGTGTAGCTTTATCTAATGATATTCACTTATTTAATGTTCTGCACGATCAACCACACTCTTTCAATGCAAATATTGACACATGTATTTTTATTCATTTGGAATTCAGGGCCAGATCGTATTAAACGACCGGTAATTATTACGTTTATAGGCACAGAGGTTGGATGATGGTTACAATTAAAGATTTCTAACAGAACTGAAAGTGTAATAGTTGATAAAATACAGGAAACACAAAAGTAAATATAAATGTTTGTTACTTATTGTTTTTATATTAGGAAAATAACATCGACTTTCGAATAATATTGTAATTTTTATTTGCTTCAACTCTAACACTGAGTTCTAGAAAGAATCTATTAGAAGCATGACATGACTGTATCAAGAAATTGAAAATAGATAAAATTGAAGATGTTTATTTCGCCAGTAGTGTGTTACGAATCTATGCTCATAATATCAGTAATAGAAAAGTGTGACAGACAACAAGCTTTGTAAAGTTTAAAACAATTATGTCTCTAGAATACAAAGTGAAAAAGAGAACGAATTAAGTTTCAAAATAGTCCAAGAATTATATCAGATGCTAGCCCTAGTAACTTAAAGTCCCAAATAAAACAGAATATAAGTCCGGAAGAAATCTAAAAATTGAAGGCAATGACGTGTCTGTGATGGTTTAAAAAGTGTTGATGTGTCAACAGTCTTTTGTTGAATCAGAGTAATATAATTCCAGCTTAGAATTCAGTATAAATTTCAGTGAATGTTTTTATCCAAAAAATGTATCAAAGTACTTTTGTTTTCCCGAGAAAATAATCACTTGAAATCACTAATTTGAAGTAATAAATTGTTCCAGGCTAAAACTGCTATTCACAACATATAATATACAGCTTGAAAGAGCTAGATGTTAAAACACGAATGGCCAAGTCTTTACAGTTACAATATATATCGTTCCCTACTTGACCTCACGTCACAATTGTCATTTTCTCTTAGAACAAACATTTCTTAATGCTAAAAACCTGCTAGATAGACCCTAATGTTTACAAAATCAAATCCATAACCTGCGTTACACTCAGGAAATTCCAAAACTTATAGCCAAATAAACATATTTACATCCTCTGTCAATAATGATTGTGATATCAAGCCCGAACAAAGAGAATAATTTAGGCATGTATTAGTTCTCTACACAAAATGAAGTAGAAAGGTCAAACAGAGATGAACTCTGATTTGGACAAGGTCAAGACCTTCGTACAATGGTATATAATGAAACAAATCAATTAAAACTAACAAACAAACAATTAAATTAAAAATACATAACATTCATAATATGATATACTTGGGTCAATACCATTGGCATGAAAAAGGTATAATCGGTGTAAACGATATGATTAGCATGAATAGACCATCGCTGATAATATCGACATTATCGAAATGGTTGGTACAAAAAGGGCATCAATGATATTATCTATATAGTTGCAAGCGAGGCATGTGACCAAACATATGATGAATTAAAATAATTGGAAATGAAAAGGTGAGAGGAGTATAGGAAGTAAACTTTTCTAAGTCGTAAGGTCTTTTTATTACATGTGTTGAAAGGATGTAAACATTATTTATACGGCATTACCGAAGAGAAACAAATTATTCTCCACGAGAAATAATTCTTGCTTATATTGATTGCTTTTTAAATGGCTATTTAATTTATTATTTTTATAATGACACATTTTATCTTTCTGCGTAGCTTCGTGTGGCCCATCTTATTCGTTGAAAATGAAGGTTGTATCCTGAGATAGAAGTATTCCTAAAATCACATATTTCGCACCATGTAGTCTGTAAAGACTTCGGTTTCTTGAGCCGGGTGTATCAACTAAAGTTAGAGAAATTAAACTCACATTTTGGCTCTTAAATTTTCATATATGCTGCCATCCCGTTTTGAATATACTGCATAAACAATTCTCATGTTTTGCTTTCTAAGTACTGTTGACAACTTACCAGCTTTTTTAGCCAGATTGTACATCATATTTTACCGCTCAAAAGACTGTCTGATAATTGCTGGTTTATTGTGTTTACTCTAATATAAAAAATGTAATATGTACTTCAAAGAAATTTTGCACACAAATACCTCTTTTATAGGCATATCATTGGAAATAGGAGCTGATGATAACATACAACACCTACCACAACAAATTTAGACTTAACATATATAGAGTACGTTTTCCTTACAATTTGATGGTCAACATTTATACCCTGAAGCTTTTGAGAGATTTACCCACCCCTGGATTCAACCAGGGGTTCCATCCCACAGACTTCGTACCTTCATACTTAACGCTTCCTCCAAACGATATTGCTGGAGTCGCTTAAAATAACTATTTACGTAACTTCTAAAACAGTTTGTATCACATTTTAATACCAGTCTCTGCCTCCCATCTCCATACGGATGCTTAGCATGTATAAAGTATAAGGCAATTTTGTTGTCGCGTGATTTTAATCACCGTTTGTTTTATGGAGACGCGTAAACCACACACAAGCTATGAATCCATTAGAAAGATATAGCTTTCACATCCATTCGCATTTTTTGGATTGTAGGTCACAATGTGTTATTCTGAATAACCACAGTGGGCAAATTAAAGATTGTGACAAACAAATGCTTGACTGGTCAAATAAATCTCTTCAGCTAGACTTGTGATACGAAATGGTAAATGCAACATGTATGATAGCTAAATATGTTAGGCTGTATGCAGTAAAACAATTCTATGTTGAAATGATTGCACTGAATGCCCCAACCAGGCGTAAATCAAAGGACCTTGACTTGACTGCAAGATTAAAGACCAGTTAAGGTAGACTGTTTTGATACCCAAAATGGAAATTTTAAGCTGTGGATCTTATGTCTCCTGGACTGGTAGTAATGAACAGATCTTGCTCACAGCGCACGCAAGGTTTTGGATTTCAGGTTTTGCTAATAGAAATTGTGATCTTGTTAGTGGCGATGGTGTTTACAAAGCATTAGCCATGTTTAAGTGGACAGGTCAATGAATGAATAACAGAAAGAAAGTGTGTCCTTATTAAACTTCTAATTAAATGTATGCGTTTGTCCTCTCGTATGAAAATACACACCACATTCCTACACATACGAATTGTTTTTTAAATCAGATTAAACCGCACCTTATGAGATGATAAGATGTTACTATGCATACAAAGGATTACGATTGTCACACTTTATCTTTCTCTTTTTCCATGACCCATGGCTTGGAGAGATTGAGCCTGGACTAGATTGAAAACTGTATTAGTTTGCATCATTGATATTTGTGCCTTAGCGATTGTCGTTAACTGATCGTTTAAATATAGTCCCATGTTTCCCAGTCAAAGATAAACACCTGTCCGCGTTTTGATGTATGTCACACTTTATCTTTCTCTTTTTCCATGACCCATGGCTTGGAGAGATTGAGCCTGGACTAGATTGAAAACTGTATTAGTTTGCATCATTGATATTTGTGCCTTAGCGATTGTCGTTAACTGATCGTTTAAATATAGTCCCATGTTTCCCAGTCAAAGATAAACACCTGTCCGCGTTTTGATGTATGTTATAACAATGTAGACAAAATAAGCTGACTTAAAGGTTCTAAATACTCCCGTACATAGAAGGATAACAGTGTTTTCCAAATCCATCTGTGTCACTCGTTTTATTGACGAAATCGAAAGTGTGCACTATAACCCTTCCATTGAGCCATTTAGAAGAAATTGTATCATCACGAATGTCAGCCAGCATTGCTAGATACGATTTGAGCCTGCTTAGTGCTTTGGGAATTTTTTCCATAACTTTATGTAATATTTCATGCAGCGTGGCTAGTGTTCTAGACATTGGAATCTACATCATGTATTGCACTGATGGATTCTTGTTTGACTTGATTTGACTCTTTGTAAGAACAAATATACTGGACAGACTACATCTTGAAGCTCTATTGGCAAAGGTCTGTGTACTTATGGCAAACAAGTAAAACCGACAACAGACCATTGTCAATAACTTTCTGAGGCAACAAGAATGTTTGGTCTGTCAATAGACCGGGGTAAAACAGAGGTACTCTTTCAGCCAGCTCCTTACATGCATTCTCCACAAACCACCATCGATACGGAGGTGAGTCAGTTGAAGAACGTGGAGAGCTTCACATACATGGGAAGCACAATGTCTTCAGATGGATTGCTTTAAAGCGACATTACAGCCAGGATCCAGAAAGCAAGCCGAGCCATGTGAAGATTTAGTGTCAGTGTCCTGCAGAAAAAAAGACATTCTGATGCGACCAAGATCAAAATCGAGGTCTTTAAAGCTGTCGTCCTCACCACTCTGCTCTACGAAGAAGCTCGAGCAATTGCACGTGCGCTCACTAAGGTCAATCATGCATATCAGACGGCAAGACATGGTGTCCACCTTAGAAGTCTTCAAAGGGGCATGTGTTCATAGCGTTGAGGCACTGCTGGAGAAAACCCAGCTCAGACTGTCTGGAGACTTTATTCTGATGGGAATTACAGAGAGAGAACAACTATTGTGAGATGAAACAGGGAAAGCAGAAACGAGGTACAAAGTCAACCTTATGTGTAACCTGAAATGGTTTCAAGTCCAACCCAGCAAGCTGGAAGACTCGGCGAAGGAAATGTCTACATGGCGCAAACTCATCCCAAAGGCTGTTGAAGTCGTGGAGGATAACCGCCACAAACGATGCACAGTCTTAAAAGAAAAAACGGTACATCGCAGCATCTCACACATGTACGTTTACAGACTTCCCATGCCCAGCCTGTAACATCATGTGTGCTTCCAGCTTTGGACTCACTGTGGGCAGCAAAACTAGCGTCATCATTGGACACAATGTACAACTGAAGAAGAAGATTCAGTATGTGTATTATGGCTATAGGGTGGTCATCGCCATAATATACATGCTATGGCCTATGGACTAAGTCCATTGGGTTAGGGATGAACCCCACGGCCAATGTTATTTGCATTCGATACCTCGTGTTCAGATTCCCAGTAAGTGTGTGCATGGCTGTTATGATCCCGTGATTAAGTTTTTTTAATGGAAAAGTGAAAAACGTATGTACCTGTTTCATAAGCCAGAGGTACGACGTGGGAGAAACAAGTCTCAGTAATTATTGAAAAGTGCCTCTACTCTAGCCATTGAGTCTAGATCTGAATTTGAAAAGTGTTGGAAACATTTGTGGGACTATTCTTGATGTGATGTGATGTTATTTGGATTTTTAACGTAGCTTAATTTGTTTCAGTCGTATCGCTGTGATGTCTGCAATGCGGCAGCTTATAGTGGTGTCTAGCACTGGGGCATCATGTCGCAGACATGTAGCATGATGTCTCACACAGTCACATTATCCTGACACCTAGGCGACCAGACTTAACACTAACCTCTTAATGCTGAACGTCAAGCAAAGCAGCAGTTAGTACTTTTTTGTACGCCTTTGTTATGAATCGGCTGGGGATCGGACCCACGACCTCCAGCATCCAAGGAGTACGGTCTAACCACTAGGCCGCCGGAGCGATCGACTATTATTGATCAAAGTTGTATATGTACTGTAGTAAATTTAGAGTATGTGCACTTGGTTGTAGTGCCCCATTTTAAGCAATTCTTAGATTTGTGTGATTACTTGTTTGATTATTGGAATTCGGCGCCATGGAAATATTCCTGGCCCGAACTAATGAGCTAATGAATAGGAGCAAACGTCACGGAGTGAAGTGTTAGTGTGTTTCCATGATGTCCCGGTTCAGTAGTAGTGAATTCCGACCAAAACCGAATAATGTCCCTGTCGTAAAATAGTACATATTAAAATCTAGTGGTATACATTGGTAGCGTGACTGCAAGGACAGTGCTTACGGTATTAAACCGGTAAATTGCACAAGGGAATAAATAAAAAAGGACTTGACAGACACCGTTTATGTCGCCATGTGGGCGAATATGGTGCAGTTATATCGGCGAAATGTGCCTGGAAAGCATACATTGACTGGCCTAAGGTGGCGGAGTTAAAATAGTTCCCATTGTTAGGGAGTACTCATATATGTTCTAAGGCGTGAACGGTTGGTGGTACGGAAACATATTGAGGCCAAAACACGCAGATGTACGGTTGATAGATAGTTGGTAGTTTGGTTTATCTGTGGTCTTGCATTAATTAGAGGAAAATTTAGGTATAGAATGGACATGTCGGGCTTTCTGATTTACAACTGAGGTTGTATGGAAGTCTTTGGAAAGTCGGGTAAACTTATGACTTCTAGCGAGAATCGCGCCAGGGTTTGACAACCGCTCGGTCAAGTAAATACCCGTGTGCGTGTAACAGTACTTACAGAATAACAGACGTACCTATCAAAATATTCCTGCTTGCTTAAATAGTTCGTCGACAAATTCACTCATAGTAACCAAACACTTTCAAGGAAGAATGCACAAAAATTCCTTCCAGCATAACATATTTTATTGATGCACGACTAAACATATTTCATATCGAATAACACACCAGTAATTTCACTTTTATTGTCCACAGAGGAGAATTCAGATATGTTATGTATACCTATAATTTGTGTATCTTTTATTCACGACTGCAAATTGTGTGAGCATCTATAGCTACATTTCTTGTTCGTGATTAGGGTTTATTTTAAGACATTAAGAGCGTAAGATTGCGTTTGGATATATATAAAGATGCTTACGTTCGCGTCTACGGTTACTAATAATTATATTAGCAGTAAACATGTTGATACGTTTAGAGTCGTTTTCCATTGGACATGAGTAGTTAAGTGGGATACTATAGGGACAATGGGACTTAGCATTAAAAAGACCCCTGGGACACTTTAGGGACAATGGAAATTTAACATGGAGAAAAATCGTGGGTCACTTTAGGGACAATGGGAATTTAACATAGAGTTTGGGTCTGTCTAGGGACAAGGGAAATTAACATGGGAATAGAGTTTGGGTTTGTCTAGGGACAAGGGGAATTGAATATGGGATTTTTTTTTTTATTTTTTTTTAGAAAAGTTTTTTTTAAATTTAAATTTAAATTTAAATTTAGAAAAGGGGTAAGCAATGGAAAGGCTATCTCTTTTCGAGAAATATGGCTGGCCCTGAAAAGGGCCTTTGGGTTTATGTTAATATTAATATTAACATAGATGGCATCTGTCACATCTTCGTCTTCTTCTTCTTCTTCTTAAACTCCTTCAAACTACCGGTCCATACACAAGTACCCTCTTGAGACATCCTTGTCTTTCTATGTAAACTCTCCTCATCCATTGACTAGTATCTGTCCTATCAACAACAGTCCACTTGGACCTGACATACATGAGCATGTCCGTCCTAAACATCATGGAAGACACAAGGGTGGATGACTCAATGAGCGGGTACAAACACAAACACACAAACACAAACACACAAACACAAATACACAAACACATACGCTAAGAAACAATAAACAAATCCATAATCTACTATCCACACAATCGTACGTGAGCGGGTACAAACACAAACACACAAACACAAACACACAAACACAAACACACAAACACAAATACACAAACACATACGCTAAGAAACAATAAACAAATCCATAATCTACTATCCACACAATCGTACGTGAGCGGGTACAAACACAAACACACAAACACAAGCACACAAACACATACGCTAAGAAACAATAAACAAATCCATAATCTACTATCCACACAATCGTACGTGAGCGGGTACAAACACAAACACACAAACACATACGCTAAGAAACAATAAACAAATCCATAATCTACTATCCACACAATTTTACGTGAGCGGGGACAAACACAAGCACACAAACACAAACACACAAACACATACGCTAAGAAACAATAAACAAATCCATAATCTACTATCCACACAATCTTACGTGAGCGGGTACAAACACAAACACACAAACACAAACACACAAACACATACGCTAAGAAACGATAAACAAATCCATAATCTACTATCCACACAATCGTACGTGAGCGGGTACAAACACAAACACACAAACACAAACACACAAACACATACCCTCACACTATCTTAAAAAAGAGTTAGTGTTTATATTCACACTACTCTACCTACACATTGGCAAATTGATGGTTATTTCTTTTCTAGAGTATTGGGTAGCCCTGAAAAGGGCTGTTGTTTTTGGAACTTCATGGACACCTGGTTAATGGTGGCACCTTCCAGGCCTGGCGCCACATACACATCTTATCCCCCAGTTACTTTTTACTTTTTTGGGGGAGAGAGCAGAGGCAGGATATGTCGCTTCAGAATCCCAATTTTCGCTCTCTGGGATTCTGAAATTTATTCTTCTTCTCTTCTTTTCCTTCTCCTCCTCCTCTTCTTTGTTTCTTCTCTCCTCCTCTTTGTATCTTCTTTCCTCTTCTTCTTCTTCTTTGTATCTTCTCTCCTCCTCTTCTTTTTTTCTTCTTTCCTCCTCCTCTCTTATCCTTCCCTCCTCAACAATGGCTTCCGCGGCCAGTTCATTCAACAGGCGCCTGGCATATTCCAGACGCACATGAAGTTCCAACAGTTTAGACAGTCTCGTGTTCATTTTTGGTGTTGATCAATCAACAAGGGTAGCTAGACTGCCCAGCGAGTTTCAATTTATAGTGAAAGCGCGGACGTGAAAGAAAACATCCCCTAAAAAAACATAAAATTGATGTTACCTACATCATGACCAAAAACAACAACGCGCGGACCTAAAAGAAACACTCACTCACTTTTTATGCTACCCATCACTATTTTAAAATTTTTTATAAATCACTTCAATAGACTATCCACATACGCAAAGCAATCCAATCTAACTCCAAATATACACCTCAAACACCAAAAAAACATGATTTTAATCTACTATTCATACCAACTTACTTAAGCACTTACTAACACACAAACACATACCCTCACATTTTTTAAAAAAGAGTTAGTGTTTATTTTCACACTACTCTACCAACACACATTGGCAAATCGATCGTTATTTCTTTTCTAGAGTATTGGGGTAGCCCTGAAAAGGGCTGTTTTTTTTTTGTTTGCTATGGCATTCTTTTTTTAGTTTCTAAGAATGCGATGTCCTCTGAGGATAGACTTTCTGGCGATAGGTCTGCTTCTTCGGAAAGAAAAGAACTCTTTGGTGTCGATACGGCAATCGACAAAGCCTCTGTCAGGTTCAGGTTGCTGCTGCTGCTGCTGTTGTTTCTGCTGTTGCTGCTGTCTCTGAAGTCTGTACTTCTCTGTCCATTCTTCTTTCTCCCTGTTCATTTCTTCTCTGAAGAGTTCTTCTATCAGGTCTTCAGTGATTTTTAACATTCTCACATTCTCTATTTCTTCTGGCTTCGGTATCAGACTGTGTCTGACCCTATGCAAATTCACGTAGGCTTCGTTGAGTTTAGCTAGTTTGGAGCACATCTTCTTAGGAGGATGAGTCGACAATGGATGGTTAGACTGGAAACAACCCGGTTCTTAAAGTCAAAGCGCGGACGTGAAGGAAAACATCCCCCACACGGTTTTTGAGTCGCAACGTTTAGTGAATGTCATGAGAGGGATAGTAAGAAATGAAAGAGCATCAATCCAACATTCTTATAGCTAAACAAAAGACAAAGGCATTTTTTTCAAAACACAACATTTTTTATTCCAAAATCACTTAACACTAAACAACAACTCCAACATTTTTAACAATAATCCAACAATATAACATCAAACAATTTTTTCAGAACACAACATTTTTTATTCAAAAATCACTTAACACTAAACAACAACTCTAACATTTTTTAACAACAATGCAACACTAAAAGTTTCTCCACTAGGTAAAGAGGGATAACAGTCTTCCATGGTTTCTAGTAATCTAGGATGACTTCTCTCAAACTGTTGATTTCTATGGTATTATCGAATTCTGCATACAGGATGACGTTCACCGTTTCATCAGGGTCTCGGTCTTTAAACTGAATTTCCACACGAATCTGGCCGGATTTTATAGCGTGGAAATGTCCCTCGTCGCTGCCTTGGTCCGGAGTGAAATCGAAAGCCCACAAAGCGTAGCCTCCTGCATAATCCTCGTACGTAATACCGTGACTGGTATTGGTTCCTAACTGTCCGGTGGCTTCGTACAGGGACAAGTACGATCTCAAGTAATTCTTCTTGGTAAAGTCAGGTTCGAAAGGTCGGGTACACAAGGTCTTGCCATCGCGACTGACTTCGATTTTGGACACGCCAAAGTGTTGAAAGTAGAAAGGATTTTTTTCGGCAGCTCCGTTGAAGGCTGTATTCTCGACGATACCAACGATCAAACGTTTGGGTAACTGTCCTTGGAACAGATGATCTTCGATCATGGATCGCTGTCCCTTGGGAATGGTGAAGGTTTTCACTTCCACGCGTCGTATGGGATACTTGGAGGTCGTTCTGCTCAACGTCTGACTGATGTCGTTTCCCACTTTAGGTAACACTTCCACACGGCGTACGTAGAGTCTGGCTTCTAGGATTTTGGTTTTGTAACCGTCACTATCAGCCATCAAATGGAAAGCGGCACTGCTACGATTCAGTCTCAGACGGACATCCACCCCGTTCAGCAAATACTTTTCTTGCAACCACATGTCCAAATGCAAACGATCCATCAGTTCTAAACTTGTGTCGGCTCCCGTGATTCTCTTTCTTCGTTCTACAAATCCATCATTGTTGTCTTTCTTTTCATCAGTTTCCAATATTTCAAACTTTGTAGGTTCGTCAGCTTCCCATACCACACAGGCATTGAGATGAGTGTTCTTGGCATCTATTCCGTACGTCAAGAGATTTTCCAGGTAGGCACGATAAGGGTAAGTATCCATGCTGCTACTGACCAGTTTGTTATTCAAGTACAAGTCCACTCCACTGAACAAGGAATGCATGAAATTGTTGACGGGAGCTACTGCTTCATCGTCTATAGCACCTCCAGTCTTATCTAGAATTTTGACTTTCAGGTACAAGTAACTGCTATTCAGATCGATGTAATCTTCGGGTTGTCCTTTGATTTCAAACTCGATGGGAGCGGAATCGGTCAGTGAGGAGACGGGGTGAAATTCCACCCACTGGGATTCTTGCATCGTCATCATTGTTGGGGGGCATGGCAAACAGGTCCAGTTCCGTCTTGGAACAAGCGCTTGATTCTCGGTGCATCATTTTTTTTGGTCTCTTTTCTCAATAATCGAAAACGTCTAAGTCTCGAACGGTTCTTCTTTTCTTGGCCTTTCTCGCTTGAAGTCTGGTGAAAGGGTGTTTTCTTCGTCGTCTCTTTCTGCCTTGTCCTTGCTGAATGCCTGACTCGGTAGCGTGCAGGGCATTTATAGGTGTTTCTCGTTGGCCTAAAATGCCTTTGCCCGTTTGCAGCCAGACATTTTTGCCTGCCCTCATGAAGGCTTCTTTAGGGTTTTGTTTGTCGATGATGACATTTTGGAGAAATTCTTTGCCTTGCGTCAGTGCCGCATCTTTCAAGGCGTGCAATCCGCGTGTCACCATCGGTTTCAACACCGGGGCCACCGAACGAAAGGCCGATTTTAACATATCTCCTAAACCGTGTCCTCGCTGTCGAGCAACCCCTCGGTACACTGGATACATGACTTACGAATCGTGAGAAAACCGTTTTCGAAAATGGAGTTTCACCGTGACTTTTCCTTTGGTGAATGAAATATTTTGTCCCAAATCTCCTTTTATAGTAATGTTGACCGTGTCCAAATACGACTTACTGACAGGCAAATAGTGAGGATGTACAAATTCGCGGTGGACGTGGTAAGTGTTTCCACCTTCCTCGTCAGTGTTCGTGGCAGAATCCACTTTGAAAGGAATGACACGCAGTAACGGTACAGAGGTGTGTCCCACCACGTTATACTCCACCACATCGGAGTACACAAACATCAAATTCAGTCCTTGGTTCAGTTCTACCGGGGCACGAAATAACTTGCTAAAAGACTCGTTGTCGTAAACGATGGGTAATTAGCTTTTCATCATCATGCTTATTCTCAGGTTCATGTCTCCGCCCAACATGTCATACAATTCAGGACAAAATAAAATGGACAGGATTTTACTCCGTTCAAATTTCATCAAGAAGCGACGAGCTGTTTTGTGGTACTCCATGGTGACACTTTTGTTAACATGCTCCAAAGCTTTCAGAAACACGGCATTAAACCTGGAGGATATGGTGCTGACCAAATGTTGACCACTAAAATAATAGCCTGGGGAAATGAACAAGTGATAGGTGGTGTACTTTTGTGTACGGGTTTTCTTGTCATATTTGACATTGCTATCCATCCACTGTTGCAATTGTTCGTCATGAACTTCCACATCAAAAAAATTTTGATTGGGAAGGACATTGAGGACTTGGGTCGGGTGAATCATTTCTACTAAAGCCACTTCCCAGTGGGCTTCGTGATCTAAGGGGATGGCTTGAGGTAATTTGGCCGTGTAACAGCACAACGTGTTCTTGGGAAACACCTCCATGGAACTGTCACTGGGTAAGGTTAAGTAAAATTGGTTTTGGTGACTCATAATTCCAGAGTTCTGTGGCTGTCCGAGGGGTTAGTGGACGTCAGAGGCGTGTCTCCTTCTAAAATGGGGTTCTGGTTGTGATTGAAGTGGTGACTGGCACTGGCACCGGACACAAGGTTCCCGGGGTTCCCGTTCGAGGTGAATTTCAGGGAGGGATTAGGAAGCAGGTAACCGATGCAACTGCTCAATAAAATGGTCCACAATTGTTTGTCTCCTTGTTGCAAACTCAAATTGGCGATGGCTGCCCCGATGACACAATACACCACGAAGATTTGGCAGAAAAAGACGATTTGCGTTTTAGGCACACGTTCTCCACACCACACCCACAAGGGTTGTTTTTGTAAATCTTGCACAGAAGAACTAGGTGAAGGAGGAGTGGTCGACGTAGCTGCGTCTGCTGTGTGAAAGGGCATGATGGTCACTTCTTTTTATAGTCGATGACTTGCGAAGCGTCGATCCAAGAATCGAAACTGGGGGGATATCCTTTCCAACGTACTTTGACTTCTTTGACACGTCGTTTGCCCACTTTACGGGTTCTGCGTTCGAGAATGCTTTCGATGTCGTACACGTCTTCTTTTTTGGTGACACGTTGTAACTCGGGCAAATAAAACGTTCCTTTGAGCACTTCTCCGTTCATGTCTTCCAATTTATAGACGGCAGGATGACGGCCATGCACTCGTCCAGTGACGCGAAACAATTCGGTCGTCCAGTTAGGTAAGTAACCTTTGTCGAAAGTGCGTTTGGTTTTGCCAATGCGCACCCAATCTCCTACGGCCAACATTCCACTTTTCTCGGGGACAGCCCTCGTCGGGGACGTACCAAACAGGCGCTCAAACACCAACACTTCGTTGTCGGGAGTCACGTCTTGCGGGGCACATCCGATGCTTCGATGGTAAGATTGGTTGTACGCTTGCACCAGGTGCAGTAAGATGTCGATGTACTTCAGAGTGTGGTGATGCGTAAAATATTTCCACATGCGTTCTTTCAAAGTGCGTTGAAAACGTTCCACGATGCTGGCTTTGATTTCGGGATTCTCGGTGGTAAAAAAATGAATGTCACGTTTCTTTAATTCTTTTTGGAAAGCTTGGTTCAGAAATTCGGTGCCTTTGTCCGTTTGCCATCGAAGAGGGTGACGACCGCTTTGTTTCAACACCCGTTGCAGGGCTCGCACTAACTCGCTGCTCGATTTGGAAGTCAAGGGTACGACCCAGGCAAATTTGGAAAAGACGTCGATGACAAAAAACAAATATTTGTAGCCACGATTGTAGCTGACCAAATGAGAGACATCGGCTAAATCGGCTTTCCATTGATGATCGATGCCTTCCACTCGGGTGCGACTTCTGGCAAACTTGCGTCGAATGGGTTTGTGTAAAGTGTAGGTAGCTTGTTCTTGTAACCATCGTTGCACTTGAGGTAAACGGAGACTTTTCAGTCGCGTTTTGGCAGCACGATACAATTTTTGAACTCCTGCGTAACCTGCAGGATGGGAGGGATCGTAGTAAATGCTGGCTAAGACTTTTTCCATTTTTTCTGTTGGTTGGTGTGTTAATAAGACACCCACTCTTGCAGGATGCTACTCTTTTTCTCTTGGGGTATTTTCTTGGATTGCAATGCTTTGCGTGTGCGGCCAGCAATAGGTGTCGAAGAGGAGAAGGATGTCTGAGCGGGGGATATCGGTTCTTGTTTCACTTCTGTCTTCACTTCTGTCTTCACTTTCTTTTTCTCTTGTGATGAAGAAGGGGTGGCCATCATCTTTTTAATCCATCCAATTCTGGAGGTAGGTGGTGTTGTTAACTTGAGTACTTTTTCTGGTGGAGTTTGAAACCCTTCCTCTTCTTCTCCTTTTTCTGTCTTGGTCACGGGTACTGGTGGTACTGGTACTGGTACTGGTACTGGTGATGGTGCTGGACTTTTCATCAAGGTCTTAAAATCTTTCAGAGTGGGTAGAGCTGTTTCGTCTAAAGCTTTCTGGTGAAAGAGTTGCAGTCGTTGCAAGAGTTGACCGTACTTTTGCGATTTTTCTGTTTCGGACAAATCTTGGCGATCCATTAAGGACTGCAATTCGTGTTGTAACTGGGACATCTCGCTCAAATGGGGATTGGGGGGTAAATGCGGGGTGTGTTGTTCTTGCCACCGATGGTATTCCATCCATCGTTTGTAAGGCACTAAAGCTAGTTTTCGTCCTTCCATGGGGTTGTCAGGGGTCGATTCTGAGATCTTGGAACTTCCGAGGCCTTTTTATCTTGCTCCCACCAGTCCTCCCAACATGGTTCCCAAGACTCCTTTCAGTATGGGGCCTAACAAGAGAGGTAAAATACCTCCACGTTGCACTAACATCTTCTTTTTTTGACGAATGGGAATTTTCTTTTGAACCATTTGGCGAAGAACGTGACGATGTTTGCCTAAGCATTGTTTCTGGTGTTTGGACAAAGGGATAGTGCCTTTCAAAACGTTCAAACAACATTCGCACACGGTATCGATGACCTCTTTGGAGGCTGTTTGAATGAGTTTTTTTCGTAGGGGTGGAGAAGCTTTGGACAGGACAGATAACATGTCCCCATGTTTGGCTAAACGTGGTGGCAGTCCTTTCCTTTTCTTTCCTTGGGGTTTTCTGGAGGGTGACATCTTTGAGTCTTCAGGAGCACCAAAAAAACACTGATACCCGACTTGGTCACAGGCCTTTTTTATACTGGAACGCGTCGCCACTGATTGTCTTTACGTCGTATCAGTTTCAGGACAGGCATGACACGTCGTGCAGGGGTACGTAACGGACTAAATCGAGCCAGTTCTTGCTTGGACAAATCCAGTAAACTTTGTAACATGCCCGATCTTTCTTGAACTTTGATTTTGGGAGAAGGTACTTTGTGAGCAGCAGACACTGCCACTAAATTGGAAGGTCCTGCCACTCGGGAAGTTCTTTTGGGGGTCATCAACGGAGAAGTTCTTGGTGTGATCAACGTCTCCAAGTACTCTTCAGTTCTGGGTGTGATTAACGGAGAAGTGGACAAACGTGAAGCTGCCGGAGACGCAGTCACCGCCGTGGCAGGTCGTGGTTTGCGAGTGTAAGGTTGCGTCCTGGCCGAAGTGCCTCTCTTGCGACTAGTTTTCTGTGCACTTTTCTTTTTCTGGGGGCTTCTTTTCTTTTTCCGGGGTGGTGGTGGTGTCTGGTCAGAGGAGGGTCCTGCCACTGGAGAAGTTCTCCTTGGGGACCTGGTCTTTTTCTTCTTGGGGCTTCGTTGGACTTTTGTCTTCGGGATAACTTTGGGGGCATTAGGATCCCATCTTAAGAGTGAGCGAATGATGACCCCTCCTAGAGTACCGCTCCCTCCAGGTTTCAAAATGATTTGTTTTTTGGTTTGAGTGTCGATGCGGGGATCGGCCAGTTGGACCAAAGCGACTTTGTTTCGATCGAAAAAGCGTTTGGTTTGATGAGGAATCTGAATGATTCCTTGGAGTAATTGACGTGCCGTCACCGTGAACCATCGTAAGACTTCTTTGAGACTAGCTTCTAAGACACGAGCTCGTGTTTGTGCATCTTTTTCTCGACTGATGCCATACAAGGCACGAATCAATTTGACGGGAAGATGCGACTGAAGGGACGTCATGTTCGCACTGAGAGTGAGACAGACGAAAAAGGGTCTGAGGTTTTTATAGATTTTTTTATTGGGAGTGAAATGAAGTCGAGGACGGAGACGTGTACAGGACAGGCCCTCTGTCTTGGCACCAGTGGTGAAACAAGTGGGTACGAAATCGCAAATCCTCGGGAGTCGTAGGTTTCAAATCGACGAGTAAATAGGCGTGTGGTGTTTGAGTGGCATCGTCGTACGCCTGAGCCAGCCAAGGCGTTCCTAACTGTTTGGCTAAGACTTGCACTTGCGATTTATCTCGAGGGCTTTTAAACAAGACCACGTAATGCGCATTGAGACTGATGGTGCGATGGGCTTTACTTTGTTGAAATAAATTTTGGGTGATGTAAACGACACTGGCATTACGGTGATGCCCTTTGCGCGTGAACCACAGTTTAATTTCTTCTTCGTCTTCTCCTAACATGTCGTCGAAAATGACCAAATGGGTTAGACGGGAGTCAGAGACGATGCCATCGTCTTCTTTAGGAATGCCTTCCACAAACACGATGGAATCCCCTTGACTTTCTCGCAAGAGGCTGTACGCCGATTGCCACTCTTTGTAACACCACAACATTCGTTGAGGGGGTCGATCGATCAAATGATGTTTATGTTCGATCAAACGTTTGACGAATTCGGTTTTGCCTGAACCGCTAGGTCCAGCAATGAGCATGTTAAAGGGATGGCGAAGATACAAAGCCTCCCAACTGGCACGATCTAAGTGTTCGTCGATGACTTTGACAGTAGAGGAAGAGGGAGCAGAGACAGCAGAGGTAGCCATGGTGTGAGAAATGTCACTTGTGACACGAAAAACAAACAAGACAAGAGTTTATATACTTTTTCAGAACACGTTTATTGAATGTTTCAAACATGAATACGAAAGACAAAAATGCATAAAAGCCAAAGGCTTAAGTACAAGAATAAAAGGCACATGATAACCATGAACGTGGAATAAACACAAGTGTCTGTACAACATGTTTTGGGTAAAGTTCTAACCAGTTCTATAGTAGGGGTAAGGTCACACAAGTGTCCTCCCGAAAGGGTCTTTCAGGCCTGTCCACGACAGTCCTGTCCTGGGTGACGGGTTCTTCTGGCACCGTCACTAACACAGGTTGAAAAGTAACTTTTTTCCTTGAATAACTCTCGTGCATACTGGGCCACCTCTTGTGTCCAAGCCTCAAAACCCTGGTCTCGGTGATGTCCAACATTTGACTCCTAACCAATCTGGTTTCTTCTTCGTCAACGACATGGTAAGTTACTTCAATGAACAATGAACTATCGATCTTGCCTAGGGTTCCTTTTCATATACAGACCAATACCAACGTGACCGTACGGTAAGGTGAAGTGATTGGGAAGTCGCACTCGCTTCTGGTATACAATTTGATACACTTTTTCCAAGGGTCGACTGACGATGTGGTGAGTGGGTAAACGTACAATCTTGTTCGGTTGATAGGTGGTCACTTTAAAGTTTCCATCCTCTCCCGATTGCAAGGCTTCTTTCAATACCCCAAAGTTGACCACTCGACTGGTACGATGATTCAGAGTCAGTCCTTTCACTTTGCACGTCGTGTGCACTTCTCCTTGTTGGTCCCAGTATTCGTAGCCGTAATTTTTGGGACCACCACTGTCGAAACTTAGAATCTTGTCGTCGGGATGCTCGTCTGTCCAGGCTCCTAAACGGTCTCCTTCGATGTCAGGGTGCTGTTGAATCGGGTGATGGATGTAAATGCAACTGTCCGTGTCAAAGTACAGGACGCGTTCTTCTAACAGTTCTAAAGCTTCGTACAATTTTAAGCGAGCATGAGCTGTCACGTAAGCCGTAATGATGACGTTTCCAAAAGGGTCGTCTTGTACAAAGTCCAGATCTTCTTCGTAATTGACCAAGATCAAATCCTCTCGAACGACGTCCACGTGTTTCATGTATTTGGTTTTGTCGTGAACCATCTGGAAGTAGCGGGAAGGTTCTGTCAAATATTCCGTCTTGGGTAAACACGGTCGTTGTGCCATTTTACCCCACAAGCAATTTAACATCACTTTGGCAAACGATCGCCTACCTTCGTTTTTTTCGATGTGGTCTAAGGAGATGCCTTCTTGTGCGTAGTATTTCTCTTTGAATTGTATTTGGTCTTCAGGAGTGTGACACCAGGAAGGATAGCCGCTGGCTTCTTGTTTCAGTTTCAAAAAGGCATCCACGTAGTCGGCGAAAATGCCTTTCTGAGTAGGGTCACCCTTGTGGTACTGTTGTGTCTTGGGAAAGTGGCAAATTTCGTACACTTCTAACAGTTGGTATCCCATGTCCAGAGCTTTGAACAATTCCACGCTGACCCAGGTTCCCGTTAAGGCACGTTCTTCCTGGCTGTGATGGCAAGGTTGGTCCTGGTTGCACGTTTCGGCACAAGTACGGCACAATGGAAACATCAGTTTGCCTTGACAATGGTGAGGTAAGACGGGATGGTATAGGTTCGTGGGAGGCAAAACTTTACACTTGATCAAGCCTTCGTATTGTCGAATGTTTTTCAGGTCGATGTGTTCCGTGAACAATTGCGGGTGCCCTACAGGAAAGCGACAATATTTGCACACGTAGGAATACAGCGAACACACGTCCAAGTATTTGATTTCTTCTCCTTTCTCTTCGTCGGCTTGGTACAGCAAACAGGTGGCATTGGTCCTTCCTCCGTACAAACTATCCTCGGGTTCAGCGGGTCCATGAACTGGTAACTTTCCACGAGGCGTTTAAACTCGGGATCGGTTTTCAAACGGTGATCGTACTCGTGTTCCCACATTTCCACCACTTGGTATCCTTGCTGTTCTAACTTTAGGCGTCGCTGACAAGTGTCCTGGTACAAGTCTTCCATGGTTCGTTGCAAAAACTGATTTTTAGTGCTACGGTCAGGGTAACAGACGGGACATCCGTGAAATAAGCAACCGTTAAACTCGTACACGATCTTGGGGTTTTCTAAGTCGCAGCCATCTACCGAATACGTTCCGATGGTCTTTTCGCCTCCTCCGTTGCGGGCATGCTGAATCCATTTGTCTTCCTTGTCGCACAAGTAATGTAACCAACGTAGGGCTTTGACCGAGTATTGACGCTTGACATAGTGGGTCGTTTGAGGACTGATGACAGCCACGGTGTTTTCAGGCATGAATCGTTGGCGGTACACTAAGGAACACGCTTTGGCAATGGTGCAAGCTTCTTTCAAAGGATCGACCCCTCCGTGTTCCATGAACAGTTCTCGAAATTTTCCACAGCAACGCCGTAAAATGTCCACGTCGGAACGACAATACTTTAACATTTCTTCCTGAAAGTCGAAAGGGTCCGAGGCGTGAGCCTGGTACCAAGCGTAGAAAGCTTCTCGTTGTTCGGTACGAATGTTGTCGGGGTCGTAATAGTGAGCCTCAGGCAAATGGGGTAGAACAGCATGTTGATTGGCTTCCGTATTGAAAAAGTGTGGAAAGTACCCTTTAGCCATCTCTGTCATTCCAAACGTTTTAGGCATTCGGCTCAAAGGCATGGCCAAGTAACTCATCGAATCTTTAAACTGTACTTGTCCCACTTGCATGAAAATGATTTTGGCTCCGTTCAAAATCACTTTAGGACGTTCGGTGCCATGTTCCGTATAGTACCTCAAAAGAAACTGTCCATCGTATCCGGAGAAATTGTGAGCCATCACCGTGGCATGACGATGACAATCTCCGTAACGTTCGATGTCCTCTTGGCTCCACGTCTTGTCGATGGGGTCTAAGACCCATTGGGCAAAATCGGCTAACGTGTTTGGTCCCCGAAAGATTTTTTCACGCCCTCCAGGAATCTTGCTGCAGTGAGGGCAATGACTGAAGATAGGTTCTTGAATGCACTTCTCGCACGCTCGATGAGCCACGCAGAAATTAGGGATGTGAATGCCAGTCTCTTGCATGCATTCGAAATCGAAAAAGATGAAATTGCCTTTCTTCTTGTGACCGTCCTCTTTCTCTGGTGGGGGTTGGTATTTTTGCACGTAGCATTGGTGTTCCAAGTCCACGATGTGGTGACAAATGTGACATTTTTTCTTTCCTCGACATACGTATGCCTTGGCATTGTTGGTAAGTATGCCTTGTCCACAGGTAGGGCACAATCTCAAGAGTTGACAAGCACATTTCTGCTGTGAACCTTGCGTCTTCAGATGTTGCTGGTAACAGGCAGGGCTGACAAACGTACGCAGACAAGTTGAACAAGGCACTGGTTCTTCGCTCAGACAGGGTGGAGAGGCCAAACATCCTGGGCATTTCAATCCACAATGCTTGTGTTGCTCTCGATTGTTATAACCATAATCACATTTCTCACAATAATAACCGTATCCCAGGAATCCAGTGATACTGGTAATGGTATCGAAATGGTCATCGTGATGATAGACATGAATGTATTTTCCGTCCTTAAAGTCTTGGCCTCGAAACAACAGAGACCCGCGCATTTCTTGAGGGTGCACTTTCAAGGTGTAGCGTGGAGCTAGGGCATCTTGCAATTTTTGCATCTCAGGAATGCCACAGGGTGTGTCTTTGGACAGGCCAGCTTGTTGCAACAGGAGTTCTGCTTCGTTTCGTTGTTTGGTTCGGTTCGATTTTGGAATGTTCTCCAAGGTTCTTTTCCATTCTACCGTGTCGTTCTTGTTGGCATAGGTTCGTCCCACCACGATGGCACGGGCTAAGCACATCTGGTCTTGAGGGTTGTTAATTCGGACAAGACTACGCTTAATGTTGCGAAGGTCGTCCACCAATAACATCTTTCTGCGTCCTGTCCCTTGAGGAAGAGAGACGTGAGCCATTTTCAGTGTGGCTTTACCATCGGTGATGTCAAACTGGTCATTAGATTGTTGTACGTGTTGAATCTTGTCCATGACTTTGGAAGGGGTTAGTTCTGCAGGTCTGCTAAACTCGATCCAAACAGGGGATTTCAAACCGTCGTGATCTATGGATAGTGTCAAGCGATCGTATTCTTTGGGTTGACATTGTCGCTTGAGTGAGGTGAGCAAAGAATCCCACATCTCGGTGATAAACCCTTCTGCTTTCTCCAAGGGTACGTCAGCCTTGAAATCTTTAAACTTCACCGTGTAGGTGTAAGCCGTGGTTCTAAATTTTCTAGAGGAGCGCTTTTCCGTCTCTCGAATGGAATAGTACTTTTCAGGGTTGACTAAGGGTGGTGAACTTGGTTTAGAGGGTTCGGATTCTGGTTCACTCATGTCCTCTTCAAAATCACTGGCATGAATTTGTGCCAAGATTTCAGCCCTGGTACGAGGCGATAGATCACGTTTCTGCCTCTTACTTTCTTCTTCTTCTTTCTTCTCGAATGAATGGGATCGTTTCATCTTGAGTGCAAAACGTCAAATCACTCAAGTTTAAACACCACAGACTAATTTATAGTCTTGGCAAACCAGCGTATATAAAAAGGGTGTGTCTTGTCCTTTCACTATTCATTTCACTCTCAAGCTGAGCACAACGATGGAAGAGACTACCCAGATGGAACGTTTCGTCAGAGCTTTGCGAGGGGTCATTAGAAAATTCTCTTCAGACCAGCCGACGGACTACTCTCCTTCCTTTCGAGATAAAAGTCAAGATACTTGCTATATCTGTCAGAAGAAAGGGCATTGGTCTTCAGAGTGTCCAGACCGTCAAAAAAGAACAAAAACAGGGACTAAAAGAGACAAAAGTCAAGATACCTGTTATTATTGTAAAGAAAAAGGACATTGGTCTCCAGATTGCCCAAAAAAGAAACAAGAGGAGTCGGAAGAAAAGAAGGATTCTTCAAAAGAAGAGAGGGATTCTTCAGAGGAAGAAGAGGAAGAAAGAAGACAATTCTATTTAAAAGAAGCAAAGAAACAGGAGAAGAAAAGAAGAAGAGAAGAAAATGAGGTAAAAACGGTGAAGAAGTTCAAAAAAGAGAGAGACTAAACAAGGAGAAAGAAGAAGTCAATGAACTTTTAATTAAAGTGTTCTGTGGTGAATTGTGAATTGGATTGTAAAAAAATGGATAAAAGAATACATGAATGATATAAGGTAAGTGTCTTTGAGTTTTGATTTTAAAATAAGAAGCTACACTCACGCACTCATACACAGACACGTACTATAAGGGTAAAATGGGTGGGGTTTATTTTTGTGTTATTGGCAAATTGAAATTGTATTTCTTTTCGAGAAATGTGGGTGGCCCTGAAAAGGGCCTTTTTATTTTGGTGTAGGAGTGAGTTTAACCAATCAACTTTAACTGCCTTAAGCCTTTGCCACGGCCAAGGCCTACTTCTGATGATTGGGTTGAAATCACTAAGGGTGGTACGACAGGCTTAGTCACAGGGTTGGCGTGTTTAGCTCGGGAAGGTCGTATTCTTTTCGGTCGTGATAAAGAAGTCTGATACATTTGTTTCAGACTTCTTAACTCCGCTAAAATGTCCAACAGTACCGTAGACGTTTGATTTTCACGCTCTTGTTTCTTTGCTGCTACTTCTTCTTGCTGTTGTTGCTGTTGTTTTTTTCTTACCTCTTCTTGTTGCTGTTGCTGTTGCTGTAGGAGAAAAGCTTGTTCCGCTTCCTTTTGTCGTTGCATAAATTTCTCCAATTCTTCTTTCTGTCTCTGTCTAAAATTCTCCACTTGCGGTAATGAAGAAGGTAACGAAGGTTCTGGAACAAATTCTTGCGAGGTAAGAAAATCCACAAAATCCCAGTGTACCTCTTCTGAAAGTAAGTCCGGGTTCCCTTGGGCAGTCTCCCCTGCTGGTGCACCCCAATGGATCGTTTCCTGAGTTTCCGTCATGTTGAATCACTGTCGCATAGATTGACTGCACACAAGCGCTAACGAATCTATATAGACCACGTGACGTCACAGACTGCTCTCTTCGGATTGGATGCGAGCTGACTGAATTTTGTAACGCGTGTTCGGATTGGTGAATGAATTCAATCCGTTTCAATCCTTCCTGTACCTATAAATAAGCACAGTTCACTGCATTGATTCACCTATTCTCGTCGCTTCAAGATGTGGACCACAGTTGAGTCATCCACCCTTGTGTCTTCCATGATGTTTAGGACGGACATGCTCATGTATGTCAGGTCCAAGTGGACTGTTGTTGATAGGACAGATACTAGTCAATGGATGAGGAGAGTTTACATAGAAAGACAAGGATGTCTCAAGAGGGTACTTGTGTATGGACCGGTAGTTAGAAGGAGTTTAAGAAGAAGAAGAAGAAGAAGATGTGACAGATGCCATCTATGTTAATATTAATATTAACATAAACCCAAAGGCCCTTTTCAGGGCCAGCCATATTTCTCGAAAAGAGATAGCCTTTCCATTGCTTACCCCTTTTCTAAATTTAAATTTAAATTTAAATTAAAAAAAACTTTTTTAAAAAAAAAATTAAAAAAAATCCCATATTCAATTCCCCTTGTCCCTAGACAAACCCAAACTCTATTCCCATGTTAATTTCCCTTGTCCCTAGACAGACCCAAACTCTATGTTAAATTCCCATTGTCCCTAAAGTGACCCACGATTTTTCTCCATGTTAAATTTCCATTGTCCCTAAAGTGTCCCAGGGGTCTTTTTAATGCTAAGTCCCATTGTCCCTATAGTATCCCACTTAACTACTGACATGTCTGTCAGATTAGTTCTAAGAAGAATTAAGTTTTTTTTCTCATTGTATCTGTTAGGTCATGTAGCGTTTTGTTTCTTTCAATGTTGGAGATTTATAATGTAGGTAGAAAGTGCTTGGGTATGACATTTTTAAGGAAATTTGATTTCTTAGGACTTTAACAAAACCTTTTTAGGATTTTGTTTTAGATTCAATTCAGAATATGTTCCTCTTGCATTTTCTATTTGTAAATTTAATTTACCGGTAAATTATAAAAGTTTTAGAAAACTTGTTGGTTTCGCTTCTTTGTTTTATTTAGTTTCTGACCAGTGAATAGTAATAGACAGACCACTCCAGTGGCCTAGTGGTTAGAGCGTCCGCCTCGTAGACGGGAGGTCGTGGGTTTGATCCCTGTTCTAGTCATAACAGAGACCTATACAAATGGTATTTACAGTTGCCTCGATTGGCGTTCAGCATTAAGAGGTTACTGTTAGAACTGGTCGGCCTGATATCAGGATAATATTACTAGGAGGGACATCATGCTACATGTCTGCGGCATGATGCCCCAGTGCTAGACATCACTATAAACTACCACACTGCAGACATCGTAGCGATATGATTGACAAATTCTTAAAGCTACCTTAAAAATCCAAATCACACACACACACACACCTGATGGACGGAGGATATTTAATTAGTGCCTCTGTGAAAATGGAAGAGAATGACAAGATAATGAAGGAGAGAAGGCAGGTTGTGAAAAGTTTGAAAGATAAGCTAATTTATTATTAAGAAAAGTATGTTGAATATTTTGACTGCAGTTACACTCGCACTCGTCATATGGTTCGCTACCATGCGTTAATCATGAATCTGAAATATACAACTTGGAGTAAATACCATGCGTATGTTACCAGTATAATAACGTGCTTAACTGGCCGTCTGGATGATATAAAATGTTTATTTCAGTGCTAGTCATGTCCTACTATTTACATTATAAATTTTACCTGTACCTTTCCGATCATACCCAATTTGCACAATGCAAGTTTTCAAGTTAAGCCTAGACGTCTTAAGAGTTCTGATTATTAAATGTATGTCAGACTTAAATTTCAGTCAATCAAATTGATGGACTCTTGCTTTTGGCATATGACCATACGTTATTTAATTCGGCTAGTGAAACATTTGCTAGAAGCATAGCTACCAACATAAATTATTTCCTCAAGGTCTGTTGCTGTTTGAATTTATCTTCTGTAATGCCAGGGTGTCTTGAAAAATTTGTTCATTTGACGATAAGAAAAGACCATCATTTGCCGCTTGTGAATCGGACACGATTCTCCTAATCTGGGTACGTTAACTCGATGTTTACATAAAACAATAGTTTCATATTATGCAATCTTAGGACATCAGTACAGTGATATTCATACGTACCTCTCAGCGGATATTTGATACATTACTTTGTGCCGGAGAAAGTAGGAGAATTGGACTACGAAGAATGACAAATGAGTATTGTGGGGATCGTTATTCTACAGTGGCACATTCTCTTCATCCATTGCTTTTTCTAGATTAGAATAGGTCAGAGGTGGGGGGAGGGGCTTTGTACTTGAAATATCAAATAGAGAAAGTATGCGCATTTTGCTAATACAAATTAGACTTGGTCGAATCCTTATTTGATTTTATAGTAACAAAGTTTTTCAATGTGTGTCGTTTGATTGACAGCCGGAAATGAAGTGAATAAAAGAAAGATATATATATATATATATATATATATATATATATATATATATATATATATATATATATAGTGCGTGTTTAATGTGCATGACTACGTTACATAAATGGATTTATTGGTCTTCGAACATGGTTAATATCTGCACTGGAACATTATAGCAATTATTCATCTATTTCCGTTTAAAATATCCAATCAAATATATTCACGTTTCTTCGTCTTTTATTTGTTTAAGCGCTTTGAAATGTTCTATCCATCAATCAGCAATGATATACGTTAACGAATAACTCACAGACAGCATCTTTATGGGCTCATTTCGTAGTGATACATTCATAGTTAAAGTAATCATTCGACCAAATATGTATTGACTTTCGACGGTACGTCAGCGGTTACATTTCCTTTCCATTTTTATTATCGGAACTTGTTCTTTTTTTATTGCCAAGTTGTTAAGAACCTTTTCAGTATTTAGGCTTAACATTGCCCCAAGAAAAACTATCAACCAAGTAGGGTGAAAATTAAATGAATATTATATCAGTGGTTTCATGTTCTTGTCATATGATTGATGTATTTTAGACTCACCTCTCTTTAATGTAGGACACAACTGGATATCCTTATAACAATGCCGATAAGGAAGGAATATATGTCACTGTCCTATACGTAGATCAATATGATCTTAAGCATATCTGAGATGAGCAATCACACGTATTATGTTAGTGGAGACAGGGTTGGCCTGTGCAGCAATCACACGTATTACATGTTAGTGGAGACAGGGTTGGCCTGTCCAGCAATCACACATATTATGTTAGTTGAGACAGGGTTGGCCTGTCCATACAGGCGAACTTGGAGGTTGCCTAGCATGAATAGAAATTATCGAGGGTAGTGGTGCCGAGTGCCAGGTTCGCCCAGGGCAATATATGCTGGCAGCTATTCAAGAGCCTTCTCTGATTAGAGACAACGCTTGTCTTTATAATAGATAAGTCCTATCTCACAATATCCATGAGAAAACACGAGATTCACGATTGATTTGGTTTGCGTCTCCATTTTTACCTGATATCTTCTTTTGTTATTGTTTCAAGAGTTACTGTTAGTTTTAATCTTTCATTGATATAAATCTCATCTCATCAAAATTACTTGGCCCCACTTTTTTCAAAATCCCGAATACCCCCCCCCCTTTTAGGAATAAACAAACGTGTGTATTTTCTGCGCATACATTTTCTCTCAAGTGGATGAGACTTTAATACAGATTGTGGCTTCGATCTCTGCTTTTAGTCTTAATAGCACAATTAATATATTTAGTTTCGTCTTTGTCAACTGTATTGCCCGGCATACATTCGTTCTTTTCCTTCTCATGATATCGACAGAGTTTTGTACTTTTGTCGTCGCTTTTTAAGTACTTATCAGTCGTTAAATATCTTAATCCTTGTAAGATAACTAGAGGTTGATTAAATTAAATGCGATGTGGAAACACAGCATCAAACCATACAGCAACACAAAAATAAATATCAGCTTGTATTGATGTATGAAAATTTAATTGCTGTAACTATGCATAGATTTTACTACATTTACCATACTAAATTCACGTTTTGATCTCCGCATATAATTTACGATGCAAACCGAAAATTATTCATTGACCCTTTCTTAGATTGCACCAAGAAAATGATGCAAGCATGGTTAATGATAGATTATATTTTAACGCCTACTAGTCGTTGCAGTTTCCATCAAAAACATCACATACAAATGTAATAGTTTTATTCGCATGCAGAAATAATATTTAAAATGGAAGACACGCGAATTGTAATTAAAGGCACAATTGCATGGCACCTGACTTTTGGCTCAGTTTTAAATATTCTATACTTTACTCTATATTGAAAATGTTCAAGGCGAGAATAGTAGGCCTATTTTAAAGTCTATATCTTAACTTGCATACATTTTACAAGCTCAAAAATAATTACTAACTGGTTAGGACTACTTATTTGCTAATTAAAAGTCTGCTTAGGATAAAGATTGACTTCCTCCAAATGATTACAAAATACTAGTTCATTTATTTAATTTTATTATCTTAAATGGACTATTGATCTGCACATGCGCTGTCATTTGAATTATATAATTGACGGAATTAGGCACGTGAAATGTCACTATATCTTTGCTGTATAGTAGTTATGGGATCTTACGCAAAAGGTTCAAAAGCTTATAGACCAAGGAACCACACGTGGGTAAAGTGTGTAGTTATCTGGGTAAGATACAATAAACATTTAACTTTAAAACCATTAATAATTTCCTTATCAATTTTTGTTTTCGTTTGTCTTGTGCCTTACCATAGTTTCTCATTTGACTAACGTCACGTCTTATTTTGTTGTTTGTCTAGAAGAACACAATGCTGGTAATGAAATATGGACGTCAACGTAAAATAGGCTTATCATACATTCACCTTTTCAGTTTTAGCAATGCAGTGTTCAACACAAAAGACACAACATGAAAAAAGCAAAGTTGTATTTTGCCTCAAGACATCCATATAATATAACGCCATTGACTAACCAGCTTCTGCACTGCTCATAGGGAAATAGATGGTAAAAGAAGAAACGCCAAGAATGGAAAGTATATATTTTTAGAATAACTTAAATGAAATAATTCGAATAAATAGATTCCAACCAAAAGGAAGTAATGGATACAGTATTACAACTGATTCTGCTTAGATCTTACTGCACGTATGAATAATGTCTTTTAAAAAAATATTGCGTCATCATTTACTCCACCTAAGGTAGCAGAAAGCATTTTCTAAAAGTAAAAAACTAATACCTAGAGCAGCAGAGAGGGTGAACAGACCATAGAATTCCGACAAAACAAATAAAACAAACAAATAAATCATCTCGTAGAAAGGTCCAGATTTTACAAATGAACTTTTCCTTGAGATGTTTTATTTCTGTAATGACCGATTGTACTAATAAAACCTCAGTTTGAAATAGTAGCTGAAAAAATAAAGTACTCTACGTGTTTATTTATTTCTTGTTTATTTTTTTGACGACCAACGTTGGTAGGTACCCTCTCTGCTGCTCCCCCTGTTACCCAAATATTTTATCAATACCCACACGATATCTTGTTCTTGGATCATGTAAATTTATTGTTATAAATCCATGCGGGGTAGCTTGCGCTCGTGAGAAGAAATTTTTGAATTTAATTATATCCATGTCACCACCACACCAGGTTTGATGAATATTTCGCAACGTGTGTGTGTCTACGCCATTAAACACAACTAAAATGTTGCAGTTGTCTCTGATCACTTTTGGTATTTGTGTATATCGTTGAGTAACATAGATCACGTCTGTATTTTTATGTCTCCCTCGGGAAAATATTCTGGCTGGATTTGATTGTTTATCTAGCATCACATCGTCGTATACAACTAAATTATTAATAAATCCGTCTATGGAATCTACGGATGGTGCTTCATCAATATCGGTTATAAACTCTATAACATCATTATCTTCATCCAGTAATCGCGCGTTTTCATTGAAATCTTTAAGTACATCATAACATCGCTGATCATCAACGGATGGTGCTACTAAATACAACTTATCCCATTTCAACCATCTCATTATCAGATTAAGTAATAATTGCGTCTTACCCGATCCAGATGGTCCTATGATAATCATTCTGATGGAGTTCGGTAGCGCAGGATGATGCTTAACTGGCTCTCGCTGCCGAGTTGCTGAGAAATCAATTATATCCATATATATTATAACATGAATTTATATTGTTTACGCTGTAGAGTTAAAACTCCAACTGTTGATTTAGCTACAGTTACAACAAAAAATAAAAAAATAGCGTACGGTGGAAAATGTTCTATATGCGGTAGAAAGAAATTTTCATTTTTACCTAATAAGCGCGGTGGTGATATTGCTAATTTGATGTCAAAGTTTCCAGGTGCTCCATGGGCTAAATATAGTGGAGAAAAACATCTACCAGGATATAATTATTGCGGTCCTGGTACCAGACTTGATATCAGGCTCGATGATCAAGATCAACCAAAACCAGGCGAGGAACCAATAAATGCTATTGATCGAGCTTGTCATGCTCATGATGTAGCTTATAAAAGTCAAAATCTACAAGATAGGCATATTGCAGATGTAAAATTAATTCATTCATTAAATTCTATAAAAAATAAAAATATTAGAGAATCATTAGCTAATTGGTTAGTAAGATCCTCGATGAAAGGTAAATTAGCGATTGGGGCTGGTAATTAATAATGGAATCAATTTATTATTCACCGAGAGGATACTGGAGAGGCAAAGCAGCAATTGGTAAACTCGCTGATGCAGCGGCGGTTAAACATTCTACTGCTAAAGCGTGGTTGTCCAGGCAGGCAATATGGCAAATTTATCTACCACGTCCTAAACAAATTCAGTACGCGTATTTCGATGTCAGTGTTCCTAATGAAGTTCATCAAGCTGATATTCTGTTTTTACCGCATGATACTGTGCGTGGAAAAACGTACAAGTACGCGTTAACCGTAGTTGATGTTGCAAGTAGATATAAAGAAGCAGAGCCGCTATCGGCGAAAACATCATCTGAAGTAGCCGATGCGTTTGAACGAATTTATCAACGAGGACTCGGACCACAAGGTGGTCTACGATGGCCGCAGCTATTACAGGTTGATCCTGGTAAGGAATTTCTTGGTCCAGTATCATCGCTGATGAAACAACATAATACCAAAATACGACGAGGTCATACTGCAATTCACCGTGATCAAGCAATTGTTGAGCGATTTAATCGAACACTTGCTGAACGGTTATTTGGATATCAATACGCGAGGGAATTTATTCAGGATAAAAGATCTCGCGAATGGGTGGCAAGATTACCAGGCGTGATAGCTGCATTAAATAATGAGATCACACGAACAACCAACATGAAACCCATTAGCGCGGTCACAAAAAAAAATATACCAACACAACGAAAAGATGCTGGAAAACAAAAAATATTAGGTGATGTCACAGTCAGATATTTATATGAGCCTGGTGAACTTGAAGGTGGTAAAGCGAGAGCAACTGATCCTATTTGGAGTGTTACCACACACAAAATATCTACCGTGACAAGATCCACCGGGAGAAACGTAGGCGTTTCCAGACCTGCAATCTACAGATTAGATTCGGCCGCTCCTCAACGTGGATTTACACGTGAACAACTACAAATAATTCCCGCGGATACACAACTACCACCGCGATCACTTCGGTGATTTCGATCACTTAACTAGCACTAGTGCCAGCACTCAAGGCGCTAGCGCTAAGGGTGCCTGCACCCCGACGTCGATTACACTCAAGACAGGTTAACATGGTATTTTCTCGTGTATGACCGCGACTATTATCTTTTCTATCTACGGTAAATTGTCTTGAATCATTACTCGAATACCGCCATAACATTATACAATTACAACTGGTGCAATGATTGTTCTGCTGCTGTTTTAACTCAATAATAAATTCAACATCAAGATCAAAGTCACGTTTATTTTTTTTGTCAGATTGTTTGTATCCGATTAATTTTTTTCTTATTATATCATCATCGATGATGTTAAATTTATCAACGATTTCAGGAATTATAATTCTACGTAATTGAGATATTTTTCTGACCCTCGATACCGCTAAATAAACTAAATTTGACCACTCGATGCGATCGTCTACAATCCAAACTCGTGTATCAGAAATAGTTAATCCCTGAGACGAGTGGATTGTCATAGCGTATCCCAACACCCATGGAGATTTGTCAGCGCGTATTGCATCTTCGACCACACTGATATCAACGGCGACAATATCATTTAATACGAGATTCTGTTTCCTTGACTCTGTCAAGGGTCCTGGAATATCAACATTAATATTCTGTTTTCGTGTATCTGATGGTCTATAACACAACGGTACGGGTAATTCTGAATATTGTTCTTTATGTAGTTGAAATAACTGTTGTTGTAAAGCGTCTCTGACTATTTTTCTACTTGCTACGATCAAATCGGTGGGTCTCCATAAATTTAAAAAATCGTTCATTGATGTCTCTGAGATCACTCCACGTATTATTTCACACTGAATTTTGTTTGATTGTAATCTGATTAATTTTTTAAACTCCTTCAAATTTGCATCAAGAGCTCTATGATCATCATCTATTTCTTCGTAATAATCAACGAAATTTTTTAACCAATCATGTGGAGATGGTCCAACAAAGGGCGGCGGTTGACCATGATCGCCACACATTATTATGGCGGTATTTTTCGTCAACAACCAATCAAGAAACATTTTTAATGTATCCAATGACACCGTGCATATCTCATCCCAAATAATTATTTTAGGTATATATTTTTCTCCCATCCGTTCAGGAGTCCATGTATCTCCGCGCCACCGAAAGAAACTATGATACGTACACGATTGTACTTGCCGCTGTTTCATCTCACGTGCAAGTCTATGTGTGGGTGTCAGCACGATTATATCTGAATTTCTAAAAACATTAATCGTTCGAGTTGTTTTGCCGCATCCACCAGGTCCATTGAGATATACTGTCTTATATCTGGTTATTGGATCACTCAACGATGGTGCCTTCGACATTTCTGATATTTTATTACCCTCACGATAAAAATCTCTCACTGGAACATCTGCTGATTCTGTGTAATTGTGTAATAGTTCCTTTTTTATTCTCCACGAACCCCATCGTTCATCATTACTTGTAAATTTCATAACAGATTCTAAATATTTACTTGAAATATAAAACGAGTCCGTTGCGACTCTGACTGCGGTCTCAGGAAATCTATTAATCATCGATAATAAATTTATGGAAACATAAGCCAACATGGAAGATCTTAGATGAGTATATTGCGGGGAGACGTCATTTATGTAACTAACGATCGTACCTAATTTTGTTCCGTCGGATAAATAAACACTCTCTCGATTTACAAACGTACTTTTCGCCGTTGTATCAGCGATTATAAAGTCGTACTCGGCATCATCTAAAATTAATCGTGCGTGATGTCTTTTATAATCATATGCACCACCTTGAGTAAATTTACCTATAATTTTTCTACCGAGATCTTTTGCGGTTTTGAGTTTATTAGGAATATCATCTTCGGAAATATCAGGATATTTTTCCTTAAACTCGCTAATAACTTCAGAATCTGACATGGGCAACCAAACTTTGGTCTGTGCATGATATGATATAATTGCCTCACTGACCACCAACGATGTCAGTATCGCACAATCTAGCATATATCGCAACAAAACTATAGGTGCCCAACGTTTTTCACAAAAATGTCTGCCAAACCAAACATAACAAATCTTGTGAAGATTTTTGTTAAACTCGAATGATTCAACACAAGCAAATCCAGTCAGATCAAAATCAGGTAATGGTCCATTAATTGCCACTCGCGTCATCTCGTTTGTTGGGTGACCAAATCTTTCAAAGTACGTAGAACAATCTCCGTATCCCAGAAAACTTCCTGGATAACATGCAACCATATCAACCGAAATAACATCATTGTAATTGTATTTGGTATTCCATAATCCGCCATGTCCATATTCGACGCAACTTGCGCGTACGTCCTCGAGTAAATCAAATCGTGTTGGTTTCCATGAATTTCGTTCTCTGGCGAAATGAGCCGCAACAGATGGAACGGTAAAACAATTAGTTAGTAATTTGTCAGTATTTTCCGCGTGCTTGCACTGTAAAAACGTCGCAAGATTTTTCATCTCGTCATGGAGGGATTCTGTGCGATATATTTCACCGTTCGGTTTGACAAACTGATCAAATTCACCCTCCTCATTACTTTTAAATAACCATACCGATACAGGATCGGTTTTACTTATTTCGTTGATAAAATCAAACATACTATCTGCCCCAGAATTATCTGCCCCAGAATTGTCTGGGGAGTAAAATCTAACAGTTCGATCACGTGGAAATATTGTTACCGCGTTAGTCCATGCGTGCGCGTTATGATCGATAATATTTATTGGAGCTCCCTTCGATTTATATTTCGACTGGTACAGTACTTCTCCCGTTATTGTCGCCACAGTTATTGGAAATTTTAATATTTTTCCTAACTCAGCAACATCTTTTATTGTAGCACCGGTATCCTTAACTGAATCAGCCCACGAGTTTATTTTTTCACGCCTTAAATCAGTTAATCCATTTCCACGCATCGCGTTTGTAAAGTGTTCTATTACTCGTTCAGCTACACAATTTAACCTTGAAAATTTCATCGGCGCTAGTTTATCAACGTTAGGTTTTTTATTTATCTCATAGATTCCATAAATAACTGCTGTTACAGGATATGCTCGCTCATAATACGGTTTGTCAATACCTGTCAGTAGACCCGGTCTGGAATTTTTACTTAATATGATAGTTTTATTATTGCCAAGGACAGGATCATATTTGTCACGGATAATCCAACTATCTGTTTCTGTTAATACAATAAATTTTACTCTGAAGAAATATTTTTGATTGCCCTCGTATTCAGCGATGTAGTTAATTATAGTTGCCGCTCGCTTGTCGTTCATTGTAGCGTCCGTGACTTTATCGACACTGACTTTGCCAGTGTTTCGTATGATCTTGAACGTTGACCATGTATGAGATGCACCATCCGTGTAAAATTCTTTCTTGGCGTCGTGAATTTTCGAGATCAAACTTTTATTTTTCGGATCAACCAAATCTCGCACTGGCAAGTTAGAAGATAATCTGTCAAGGTTGAATTTATACTTAACAGGCCTAGTTTGGGATAATCTCTCAAACTCGTTCATATAATTAAAACAAATATTTAAATAAAGAAAATTATATATATATATACAATGTCCCAATGCAGATGGTTGATGATCGGCTCAGTAAATCGATGCAACAAATCCTGTAGAAAGGAATTTTGTTGGATGCACTCACAAAACATACGACGAGGAAGTCTAGGACCAATACCATGTCTACGGTGTGGTATTGGAGTGCGAGGAAAGACAGAATTATGTGGGAAGTGCGGCGGGAAACGGTTCAGAGGGCTTAAAAGATATTATGACAAAAAAATAATAGCGGTGAAAACGCTATAAAATCCGTGAGGGATTATATATCAAGATTTCAGACAAACAATGATTTAAACATATAATATTATTATAATGGAGCAAAATATATTTGTCCCACATCCTGTCATAACAAACTATGAATCAAATATTAATGGTATCATCAGACACTGCAAGTTGAAGAAACAAGTTGGTTATATTACTAATGTTGGTTATCTAATGTTCACATGCGGGGGGGAAAAGAAACATTATCTGTGTCATAGATTTACATATGAATGTTTCTTCGGAGTGATCAATGACGGTCTTGTTATTGATCATATTGACGGGGACACTCAAAACAATAATTTATCCAATTTACAAGCTATCTCTCACAGCGAGAATAATACACGTGGAAATACAGGAAGATGTAAGACAATCGGAAAGAGGGCGGTAATTTCCACAAGCATAGAAACTGGCAAAGAAATTATGTTTCAGTCTATGAACGCGGCTGCGAAATATTTTGATATTCACTCGCAATCAGTACAAAAAGTAGCAGAAAATATATATAAAACCACCTTCTCGAAAAAATATAAGCAGAAAATTATCTTTAAGTATCAATAACTATCATCACCACATTATTAACTATCATCACCACATTGAATTAATTTTTTTAATTTATGTCACAGTAGGTCCTCCATACACTACTGAATTTTTGATTATATAAGGGGAGATTACTTTGTAATATATAGTTTTCTTCGTAGATGGTTGGTTTTTTATGATCGTAATTAGTCAGTTTAACTAATTACATCGTAACTAATTACATCGTAACTAATTACTCGTAGAAGTATTATTTATGTTTTTTAAATATTTTCCCATCATACAACACATGATAATGTTATTGATCCGTAGGAAGCTGTGTGTGGAACAGAAACCGTTTGTCATTGTAATCGACCTGCAGTTGTGTGTTCATGCCACTCTATTATTGATTCTCAGTCTGCTTAGGAAAACTGCTACAAATACAGAAACTGTTGTTATTGATTCTCAGTCTACTTGGGAAACCCACTACAAATACAGAAACTATTATTCAGAAACTGTTATAAATACAGAAACTGTTATTATTCAGAAACCGCTACAAATACAGAAACTGTTATTATTCAGAAACTGTTATAAATACAGAAACTGTTATTATTCAGAAACCGCTACAAATACAGAAACTGTTATTATTCAGAAACCGCTACAAATACTGAAACTGTTACTATTCAGAAACCGCTACAAATACAGAAACTGTTAAATACAGAAACTGTTATTATTCAGAAACCGCTGTTTAGTGTAAATATTGGTTCCTTAGCTATATAGCTAGCTATATATTAACTTCCGAAACATATGTTCGTAACAATGTTTGATAGCTCGATCAGTATGGTATTGGACTGTGACGCTCGCGGTCCAGGATCGAATCCCCATGGCTGACAATTTGTCGGTGGTGTACGCATAATTGCGATTTTTATAATAGTGGGGGGAACCGCAAAACCCCCCCCCCCCCCGCTCAGCAAAATTCCCAACCACAATATTGACTTGTGGTTGATACATATTTTCGTATCACCCACTGGATTAATTATTGTGGGTGGGATTTTGCTGAGCGTACATGTTTGTACTGTCCTTAGTTAGTGCCGTTTCATTCATAATCTGAGCTCGCTAATACACTCGATAGGGGCTCTTCATTCATTGTATATAACCATTTCATTGTATATATGTTATATGTATATCCTCTAAACTTGGTAGATTGCGGTGGCAAGCTACGAGTTTAATGAGGATTGTGCTGTCCTTGTGCTGTCCTTAGTTAGTTATATGTTATGTGTATATCCTCTAAACTTGGTAGATTGCGGTGGCAAGCTGCGAGTTTAATGAGGATTGTGCTGTCCTTGTGCCGTCCTTAGTTAGTTATATGTATATCCTCTAAACTTGGTAGATTGCGGTGGCAAGCTACGAGTTTATGCCGTCCTTAGTTAGTTATATGTATATCCTCTAAACTTGGTAGATTGCGGTGGCAAGCTACGAGTTTAATGAGGACTGTGCCGTCCTTAGTTAGTTATATGTTATATGTATATCCTCTAAACTTGGTAGATTGCGGTGGCAAGCTACGAGTTTAATGAGGATTGTGCTGTCCTTGGTTAGTTATATGTATATCCTCTAAACTTGGTAGATTGCGGTGGCAAGCTACGAGTTTAATGAGGATTGTGCTGTCCTCCCTCTTGGGCCTCTAGACCGTTGTTTGGCGGGTTAGGGGCTCTCGTAGAGGGAATATTTGCCTAATGAACTTGGTAGATTGCGGTGGCAAGCTACGAGTTCTTGGTTGTGCTGTCCCTAAAACATCCCGACGAACTCGCTAATACACTCGATAGGTGTTCTAGGGATATTTTTTTTTATTTTAAAGATTCATATATTATATAATGAACCATGAAAATATCAATGATGTAATTGTCGCTATTAAAAAATTGAAAAAAGATGGAATTAATATATCCGATGAACTTAATCCTGAAAAAATAGTTTCTGACTTTGAGATTTTACATGAACGTAAAACCATGGGGACACACACACTATCATCTGAATACAGGCTCATGAAACGGATTCAATCGGCAATGTTTCAGTCGCTAGCTACCGTAGAAGATGATCATGTGAAGGAGTTCGTTCCTCTTTCTACCGCCGTAGAAAGAATTAAGTCGTTATTATCCCACGAGTATGAGGCAAAGAAAACGATTAGTACTCGCATAAGACTATTAAGAAAAATTATGTCAGAAGGTAACTTCGTTACTGGTGAAACGATCCAAGGTAACTTCGTTACTGGTGAAACGATCCAAAGTAGTAATTTTGAAGATGACTGAGATCTTTGATCAGAAATATTATTCTGAATTTGATGGGTTAGTAATTTTTTTTTTTTTTTACTGAAATTTAACAAATTTGTACAAATTTGTTAATTTTGACTACCATTTACCCCATCAAAAGCATAAAATTGTACAAATTTCTTAATTTGACTACCATTTACCCCATCAAAAACATAAAATTGTACAAATTTCTTAATTTTACAAATTATTTATTTCTGAATTAATTTATTTATTTACTGAATTAATTTATTTTTTTTTTTACTAAAATCAAGAAAAATGCACGAATTACTTGATTCTGACGGGGTAGTTGGTAGTCAAAATCAAAGAAAAATGCACGAATTACTTGATTTCTGACGGGGTAGTTGGTAGTCAAAATCAGGAAAATTGAGCAATTTCGTTGTATTTTAGTAAAAAAAAAATAAATCCTCAGTAAAAATAATATTATTAATAAATAAAATTAATTTATAATAAATAAAATTTGTTAGGAACAATTTGACAAGGTTAGGATTTCTTATTTCTGACGGGGTAGTTGGTAGTCAAAATCAAGTAATTCGTGCATTTTTATGTTTCTGAGGGGGTAGTTGGTAGTCAAAATCAAGTAATTCGTGCATTTTTATGTTTCTGAGGGGGTAGTTGGTAGTCAAAATCAAGTAATTTGTACAATTTCAGTAAAAATCAGGAAAATTAATAAATATTATTTTTTTTGTGATAGAAATTTTAATTTTACTTTCATCGACTAGCTTTTTTAGTTGCCTGGGCCGATTAATTTGTACCAAACACAAATTTGTGCTAGTAATAATAAAATATTTTTTTAAGTTGATCGAATTTGAGTCTGATCTCTGTTACAAATATTCTTCTAACTGTTAAGAAATCCTCGCGTGTAAAACCCTCCATTACATGAAGATCTACGACAAAAGTCCTTAGACAGAAATCCTTACGACGGAAGTCCTTAGACAGAAATCCTTAGACAGAAATCCTTAAGATTTCACATACAGATTTATTACAAGCTCTTCTTCACGTATGTCAATCAAGCGATTAAGGTGGTCTGTGAGTTTAAAATTGATTCGCGTTAACATATTATTGTGACACCGCAAATACACAGGATTAGTTGGTTCTTGCACGATTAAACTTCCAGGGGGAACTTGTGGTGTGAACGTGTACAGGATGTATCCTTGTTGAGCTTGATTTGATCTTCCGAGATCTATTTGATAGCTGCCATCGATTACGTCACAAACCAGATTGACCGCGACCGTCGGTGTTATATTAACGATCCGCGGGGATACGTGTCTTCCGCCGCCATGTGGATCATTATCATATCTGAGAACGGTTGGAGGTGGTGCTAGTTTTTTCCACGAATCGAGTATTTTAGGGAAGTTTTCGTTGATAAGATCGTTTAATAATTTTACTAGTTCTCCAGCATCAATCCCCGGTATTACAAATGTTGGTAATTGTTGTTCAGTTATTTTGTAATGATTGAGAAACCATGGTCTAGCTTTATAATTATCAATATTTTCATCACCGTGTCTAACCATGTTCACAATGATAGTTTTATTAACGTGTCTAATATCTGATATGACCTGATTTAGATGTTTTATCGTCTCAATGATTTTTTGTTTTACGTCATCGCTGTAGCTATCAGTAAAGAAATTTCGTAGTTTGTTGATTGATTGTTTAAATTCAAAATTAACAGGATCAGAATATGATTTAATAAATTCTTCATCAACGAGTGGATATGATCTATCATCTTGAGCATCACGAATATTATTTATTATGTTAGGAATGTTTTCACCATCAGGAGTAATTGTAAAATATGTACTCCACCTCCATCTCCACGGATATTTATCTCTATATTCAGGAACTGTCATAAATTTTGCTTCATCTGTGATAAAATCACCCCTCGTTGGTTCTGGTGGTCCTTCATACACGGGGGGAACATCCGGCCAACCTAGCACGGATCTGATTGAAGATTCATAAATATCAACGGCATAATCAGGCGAGTTTATTTCAACCGTCGAGGACAACGTCGGCTCATGAACATTAATTGATATTTTTGATTCTTTTCCCGTTATTGATTTTATTCTACGCGCAAATTCCTCACTGATCTCTTCAATCTCATAACTGCCAGTTGGTATTCCAACAACAACCCAGTCAGGTGTTCCATCGGGTTTGTTCTTGTTAGTAAATACGAGCGAATTATTTGCTGGTGTACCATTAAATGATTTTGATCTGATATTTGGCCAGCTGTAATATACTCGTAATTGTGCTAGTGCTATTTCTTTTACTGGAATTGCAGTAGGAAAATTAACACTAAATTCAGGATTAATTGAACTTACCGAGATCATCGTTATCTTTGACGGAGTTGTGTTGGTCACGATCTGCTGGAGTAATTCTGTCATTATTGATACTTGTATCTTTAATACCTTCATCGTATATTTTGGTTATCATTGAAAATTCGAAATCAGATATAATTCCATCACTGAGACTCGCTGATAACAACGAGGATAATTTCGAGTATGCTACCGTCGCTGTATGTAATTTTATTTTGTAATCGGATAATTTTTCGTTCGTACAAGTACATATTTTTTTTGTGATGATACCAAGCACACCTGCAATAGTTGTTGCTGCTGAAATACAGATAGTTACAGCTACTGGTGCCATCGTTGTCAACGCTGATAATATGACACCGGTTTCAGCAACAACAGCGGATACTGAATAAACAATCACATCAACGATAACCAATCGTCGTCGATATTTTTTTAATTTTACTGTATATTGATCAACTTGATCTTTTAGCGCCGCCTGCCATTCACGCGCTTGATTGTATCTGTATTGTGCACCGTCCATATATATTTTTATACAGTAACCAATTGATGTGCTTCAGCTACAAATTCCAAACACCACCAGTAAGATGTTGCGGTTAATGTCCTATCAGCTGCTTCCAGAATAAATATTTCCTCGGCTCCGATATTTAATATAACAGATACAACCCCGGAAAACCTGTCGGTGGAATGACGCCATGGAAACGTTGTAAATATTTCAAATTTTGCAGCACTAAACACAGACAGCCTGTACACGCCAGTGCTTGTTGCGGTATATTTGATGGTATTATTTTGTTTTGACCATGTTGCAAATCCCGATGATACCGTGCATACGATGTTTGTGATATGCCCGGGAGTTATTTCAGCTGGAATTTTAATCAAATTGGTTTTATTGATAATCTCAGGAATTCCCGCTACGATGTCTAGTTGTGTTCGTTTGATCGTGTCTAGGTTACTTTTGATATCAGAAAGTTTTATATCGATGACGGAAGGAGTTCCAAAGAACTTATTTATGGCATCATCGGTTTTTTGAAAATTTCTTCGAAGCCTTGTAAAACCGGTTACGTGAACATCATATTCGGCCCGCAGCGTGGATAGTTTTCCATCCACGTCGTCGACGTATAGTTTGTTTGCGACGTCGTTGTCAGATTTTGGAGCTGTTACAGCTACTATTTTGTTCCCGTTCATGCTAAGTTCGCCTGTCATTGTGTCACCGGTGTTTCTCACGCGATTAGCAACACTTTTTGCAATTTCATCTCTAATGGTTTTAAGTGACATACTTGAATCTCTGATTCTACCACCGTCAGTAAACACGGGAATATTATCCGTAACTGCACCAAGTACTCGCCGGACTATATCATTCCATTTGATATTGCTGGTTTTTAGTTTACCATATCGATCTTGAAAAATAACAACTTCATCTGGGTCAACTCCAGCCAGGTTCATGATATCAGCGAGGTCATCTTTAGTCGCATACTTCGACAGATCAACGTCGGATTTTATTTTCTTACTAGTAGAAGATCTTCCGTAGATGTCAACCATTATAATAAGATCCGTTGTTTAAAATGCTTTACGCGCAACAAATCGGTTGCTTGTATAATCGTGCACGACTTTATGTGGCGGCCTGGATGATTTTGATATAGCGTCGAGTACATTAATTACTTCACGGCCGCATATTGGCGGATCTGTCATTGTTTGTGTGGGTAGCGTTGAATACCAAACTTTGGAACCTCTGGTTGTTGCGTGAAGTGGTGCGACATACTTGATAAATTCAACAGGTGGAGCTAACCCGTACGAATCAAAATAAACAATTCCACGCGGATCAACCGCGTATGATACCCAATGAGTACCGGGTCCGGAACGTTTGTCAAGATTAATAATACCTGTTTCTAGTTTGTTTGGTTGTTTCGGTAATTGATCTCGCATAAAAACACCTCTAAAGGCGGATATTTTTAATTTTTTAGCAGCATCAAGTAAATCAAAATTTGATGCTGGAACGTCTAACGTGGAAGCCTTAGGCCTCTCCCCCAACGAGATCCCGGTAATCTTAGACCGCGTCCCTTTTTTTTGTATCCTCGCCCTGTTGCTTTCTTTAGTGCCATTCCAGCGGCTGTTCCAACAGCACCTAACGCGGCCGCTTTTGCTACGGCTGGAGCAGCCGCAGCTATTAATGCCGGAATGGCCGCAAGTAGTGGAAATATACCACCCGTTTTAACCATGTCTTTGATGGCGCTCGGGGAGAGATGGAATTGAACTCCAGTTTTTGATTCTAGGGCTTTATTGAAATGTTTAATCTGATTATTTGTCAGCGATAATTTATTTGGACCACCACTAATATGATCTCGTTTTAGTGATATTTTAGTTCCGCATTTGTTGGCGGTTTTTGATTGAAGCTTTTTTACCTGACCCGGGGTCAGAGTAACATTAACATGACTATACGACATTTTTATATAAAATATATTTTTCTAAATAACACGATTAAAGATTTTCCACCGGTGCATCAACGACCCTCATTCGACCACTGCCACCTTCAAGTAACATGGCTTTGTCGCTAAGTATGACCGCGATCGCTCTGTAGAAGCCGGGAACAATTGGTGGACCAGCTATATCAGGAGGAGGGTTAGTAACATGAGCTCGAAAGTGTATATCAACAACAGATTGTTTGGATAAATCAAGATGTTCTAGTGAAAAATAATAAATCGGATATAGACCTGTAAAATCTAGTTGTGATATTTGCAACCCGGTATCTATATTTTGATCACGTCCCATGAATGACATTAAACGATGATATGCGCGCGCTACATGATTTTGAACAAAATTTAGTTGTATATCCTCGGCTGGTTCTTGATGTCCATTTATCCGTAAGGAAACTTCATTAACTCCAAGGTTGTCAAATATCATATGTGAACGTTCTTGATTATTCGTCCGAGCATTATCTTGTAGTGCAATAAAAATATGTCGTGGTGCAGAAACACCCTGTTGTGATGCTATATGCCATGTAAATAAACCATTAATATTGCTTTGAGCAGCATCTGTGGTTACTGTTAACCATGATAGCAATGATTTACCGCCTTGATCCATAAAAGATAGTAATTTTTGTTCCTCAGTAATAGATGGAGTCATTACTGGCATCCATAGTGAAAGTTTTGATATATTTACTTTACCCTCGGCAACACCAGCACCTCGCCAGATTGCATCATTATCATCACTTTTTCTTACGAGCACAATTGTGTGTTTAGCTCCAAAGATGACTTTTCTAACATTTCTGCAAAATCCAAAGATGTGAGATAATGGAATTGCACACGAAAAATTTCTATTATCTCCCGACAGCGCTGCTCGGCGTGTTGCAAATCCCAGGTTGTAAGTCGCATTAACGCTTCCTATAATATCAAAAGCAGCAGCTGGTCTGGCTGCGTGCTCAAAATCAACTGGTTGTGCATCGGCAGTACCTGCTGGTGTCAGTACTTTGGTATACTGAACATGATCAGCGTTGTTGGTAATATCCTTAGCAAACATCATTGTTGGACCAGCTGATCTTGTAAAGTCGTCAGAATATCTCGCCAGACCAATTATTGTTGTAGCAACGTCGACATCATTCTGAACTGATTCAATATTTTTTCCATCAATCATATATGTGGCGCCACTAAATAATGCCATGATCCCGTTGTTGACAAAACCAACACGCAAATTAGCAGCATATGGCGTATTAGCTACAACATTCGTTACAAATCTACCTTCTACTTCAATAAACGCTTCAGCGGGCAAGAAATATCTACTTGTATCATGAACCTGTAATTCGATTCTCCCCCGCTGATTTGGTAGTCTTGCGTCATAGGAATAAAATTGATAATCACGTACCGACTCGTACTTAAGGACAGGTGCCTCCATATCAAATGCTGGGTCTGATTCGCGCCTGAACATTTTTATTATAGTTACCATTTTTCCAAATGATGATCATCGTCGACGAAGACCACTTCCTGCTATTAAATTTGCTGTTATATTTTTTTCTGCTTCTTCAGATATCGCCGCTAGTTTTTGATTTGCAGCCTGATTTATTATTTTACTTACGTCTGCGGGCATCACCTCAGTACTTGGTAATTTTACTAGTGGTTGTTGTTTTCGTCGCAATAATCGTGCTAGTCTTTCCTTGATCGCCGAGAACGCCTTACCAGCAACATTGACAATTGCACCAGGAGCTTTATCACGAACAATATCAATAGCCTTCATCGATAATTGTTTTGCAACAGGTGCTACTTTTGGAGCTATCCTCGTGAATAATCCCCGAATGACATCACCAAGTCCATTTCCGTAAATAACACTATAGATTGGTAATCGTGAGTTTACCGCTCTAACCTGTGTGGGTTTACGATGATTATCATGCACAATCATCTTATTTTATTTACCATTTATCTAACAACTAGTCATCAACGAGCTCATCAATAAGTTCTCGGTAAACGCCAATATCCATGATACCACCTTGAAATAGTCGCCGACAAATATCAGCTGCTTCATTGGTTATTTCTGGTGAATTATTTCCGGCACGTTTTCCTCCTATGAGAACTTCTAACCGTGATACGTCATTGATGATATTATCAGGACATAAACCATGTCCTGTTTTAGGTTCATCTTGAGGTGTTTTAAATACTGGTGGTTGCATTACCGAAGTAAGTACTTCAGTGGTGGCCGGGGGTGAGTCACCTTCTCGAAATCCATGTGGTGAATCTGTCGGTGTAAATGTTACATCCGGTGCAGAAATTTTATGTAAAGGTGAAGAAATTTTCTTCGAGGGGGGTGATTTAAGTGACTCTTTAGCCTTTTTAATTTCCGACTTCAACCTTTGCTGCGGCGAAGAAGATTGCTGTTGTTCTATTTGTTGCAGAGGTGGAGGAAGCTGATACTGGGAGGACTCTCCTTGTGCTAGTTGTTCCCGTCTCCCTCTAAGTCTATTTACTTCTTCATTAAATCTTTTAAATTCTTGACCTCTAGCTTGTTTTTTATTGTAATATACGCGATATATCCATTTAATGAAATTATAATCACTTATATTTTCATGAGAGGGTTTTAAAAAATTAGATTTATTAGATATATTATCTAATGTCATCTCAGGTAATTTCTCTCTTTCAATATTTCTAATTTCCTCAACAACTCCTTCGTTAAATCTTGCAGTTAATTTTAAGCTCTCTCCTCCTGATTTGGATTTAGATGCCAGTTTTTTTTTCACATCGGCGACTTCAGTACGAAGTTCTCCAATACCTTCAAGTATTTCCTCACCAACAGGTGGAGGTTGAGCCGCAGCTATGTCAGTTGGAAGGTCTCGTAAAATCTTCTTTGCCTGTTTAGTTCTTCTTGCTATTTTTTCAGTCTGCGCCGCAGTTTGTTTTGATACCGGAAGAAGATCTTCTTTGATGACAGTTGTAACTTGTTCAGTAGCTGCAGTGACGGGCTTAAACAGTTTTTTAGTGTTTTCTTCAAACTCAACTTTTGCTTCTTGCTGCGCTTGCAGATTTTTTCTAAATGAGTCTCTGACAGGAAGAAATTTTTTAATTGTTTCTAATCGTTCTCGTGCTGTTCTTGCAGTATGAGATTCTGGATGTACCATTTTATTATAACATAATAATTTAATTAATATCAGCAAAAGAGGAGCAGCAGAGAGGGTACCTACCAACGTTGGTCGTCAAAAAAATAAACAAGAAATAAATAAACACGTAGAGTACTTTATTTTTTCAGCTACTATTTCAAACTGAGGTTTTATTAGTACAATCGGTCATTACAGAAATAAAACATCTCAAGGAAAAGTTCATTTGTAAAATCTGGACCTTTCTACGGGATGATTTATTTGTTTGTTTTATTTGTTTTGTCGGAATTCTATGGTCTGTTCACCCTCTCTGCTGCTCCTAGTGGAAAAATTTAATTCTGGAAGGATCCAATTGCTTACGAGACCAAATCTTAATTGCAATTAGAAAGTGTGTTTCCTAATTATAATTTAAAATATAGCAAACAACAGGTTCACCAGGCAATTCATGGGGAACCTCCTATATTCTACACTCATATTTGAGATGAAAATTTAAACTGAAATCATTGAATTAAAACAAGTTCAAAATGCTCTTTTTTTGGACCTGGTCAAGTCCAAAATATAAGTATCATTAGCAGATAAGGAATAAAACAACCTAACAAAGATTCAGAGATAAATAATGTGAGCAGGGCATCGGTATTTTAATCCTGGTGCTCTTATTTACTATAAACTATAGGCTACATATTTGTAAAGAGGCGACCTAAGGAGTATTTTACATGTAGAATGGTGACGTTCTACTTTTGAGTGTATACACAGCATTTTTGTGTGACAGTATGTCTGGTAGTTGAATGAGGGTTGAGATTTATTGTCATCCTTAAAAGGACCTCAGTCTGTTTCTTTTGTAGTAATGGATGTCTTTAGTGAAGAAGGTGTATGAATACGATTATCTCAGAAATGTCGCACCATAAGAAACGAAATAATGAAAACTCATTAGCAAGCAAAACAACGCCATTATTCAGTCACTTTAGGCCACTAAAACTGACAAACATGCAGTAATCCAGAAGGAAATGAATTATGATAAAACCCACATTGAAGCGGAACATGCCAAAAATGATTAACAATATGTTTGAGGAAATGTCAAGATCGAGATTTTAGTTTAACGGTGAACAAGGAAGCAACCTCCAGAACTTCATTGAAGCTTGGCAGTAATTGATGCATTCAAAAGAAGGATTTGAAACATAATAAAATTATTTTTTGTCCTTCTATTACCTGTTTATCTATAGACATATATGGATGTAAATTAGCCCTCTAAAGGAGGCTATATGACGTGCAAATATCATGTTTTCATTCTGCTGGCTAAGAAAAAGTCCTTTCTCACTGTTTTGCTGATTTTATATAAATGTGTCATGAAATCCTAATCTCATGTTTTTCGTTGCATTGTACAGAAGGAATTTATTCTAAAATTTAGGACACTTTATCCTTGTAAAGCTACCCATAACTAAAAAAATAAAAGAAGAAACGAATGGCAAAGGAATAATATGCAATTTTTTCACATTAATTGATAAACAGGGTCATTTTTATTTTAATAATATTGTAAACATGGCTATTTGCATTTTGATAATCTTGCTAACTTGGTCATTTGTTATTTTGATAAAATTATTCTCTTGGTCATTTGTTATTTTGATAATAATGCTATCTTGGTCATTTGTTATTTTATTTATATGGTTAGCATGGTCCTTTGTTAGTTAGATAATATTGCTAACATACTCGTGTGTTATTTGCATTATATTGCTAACTTGGTCATGTGTTATTTTGATAATATTGTTATCTTGGTCATTTTGTATATTGATAATATTGCTAACATGGTCCCTTTGTTATTCTGATTGTATAGCAAGCTTCATGGCTACATATCATCATAGTATTACATCTCTCAAAACACGATTTATTATGGAAGTTAAACAAAACACTATTTATTATGGAAGTTAAAAAACGCACCATAAATTTCAAGTTCATGTTTGAAAATATTCTGATACTTTATGGAAATTTAGTTCTGCTAAAATCTATCCTTGAATTGTTACAAAATTTTAAACGCTTGATTACATAGCAATAATCAACAAAAGGTTAAACTATGTTTCTTCTCGTTGACTTATGTGTTACGAGTCTACGTTACTCTGAATTCCGTTTGCAAGAATAACGCTAAAAGACAAGTTTTCAACAGAGCTCTGCTAAACTGTTGTCTAAATCTGGAGATTTGCAAAATTTAACAAATAATTTATATCATAGAAAACAAAGTGAGAATTTAAGAAAGAAGAACTTACAGTGTTACAAATTAAATCCAGAATAATCCAAGAATTAACACACAAGTCGGTGACAGAGACGGCAGCTCTAACTTAAAGGTCACTGGCCACCTATATTCTACTAACGTGTGATATTGTTTTAGTCATAAAAAACACATTTGTTATGCATACTTACCATAAAAATGTTTAATTAGACTTAAAATCCCGCTTTTTTAAATTGAAATATTATTCAGCAATCTTCGTAAAGGGTCGGGAGTTTCCGCGTGCTAAAAACGGACATGACAGACATTTATCCCTTCTATTCAACATAGTCATTCAAGTACTTAATTTCCCCACGTAAATGTCTATGCAATATATCTTACGATCGTGCTTTTGTAAAACAAATATGGTGCACTGTGTTGCATATGGATGTAGCTAAGAGAGTGATGATGGGACAAAAGAGTTGTTTCTTTTTTCCGAAATACCTGTTTACTACAAAAACGTGGATTGCACCTGCGGCATCGAATAGGGTGAGGAATGGGAAAGTCCTAAATTATCCTGAATCCCGTAGAAAGTTATAAGGTACATATGACAAAATGGATTGAAAGAGCGTAAGTAAAATATATTAAATAAAGAACTACAGTACAGTAATGTTACTGCAGATGTAAAATATTAATGTCTCAATGAATCAATATATGTTTCGAACGTGCAGAATGTAGACTTGGATCAAACTATTTGTTATGTATAATTGATTTACTTATATCTGATTTAATATATTTTCATTTCAATTTAATTGTTAGTCAGTTTTAAATTTTTTATTTTTCTTTACATGATATTGTAATGTTAATTTATTCAATAGAGATGATACTTTTTTCAGAAAATAGTTTGATATTGACTGTTAGTTTATAAACACCAGGTGTTGATCTAAATCCTGACCTTGTTTCAGAATTTGTAGTAAAGATCGTAAACAAGTAAGTTCTATTTTTATTTTAAATGATTTTTTGTTTTCGAGGTCATGATGGGACTTTGTCTTTAAGATGTAAACAATTTCTTTTTATTTTTATTTCTTAAATCAAAATAATTGGGTCTCGTCAGGGTCCCATTGGGTAAACGTGGTCGGTAACAAGTGCTTGCCTTCTATACCCTTCGAGAGGATGATCACGTTAAGAATGCTATATAACCCATATTTTGGAGATTTAATTTTAGTCGAACCTGGGCTGTTAAAATGTTAGTTGTTTGTTGTGCTGTTTGGAGTTATTTCAAATTAGTTGGTTTGGAGTTATTTCAAATTACTTGGACTCTAAAGGATTAATTCTGAAAATTTTGGAAAATACGCGTGCTCATGTGCAAATAATGAACAATGGCAGTTTTTTTTAAAATAATTTATTCAGCTATCAAAAACCGATATCATTCTTGTTTCTACAACAATCTGTAGAATACAACACTAGAGATTTCACCATACGTCATCGTCTTCCATCTTGGATTCTTCGTCAGGATTCGAACTTGAAATCAGAAGAAGATTTTGTTATTAGGGCTACAAAACTTTGATTCCTTAATTATTCTTAGATTAATTTTGGATTTGATTCTATAAAACCGTAAGTTCATTTTTTTGATTTTTACAGAATTTTTCCAGGGAAACAAATTATTGTATTTTTTCAAAGTTTTTTGTTTTACTCTTTCTTGAGTTACTGTTTATTCGAGCCTAACAAGTGACATAGGAAATTGGGGTTCGTCCGCGATTATTTTGAATTTTGGATAGAATTTATCAGAAATTGAAATTTGAATTCCCCTATTTTTCTTAAATTTATTGTGAAATCGGCAAGCTTTTCATAAACTGTCATTAAAAGTGGAAATCTTTCTTTCGAATCCTACCCAGAAACAATTGGATCTTTTCAAACAAGAAGATTTGATTCAACTTGCCAGAAAATACGATCTTTCTGAGGTGAATGCTTCCTTAACGAAACAGGAAATGCGAAATGTTTTGGTTCAGTTTTTGGTAGCAAATAATGTTTGGATAAAAGTGATTTGGTTTCAGTCAGTAAGTCTGTATCAGACTATGGCACAAACCTGAAGGAATTAGAATTAAAATTAAAGATGGAACTGGGGTTGAGGAACCTGGAGCTTCAGAAAGAAGAAAGAGATAAACAAATGCAAATGCAGTTACAGTTGGAAAAAGAGACAGAATAAATGAAATTGGAGAAAGACAAAGAATAAATGAAATTGGATAAATAAAAAAACAAATGCTATTACAAAAAGAACAAATAAATTTGCAATTTGAGAAAAAGAAGAGAGAGAGGAAAGAGAGAAAGAAAACCAGATCAAACGTAGTTAGATAAGGAAGAAAGAGAGAAAGAAAGACAAATGCAGTTGCAAAAAGAACAAATGCAAATGGAAGAAAGAGAGAAAGAGAGGGAAAACCAGTGTAAAATGAAGGAAATGGAACTGGCAAGTGGACATGACATTCATACTTCAAATTCAAATTAAGTTTTGATCATGCAAAGAATGTTAGATTAGTGCCACATTTCAGAGGAAAAGAAGTAGACAAATATTTTACTCATATATAAACGTTGCTGAAAATTTGTAATGGCCAAGTGAGCATTTGACTCAATTATTACAATGTGTATTCTCTGGTAAAGCTAGTGATATCTACAATTCACTGTCAGTTCACCAAAGTGGCAACTGAGATGTGGTTAATGAATGCATCGTAAGGGGTTATGAGTTAGTCACTGAAGCTTATCGGCAAAATTTCAGACACTATAGAAAATAAGCTTGATAAACTCATGTCGAATTCGCTAGAGAAAAAGAGCAGTTATTTCATAGATGGTGCTTAGCCAAGAAAGTTAAACGAGATTATGAAAGTCTCAAACAACTTGTATTACTTGAAGATTTCAAAAACTGTTTCCATAGTGTCATTAAGTTTGCTCTTGACGAGCATCAGATTGCTTTGTAAATAAGACTTCTACTCAACAGTCTACTCAACAGTTTTCTGGCAGAAAAGTATTTCAGCCTAATACAAGCCCTTCTAAAACTCAAACCGGCACAACTTCAGAGAAGCTTGATTCAAGATCATTGTATCTTCCTACGTGCACCTATTGCAAGCGAAAAGGACACATTATTTCTGATTGCTATAAATTGAAAAATAGGCATAAAATGAAGACAATGTCAAGATCACGGTCATGTATTGAAAGCAATACATGTGATGGGTCTAATAAACGCCTATCTGATTTGATGAAGGAGAATTATGAACCATTCATATCGAAGGGGTCTATATCACTCTTGGCTGCTTCGGCCAATCCTATCTCTATTAAAATATTAAGGGACCCAGGAGCTCTTCAGAGTATTTTATTTTCAGGAACTTTGCCTTTTTCTGAGAAGTCTTCTTCTAATGAAAGTGTTCTTATTCAGGGAGTAGACTGTTCCTCTCCGTTGTGTAAATGTTTCATCAGACTTAGTCTCAGGATCCGTGAAAGTCGGAACAGTCTCTGTTTTACCTGTTGGGGGTATACATTTATTACTAGGCAACGACCTAGCTGGAGACAAGGTTGTGGTTAATCCACTTATAACTGACAAGCCTTGTTTGGATCAGAAAGTTGATCCAATTGAAAAAGAATTATCTAATTTATTTCCAGCTTGTGCAGTTAACCAGAGATATGTCAAAGAAAGCTATTGAAAATGATGTTGATAAGGAAAGTATTATTTTAGCTGAAATGTGTATTGGTCAGGCTTTGATGTCACTTTCACTGCTTGTTTGGATCAATCAGAAGGTATTGATCACAGTGATCCTCTTTTAACGACTCATTCTCTTTCTTATAATCAGGGTGATAAACGACAATCACTTGTCGTTAAACATGAAAAATATCTTGAGATTTCCTGTTTGTTTCCAAAGGTCATTAGTGAAACTGAAGCTACTGAAGTTCGTGTCTGTTATTTCATTAAAAATGGAATTCTTATGAGAAAATGGAGACCTCCCGAGGTACCTGCTGTAGACGAATGGTCAGTGACCTATCAAATTGTAGTTTCGAAACCATAGAGACAGGAAATGCTTAGTCTGACCCATGAAACTCCACTGAATGGTCATTTAAGGATCCATACAACTTATCACAAGATCTTAACTCACTTCTATTGGCCAAAATCAAAATTGATTTTGATAAATACTGTAGATCTTGTCATTCCTGTCAAATGGAAGAAAAACTAAATCAGAAAATTCCCAAGGCCCATCTATAACCTATTCAAGCCTTTGACGAACCATTTAGTAGAATTATGGTACATTGTGTTGGTCCCTTACCTAAGACGAAGTAAGGTAACAGATACCTGTTGACCATTATGTGTGCGTCAACAAGGTTTCCAGAGGAAATTCCATTGAGGAATATAAAATCTAGAAGAATAGTAAAAGCTTTGATAAAGTCCTTTACTCAATTTGGCCTTCCCAAATCTATTCAAACGGGTCAAGGGTAAAATCTTAGGTCTGGAACATTCCAGCCTATATTGCTTGAATTTGGCATTCAGCAATTCAAGTCAGAATTTACTTGTATCGGATTTAATATATATTTATTTCAATTTAATTCTTTGTCAGATTTGCATTTTTTATTTTTCATTACATGAAATTGAAATGTTAATTTATTCACTAGAGATGATACTTTTTCTCAGAAACTAATTTGACCTTGACTGTTAATTTATAAACACCAGCTGTTAATCTAAATCTTGACCTTGTTTCAGAATTTGTAGCAACTATCGTAAGCAAGTTCTGCTTTATTTTAAAATGATTGGTTGTTTTCGAGGTCATGATGGGAAGTTGTCTTTAAGATGTAAACAATTTCTTTTTTTTCTTAGAGTAAAATGATTGATTTTCGTCAGTGTCACACTGGGAAACGTGCTTGCCTTATATACTCTTCGAGAAGATGATCACGTGACCCCATGTTTACGTAAGAATACTATATAACCATGTTTTGGAGAATTAATTTCAGTCGAAGCTTGGCTGTTAAACTGTTAGCTGTATGTTGTGCTCTTTGGAGTTATTTCAAATTACGTGGATTCTAAAGGATTAATTCTGTTATTTTTCTGGAAAATTCGTGTGCTCATGTGAAATTGATGAACAATGACAGTTTATTATAACAATTTATTCAGCTATCAAAAACAGGAGTGATAATTCTTGTTCTACAAGGTACTGTAGAATTCAACACTACATATTTAACCATACGTCATCGTCTTCCATCTTGGATTCTTCGTTGGGGATCGTACTTGAAATCAGCAGAACGTTTTGTTATTAGGGCTTCAAATAATTTATTCTTGGATTAATTTTGGATTTGATTCTTTAAAACCGTAACTTCATATTTTTTCATTTTTACAGAATTTGTCCAGGGAAATAAATTATTGTATTTTTTTCAAAGCCTGTTGTTTTCACTCTTTCTTGTGTTACTGTTTATTCAAGCCTATACAAGTGACATAAGACTATATTTAGCATTATTATAAACCAATATGAACTCAAAAGGAGTTTTTAAAAAGAAATGTGAAGTACTTTTCTGGGACATTTATCATTTAAAGGTGTTCATGTCTGTAGAATACATACATCTTATTTACCTATATGTCGGGACACGATAAAATACTTATTTTTTCTGTCCCAGAACTTTGATACAACTTTCTTTCCATCAAGGTATATCCCAAGTCGTAAGAAATGAAATAATTTTGCGTTGAATTTGTGCCCCCCCCCCCCCCAACAAACAAAAAATGCACCTTGCACAATAATAGAGAAAAAAAACCATGTATTTGAAAATGAAATGAAAGAAACTAACCTTGCAATGTTACCATTTATGCCTTCTTTTTTCATCACGCGAAATTTATTTTTAAAACAATACATCCACAAACTCCATATACGTAGCAGATGTGTGTATCGCTTATGTCAGATAACAAAATCGCAATTGAAATGGGAATACCAACCGACTGTTTTAAGGCACCTGCCGTTCAGGCATGGTATAAGGTGCAGAAAGACCCGGATTGTATTGTATTGTATCAAGGTTGACTTTATCTCGCAAATAAAAATCAACTTTTGAAAACACATTCACGATGAATGCAAATGATAATCTTTTCGCTAGCATGGGTTACAAAAGTATTATTAAAGCAGGTTCTTGCTGTGTGTACTATTTACCCTACATCCATCAATGAAAGTTTATGTCAACTATGATTACATATGGCAAACAAATACATGCCGTGGTGATAAACAAACACAACTGGGAACGAGCAATTAAATGAGTATTCATTCTTTACACTTGATAATGTTTTAAAAAATTTTCCATGCGAGTATAACTACTTTTAATCATGTAATGCAAATCTGATGTAAAAATAAAAATGTCCGAGTATGGCCGGTGACCTTTAAGATACGTGTTTCGTTTCAGCAATTTCATCGCAAAATTAAGAGTTGGATAGATATTGAACGAAGTTACGTATGAAGGATTTACCAACACATGGTCATTGGGATGCATTATTGCACGTGTCGCATGCGAGAGGTCGTAATTTTGCGAAAAACTTTTTTAACTGGTTTAACATTTTGACCAGATTTCAGCAAAATTCGCCTACGTTCGACGGATTTAGTTGGTGATCTTCTCGTTCGGCAAGTTGTCGCATCGGCAAGCTAGTATTTTTGCGGATTAACCAATGAACGAGATGTAGGAGAGACCTCAAGATGTAGCGTCTGAGAATTGGTGTGAATAGAGTGAATTATACTGCTCTATATGGAACTTAGAAAGGAAATATCAAGTATTCAATTTATTGTTTGGTAATATTAAAATTATAATCAAATTTAGTGAGTAATACATATTTCGTCTGCGATATAATTATTAGTATGCACACGTTTTCGGCATTGGCATCCACAGATACGAATAAAAATAACGTGTTACAAATTCCCCCTTTACTCTTTGTAAACTTGAGATAATGAATTACATAATTGTTTAATCTATCTGTATGAAAACTATTAAAATTACATATTTGTTTAATGTATATGTCCATAAATTATTAAAACGGCATAATTACTTAACAGGTATGTTTGCAAAATATTAAAATTACAAAATTGTTGAATCTATTTATATGTAAATTACTAAATGCTTTGTAGTTTGGAAATCTCGAAATTCACTAATTAACAAGAAGAGAAACTTGTATGTACTACATGAGATTATGCACCGAAAGTTCCTTGATAGGACTTATGTACTACATAAAAATATGCACTGATGTACTAACTGGAATCAGATGACAATTTTACTATAGTTTCTCTACATTTGTTTCTCAGCACTGATCTTTCCGTTGTGTCCAAATGATATTAAATCATATATTTCATTGTAACTTCCAAGATGCACTGAGGGTGGATCCCGGATCACCATTAATGCGTCATTACTCGCTGAACGTTGTCACGTAAATACACACAAAACCATACCATAACGCTAAACGTCTAAACAATAAACAATTAACACGCCAAAACAATTTCCAATCAGCACCAAGAATGCCTAAATCAAACCCCTATATCAGCATTAAAAGGGTGAGAGGAAACGACTGCTCTAAAAATACACTAGAACTACATTTCTGAGTACTGAACCGGAACTAGTAAGTATGATATGCCTCTAAATGCATTGAAAGGTCCCTTATGGGATGCCCCTCTAGTCTCATTCATATATTTATCGCGTTTGAATATTATTATATATGAGTATTCACTTACATCAGTTACCATCTCCTAAACATAGCCTATTATGGGCCTTCGTTATCTTCAGCTCGGCACTTTCTTGAATGAGTTAATGCAATATGGCCATTCCACTTATCTCCGAACGATCAGAGACACTTTCAACCCATTTCAATCAAACCTCTTTTACATTATCTTAATGTAGTATCTGTATTGTTTACGTACAGATTTTGGATTATTAGTGATAAAATGTTATCTTTATAATGGGGAAGAACCATTATTTTACAATTAAGAAAGTGAACATATGAAGTCCCTTCATCTTACTTGGTAGCATAAATACACTCGTTCGGTTTTATTTGAATGTTAAATATGTTTATCGACTCGAATCATTTGTTTCTATTCTTCAGAGAGAAGCCGAAGAAAGTTGATTTTGATCTAATGATTCCATATAGCTCGTTCGCATACTGGTCCGGTACATATGATTTAATATATCTTTCCTGGCATTTTGTATTTGTTTAAATGCAATTACCTTTTGATCCTTGATTAGTTGCCTCTTAAAGAGAAGCAACTGTCGCTATGTCGATTTGGTCTTTAAGTCTGATGTCTTTTTATTTTGAGTTTGATTGGAGTTTTCTTTGTACGAGCATATACAATTATTTTCCCTCTTATAACATCTGTGTTTAGAATTAGTGGGTTAAGTGTAATTGATTTCACTGATTTTAGTTAATACTTGTGACAGTCCTTTGTTTGTCTCTTTATACAAAGGAACAGTTTCCCAATATGTTGAGATAAATATGAAGCTTTTCGCCAGACGAATAGACAACATGCAAAGCATTAAAACAAACACATAACGTGTAATCCGTGATAAAATATGAACAAAATGTATGTTTGAATGAGGAGGGTGCGGTGGGGATGGGGTGTAATCTACAGAGAGTTAACTAATTTCAATATACTACACAAAGACATGAAAAGCAGCATCAAAATGTTATAACTATCAAGAGGTGATGTAATCAGCGTAAATGCTTGTAAAATCGCATTTTGGATATATGGCGATGAAAGCAAACACCAATACAAGATTTACATGTTCACGAGGACCGCATGCCTTTATCATATCAATTGTGTACGTGTATTTGCAGCCAATGTACTGTCAGAAAATTAAATACGGGATTTCAGATTAAATAAAAAGAATACGTCTTCTGTAATTTCGCTCCGAGAGAGGTAATAAGCAGCATAAATTAGCTAATAAATATGTTACCAACAGGCATGTTAAATTGCATGGCAACCGAACTAAAAATCGCAATCGATACTAATTTGTACATTTTTACAGTTATTGATACATACAATAAAATTTGTTTTGCTGTTACAATTAAAATTCTGAGTACATCTTAATAATAGTTCATGCAAAATCCTACAAGCATTTAAATGATTTATTATTAAGTGTTTTTCATCAATTGGCACCGGTGCCATAGCACGAGATGGAAATGAATGTCTCCCTCTTTTCTCAGCCACAAATAGCGGGAGTTATGTTACCTTTATCAGAGCAATATAGAAGCGTTCATAGAGGATTCTTCAGTGATAAGTGCCGTTCTGACTGCGTAGGTAAATTACATATTAGGTTTGTACCTCTGAATTTTGCGATAACATTTCACCAAAAAGAACTATACAACTCATTCGCACCTCGTGTGAAAACATAATTAAAATATATGGGACAGTACTTTAACCACTAAATGCTTAACATATGTATGATGGTACACATAAAATACATGATTTTATCATTGCCTGTCTGGAAACGTAATTTTTAAAGATTTTTTGAATATGTCACAGTTTATCTCCCTTAGAAGCAACCATATTTTTCTCGTGATATAATGCGTTCTTTCACGGTGAGCAGAAATATTACAGCGGATCGTGCAGAGAAAATGAAAGAACGAATAACTGAATGAATATGTGAATGAATCAAGAAAAATGCAATTTAATTAACGATTGTCGAAAAATCATAATATCAATGAATAAACATAAATTTAAAACTAAATAGAGAAATGTTAAATCGCAAAATTAAATTCCATCAAAATGATACTCGCTTTCAAGAAATTATAATCTGAGGTTAATTATTTTTTTGACGCAGTCACTGACAAAAAAGTTTGTAAAACCTTCAATGGTTTATCTGATGACCAATGTCACTCAAACAAAAAGTAGTATTTAATACGAGTTATCGTCACTATTATTTCATAAAAGTAGTTTTAAATACGTGTCATCGTCACTATATTTTCATACAAATAGTTTTAAATACGTGTTATCGTCACTATATTTTCATACAAAGTAGTTTTAAATACGTGTTATCGTCACTATGTTTTCATACAAGTAGTTTAAGTAAGTGTAATCGTCACTATTACTCCATAAATTCTAACCAGGAAAATTGTACAATGTTAATTTGAAGGCGTCCTCGCATTTAGGCTTTACTTCAATATTACATTGACCATATAATATAACAATCTTCATGAGCAAAGTAAACATGATAAGCATTGTTTGTAAAAGTAATTATTAAATAAAATCAATGTATCAAGTAAATGCTTAGCCTATATGTTCACACGATATTGTTACACGCACACGGGTATTTACTTGACCGAGCGGTTGTCAAACCCTGGCGCGATTCTCGCTAGAAGTCATAAGTTTACCCGACTTTCCAAAGACTTCCATACAACCTCAGTTGTAAATCAGAAAGCCCGACGTGTCCATTCTATACCTAAATTTTCCTCTAATTAATGCAATACCACAGATAAACCAAACTGTCAACTATCCATCAACCGTACATCTGCGTGTTTTGGCTTCATTATGTTTCCGTACCACCAACCGTTCACGCCTTAGAACATATACGAGTACTCCCTAACAATGGGAACTATTTTAACTCCGCCACCTTAGGCCAGTCAATGTATGCTTTCCAGGCACATTTCGCCGATATAACTGCACCATATTCGCCCGCATGGCGACATAAACGGTCTCTGCCAAGTCCCTTTTTATTTATGCCCTTGTGTAATTTACCGGTTCAATACCGTAAGTGCTGTCCTTGCAGGCACGCTACCAATGTATACCACTAGATTTTAATATGTACTATTTTACGAGAGGGACAGTCATTCGGTTCTGGTCGGAATTCACTACTAGTGAACCAGAACTTAATAGAAACACACTAACACTCCACTCCGTGACGTTTGCTCCTATTGATTAGCTCATTAGTTCGGGCCAGGAATATTTCCATGGCGCCAAATTCCAATAATCAAACAAGTAATCACACAAATCTAAGAATTGCTTAAAACGGGGCACTACAACCACGTGCACATACTCTAAATTTACTACATTACCCCCGCCTTTAAAAAGATCACTCGACCTCGAGTGACACAAACGTCACACTTCTGTGGTCTAATCAAAATTGATTGTTTTCCCCAAAATCAACCACCCAACCGATTAATGATCCCCAAAAATGATTAAAACAAAACTTTGAATCAATGGACTTGTTCCTAATAGCCTCTCACTCAACATCCATTTATATACATTGTTTTTTTTTTTTTTTTTTTTTTTTTTATTCTGTTTGAATCCACTGCTTGCTTATAAGTAACCTAACTGTGAACACTAAGCACAGTTTAACCAAGTTGAATCTAACATGAAAATGTTCCAACAAGCTGTTCGGGTTCAAACTCTCTCAAAACAAAAACAATCTTCGGAATTCGCTGCAGGAAAGACTTTTCTATACCTAGGTCTCTAACAACAAGACAGTAAATGTAACACAGGACCATTCCTGTTTACCCAAAAATAACTCAGGTCTGGAGTTCGCGTTCTCACCAGGATACACGTCTCCAAATAGACCTTGTTATGTGCGTACACATATTTCTTTTTTTTATCATCTCAGTCTGTGTCAGACGATCCTATCTTCTTACAACTAACTCACCACTAATGAACTAATGCTACAGCGTCCAAACATAGCCATAAAATAAAACGTACTCCCAAAAGCAAACGTTTAGAACACCATGATATAAACAATTCACTATACTGTGGTGTGCAATGTCATTACTTCATGCTGCTAATTAATTGACATATTTTCCAAATGGACACTTTTCCATCCAAGCAGACAAATCAAACTACGCATGATGGAAACCACACCGAATCATTATGATTGTCAGGGTGGTAGTGAACAATTTTTAACACACACTGTACGAAGCAATTCTCAACTGGCAAGTCTTTAGCAGTTCAATGACAAGAAAACACAGGGACCTTCCTGTGTACAACGAGGTTAGAGAATGCGCTTTTCAGAGAAGAACACGTCTCTTACGAACCTCAAATACAAGTCAACCATGACTTCAACGCCAAAACTGGCGCGATACACATTGTCATCCACCGAACGCATGTGACACTGCCTTTTCCATCATCTATTCACCACTTGTACTAACTCTACAGTGACAGAAAAAACCAGTCCACTAATCTCCAAACAATCCTCATAAAATCACCCTCTTCTCTTCATAATGTAGCTTTGCTTCACATCAAGCACAAACCAAACAAATAGGTCTAATTTACCAAACTATGGATTCAAGCAGCAAACAACTTCTACAACTATTTTGAATTAACTCTCCACACGATCAACACATGCATCTTATCCATAGGAACATAATAAAGAAAAAGATTGGATATCTGTCATCACATAATTAATTTACTAGAATCACACTATTTACACAGCCGACGGGCGCAGATTATTATGAGTCTAACTGCGCGGCCTTGATTTTCAAACCCGTTATGACAATGTGTCCGTACCCAACCAATTTAATAATCACGGGGACACGATTATTACCCACCCATACATTTATCACCGGTCAGTGCTATAAGTTCATGAAATAACTGTACTCAGTTTAAAAACATGTCTGTAACTTGTCACAACACTGTGACACTTCCTCGCCCAGCCCTTCTTTGTTCCATTAGTTTAGTTCTTTGAGCCGTAATTGGATATGGCAATACTTCTTCCCTGTAGACTTCCTCTCATGAAACAGTTCTTGTAGGAAGTACTACTTATGATGGATTCCGCTTGCATTCTGCTTTCGAGACGATAACTGTTCCTTGACAAGTGTCCCTTTGGCACATTCTAACACTGCCTTTATCTCATCGTACTGCGCTTCCAGGTTCTCGTAATGCTGCTGAAGCTGATGTTTTTTTTTTTTTTTTTTCTCAAGGACAGCTAAACCATCTTCCGCCGCGCGGACCTTCTCGTTTGGTTTCTGAAAGTTCCAGTTCCAGTCGTTCGATGTCAAGTCGGAGGCATTTCAACGATACCTCGCCACATCGTGGGTCCGAGACTGTGACTGGAAATTCCGAATACATGCGTACGAAAATCAAGAAAGTCCTAAGACGGTTAAGAGGGGCTCGTCTATGCGTAGCTGTCTAATGCTAGTCCTCCATCTTTTAACTCACTGCGGCTCTCGACCGATCTTCCACTTAACAAATGATCTATGGTTGTTCCTAATTTTTCAAACTTTTCTGTGATGTCTATAGTCTCTAGCAGACTATCAGTGGGCGGACTTAACTGTCTCTTCGATATTGGATACGTAACTCGATTGTAACCGTCAAACCTCACGTTCTCAGGCGTACCTTCCTTTAAAGTTTCGAACTTCAGATCATCCGACTTGCCACCAAATGCACGGGCATCGCCATCAACATAATTGGCCTCGCACGGAGTCGAGGTCACAAGAAACTGGACGTTACTGTCTACGTCCACATGTTTTAGCTGCCTCTCTATAGTAGGCGACAAGGGCGATAACAGTCGCCAGTGAACAGACTGTGGCAAAGGCGTATCAATTAAAGAGGTAGGCGTACCTCTGCCAGTAGCCATTATAATAACTTATAATAATTCCCTATTAGCCTGTCGCGATGAACTTTAAAAGAAACTTTCCTACTACCAATTGCTATTTAGAACAGGCTTAGATGTATTTGTTGTTGTTGTTGTTGTTATTGTTTTGCCAAATCAACGACCAATGTGTGTACTTTTCAATTCACTGAGAAAGTACCAGGTCTGTCAAAACAGAAATAAATGAGGTTTTACTAATACGAAAATAGAGCGAGATGGACGAATATTTTGGTCTAATCTGTGCTTATGCTATTTCGAAGGGGGGGGGGGGGTCAAACGCGCGATCTTACGCACGGTTCTTCTCTTATTATTTAATAATTATACAGCCAAATTCATGAATCGGGAATGCACATAATTTCATGGCCAAATAAATTATGATATCTTTAGGCCATTTCAACTTAGTTATCTCCGGAATAATCAGCTGTTTTGCCCAATTCGATATCCACGTCTCAGCAATGTGAGCCATCTGCAATTTCACTTCCTTAGCTGCATCACTGCTGACATTACGTCCTAGATAAAATATTCCGTCTCGACTGGACATATGTACTCAAATTAAACAAAATTCTTAAGAGCAAATAAATTCGCAGACCAAATGTTGCGAAATAATGAAAATAATTTTTAAAAGTGTTGTATCATTTATATCTATTTTTAATATTTATGATTTTTTTTTTTTTTTTAATTTTATTGGACACGCCTTTCTTTCAAAATTGCGAAGGAATAGTCTGTTCTATACATAGTAAAAAATCTAATCACTTTCAACATATCACATAACTATTCACATATCCCATCGCTAGCCACCAGAAATTTTCTTGTTACACGCACACGGGTATTTACTTGACCGAGCGGTTGTCAAACCCTGGCGCGATTCTCGCTAGAAGTCATAAGTTTACCCGACTTTCCAAAGACTTCCATACAACCTCAGTTGTAAATCAGAAAGCCCGACGTGTCCATTCTATACCTAAATTTTCCTCTAATTAATGCAATACCACAGATAAACCAAACTGTCAACTATCCATCAACCGTACATCTGCGTGTTTTGGCTTCATTATGTTTCCGTACCACCAACCGTTCACGCCTTAGAACATATACGAGTACTCCCTAACAATGGGAACTATTTTAACTCCGCCACCTTAGGCCAGTCAATGTATGCTTTCCAGGCACATTTCGCCGATATAACTGCACCATATTCGCCCGCATGGCGACATAAACGGTCTCTGCCAAGTCCCTTTTTATTTATGCCCTTGTGTAATTTACCGGTTCAATACCGTAAGTGCTGTCCTTGCAGGCACGCTACCAATGTATACCACTAGATTTTAATATGTACTATTTTACGAGAGGGACAGTCATTCGGTTCTGGTCGGAATTCACTACTAGTGAACCAGAACTTAATAGAAACACACTAACACTCCACTCCGTGACGTTTGCTCCTATTGATTAGCTCATTAGTTCGGGCCAGGAATATTTCCATGGCGCCAAATTCCAATAATCAAACAAGTAATCACACAAATCTAAGAATTGCTTAAAACGGGGCACTACAACCACGTGCACATACTCTAAATTTACTACATTACCCCCGCCTTTAAAAAGATCACTCGACCTCGAGTGACACAAACGTCACACTTCTGTGGTCTAATCAAAATTGATTGTTTTCCCCAAAATCAACCACCCAACCGATTAATGATCCCCAAAAATGATTAAAACAAAACTTTGAATCAATGGACTTGTTCCTAATAGCCTCTCACTCAACATCCATTTATATACATTGTTTTTTTTTTTTTTTTTTTTTTTTTTATTCTGTTTGAATCCACTGCTTGCTTATAAGTAACCTAACTGTGAACACTAAGCACAGTTTAACCAAGTTGAATCTAACATGAAAATGTTCCAACAAGCTGTTCGGGTTCAAACTCTCTCAAAACAAAAACAATCTTCGGAATTCGCTGCAGGAAAGACTTTTCTATACCTAGGTCTCTAACAACAAGACAGTAAATGTAACACAGGACCATTCCTGTTTACCCAAAAATAACTCAGGTCTGGAGTTCGCGTTCTCACCAGGATACACGTCTCCAAATAGACCTTGTTATGTGCGTACACATATTTCTTTTTTTTATCATCTCAGTCTGTGTCAGACGATCCTATCTTCTTACAACTAACTCACCACTAATGAACTAATGCTACAGCGTCCAAACATAGCCATAAAATAAAACGTACTCCCAAAAGCAAACGTTTAGAACACCATCATATAAACAATTCACTATACTGTGGTGTGCAATGTCATTACTTCATGCTGCTAATTAATTGACATATTTTCCAAATGGACACTTTTCCATCCAAGCAGACAAATCAAACTACGCATGATGGAAACCACACCGAATCATTATGATTGTCAGGGTGGTAGTGAACAATTTTTAACACACACTGTACGAAGCAATTCTCAACTGGCAAGTCTTTAGCAGTTCAATGACAAGAAAACACAGGGACCTTCCTGTGTACAACGAGGTTAGAGAATGCGCTTTTCAGAGAAGAACACGTCTCTTACGAACCTCAAATACAAGTCAACCATGACTTCAACGCCAAAACTGGCGCGATACACATTGTCATCCACCGAACGCATGTGACACTGCCTTTTCCATCATCTATTCACCACTTGTACTAACTCTACAGTGACAGAAAAAACCAGTCCACTAATCTCCAAACAATCCTCATAAAATCACCCTCTTCTCTTCATAATGTAGCTTTGCTTCACATCAAGCACAAACCAAACAAATAGGTCTAATTTACCAAACTATGGATTCAAGCAGCAAACAACTTCTACAACTATTTTGAATTAACTCTCCACACGATCAACACATGCATCTTATCCATAGGAACATAATAAAGAAAAAGATTGGATATCTGTCATCACATAATTAATTTACTAGAATCACACTATTTACACAGCCGACGGGCGCAGATTATTATGAGTCTAACTGCGCGGCCTTGATTTTCAAACCCGTTATGACAATGTGTCCGTACCCAACCAATTTAATAATCACGGGGACACGATTATTACCCACCCATACATTTATCACCGGTCAGTGCTATAAGTTCATGAAATAACTGTACTCAGTTTAAAAACATGTCTGTAACTTGTCACAACACTGTGACACTTCCTCGCCCAGCCCTTCTTTGTTCCATTAGTTTAGTTCTTTGAGCCGTAATTGGATATGGCAATACTTCTTCCCTGTAGACTTCCTCTCATGAAACAGTTCTTGTAGGAAGTACTACTTATGATGGATTCCGCTTGCATTCTGCTTTCGAGACGATAACTGTTCCTTGACAAGTGTCCCTTTGGCACATTCTAACACTGCCTTTATCTCATCGTACTGCGCTTCCAGGTTCTCGTAATGCTGCTGAAGCTGATGTTTTTTTTTTTTTTTTTTCTCAAGGACAGCTAAACCATCTTCCGCCGCGCGGACCTTCTCGTTTGGTTTCTGAAAGTTCCAGTTCCAGTCGTTCGATGTCAAGTCGGAGGCATTTCAACGATACCTCGCCACATCGTGGGTCCGAGACTGTGACTGGAAATTCCGAATACATGCGTACGAAAATCAAGAAAGTCCTAAGACGGTTAAGAGGGGCTCGTCTATGCGTAGCTGTCTAATGCTAGTCCTCCATCTTTTAACTCACTGCGGCTCTCGACCGATCTTCCACTTAACAAATGATCTATGGTTGTTCCTAATTTTTCAAACTTTTCTGTGATGTCTATAGTCTCTAGCAGACTATCAGTGGGCGGACTTAACTGTCTCTTCGATATTGGATACGTAACTCGATTGTAACCGTCAAACCTCACGTTCTCAGGCGTACCTTCCTTTAAAGTTTCGAACTTCAGATCATCCGACTTGCCACCAAATGCACGGGCATCGCCATCAACATAATTGGCCTCGCACGGAGTCGAGGTCACAAGAAACTGGACGTTACTGTCTACGTCCACATGTTTTAGCTGCCTCTCTATAGTAGGCGACAAGGGCGATAACAGTCGCCAGTGAACAGACTGTGGCAAAGGCGTATCAATTAAAGAGGTAGGCGTACCTCTGCCAGTAGCCATTATAATAACTTATAATAATTCCCTATTAGCCTGTCGCGATGAACTTTAAAAGAAACTTTCCTACTACCAATTGCTATTTAGAACAGGCTTAGATGTATTTGTTGTTGTTGTTGTTGTTATTGTTTTGCCAAATCAACGACCAATGTGTGTACTTTTCAATTCACTGAGAAAGTACCAGGTCTGTCAAAACAGAAATAAATGAGGTTTTACTAATACGAAAATAGAGCGAGATGGACGAATATTTTGGTCTAATCTGTGCTTATGCTATTTCGAAGGGGGGGGGGGGTCAAACGCGCGATCTTACGCACGGTTCTTCTCTTATTATTTAATAATTATACAGCCAAATTCATGAATCGGGAATGCACATAATTTCATGGCCAAATAAATTATGATATCTTTAGGCCATTTCAACTTAGTTATCTCCGGAATAATCAGCTGTTTTGCCCAATTCGATATCCACGTCTCAGCAATGTGAGCCATCTGCAATTTCACTTCCTTAGCTGCATCACTGCTGACATTACGTCCTAGATAAAATATTCCGTCTCGACTGGACATATGTACTCAAATTAAACAAAATTCTTAAGAGCAAATAAATTCGCAGACCAAATGTTGCGAAATAATGAAAATAATTTTTAAAAGTGTTGTATCATTTATATCTATTTTTAATATTTATGATTTTTTTTTTTTTTTTAATTTTATTGGACACGCCTTTCTTTCAAAATTGCGAAGGAATAGTCTGTTCTATACATAGTAAAAAATCTAATCACTTTCAACATATCACATAACTATTCACATATCCCATCGCTAGCCACCAGAAATTTTCTTGTTACACGCACACGGGTATTTACTTGACCGAGCGGTTGTCAAACCCTGGCGCGATTCTCGCTAGAAGTCATAAGTTTACCCGACTTTCCAAAGACTTCCATACAACCTCAGTTGTAAATCAGAAAGCCCGACGTGTCCATTCTATACCTAAATTTTCCTCTAATTAATGCAATACCACAGATAAACCAAACTGTCAACTATCCATCAACCGTACATCTGCGTGTTTTGGCTTCATTATGTTTCCGTACCACCAACCGTTCACGCCTTAGAACATATACGAGTACTCCCTAACAATGGGAACTATTTTAACTCCGCCACCTTAGGCCAGTCAATGTATGCTTTCCAGGCACATTTCGCCGATATAACTGCACCATATTCGCCCGCATGGCGACATAAACGGTCTCTGCCAAGTCCCTTTTTATTTATGCCCTTGTGTAATTTACCGGTTCAATACCGTAAGTGCTGTCCTTGCAGGCACGCTACCAATGTATACCACTAGATTTTAATATGTACTATTTTACGAGAGGGACAGTCATTCGGTTCTGGTCGGAATTCACTACTAGTGAACCAGGACATCATGGAAACACACTATCACTCCACTCCGTGACGTTTGCTCCTATTGATTAGCTCATTAGTTCGGGCCAGGAATATTTCCATGGCGCCAAATTCCAATAATCAAACAAGTAATCACACAAATCTAAGAATTGCTTAAAACGGGGCACTACAACCACGTGCACATACTCTAAATTTACTACAATATTTTACAAGTCTTCAAATCATATCAAGATATTCGTGTCATTTAGTATTTTCACAACAATTATTAATAGGAAATAATCCAGACAATGGCGAGTAAGATTGTCCAAAAGTACGACCGCATTAACTCCTTTGACTAAAGTTTGGTTGCTCTTGTGTGTGAGTTCAATCATGATCGAGCTGACCATTCACTTACGTAGAGGTGAGTTGATTACAGAGTCATTTCCTGTAGCAATGACGGATTCTGTCCAGAATATGGTTACATAATATAAACACAAACAGAAAAGGGGTGCATTATTCCCTCTTTATCAATTCTAAATCAAGAAGAAAGTAAAACTATATTAATATACTTATCAAACTGTAATATATATATATATATATATATATATATATATATATATATATATATATATATATATATATATCGTTCACTATACAATTTCTTTTACTGCATTGTAGAATTAAATTAAGCCTACACATTTTGAACTTTTCTCGCCATATAATAAAGACTTAACGTACAAACAGTGTGAAACATTGCGATGTCAACCACATACTTTACTGTAACAACACTGACGATTAGTGTCATCACAAAAATAAATCACGCATCGCATGTCTACCAGTGATAATGACAAAGTTGGAAACCAATTGCTCTTGTCCCAATTCGTGTCTAGTTTTCCTTTTCCTAATAACTTAATGCAGTTATAATCATTATTGTACACTAAGATTTCCGAGTCACGTGCGTATTGGCATGGTCGTATAATTTTGCCACACATGCAATATCAAGGTAATGACTGCAGTCTTTGCGACTGAAAAGACCCATTTAATTGCAGCGCTTTGTTACAGCTGCTAGAGATGGCACACACCATGACCTCTAAATATCAGCAAAGGGTACGTGTAAATATTGCGACAATATGTCAATTTCGCGCTTGCGCGATCAATATATTTACGAAACGTTGAAGTTAACTGAAAATAAATGAGGTTAGAAAAGTTTCAGGAACGGGTACCTGTACAAAAGACTATTTCTCAGTTTGTGTATTACTCTAGGTTAGTGCTGCATAATTTATGATGATGATATAATGTGTATTAACTTTTACATTGTATATGATTAATTACACACTTTTAAAATCAGTGATGAAAGCATTCTTAATATTTAGAATTAAAATCCAATGAAGTACGACAAATATAAATTAATAATTGTTCATGCACCATTACCACTACCACCCAAAAATTAATTATCCAGTTTATAGCCACATAATTGATTGGTCACTTATTACTCGTTGGATCTAAGTAAAATACCATTATCATATGCAAATGTAGCAATTCCACTTTAACTGAATGTTACTTATGAACTTATGATCTTGGTCGGATTCTTTTTTTTACCTTTTTCAAATCTGATTGGTAATACATGTTGTTTCCCAGCTTTGAGGACGATACATAATTTGCACATTACAAATAATACAAACTAAGAAATGAGTAAGAAGTAATTATAAAAACATTGCAAAGCAAAACATTAAATCTGCTTTTTCCAAAGAAAACAACTTAAATAAGTATGTTAAGAGCATTTTTAGGCATAATCTTCTGGATTATAAAGTAATATTCCGAAGTTAACTTAAATACGAAATATCAGTCGAAATATAAGCCATAACGGACTTAATTTGTCCAATTTATCAGTAGTATACACATAATGTAATGAAAACTATTGTACGTATATATGTAACAATTTTTTCATGGCTGCATATATGATATATTACAAAATAGTGAATCACTGATACAATTGTTTGGAATTTAATGTTCACAATGACGTAAAGGAATTATTAGTTTCTCAGTACCAGATGGCACATTGTAAATAAGTTAGTGATGGCACATAAAAGGTGATGTCAGATGTATATGCTACTGAAATGTGTAATATGCGTCACTTCCTGTGTCAGCACTATAAAACTAGTGAAGTACAGTATACATACTTGCTGAGATGTGTGCCCAGTAGATTGTATGGTTTTCAATGGTGTAATTAGTACTATCAACTGTATACGCAATACTGAATTTTGATCTCTTCCATCGGTCCATTTCCAAGCTGAAAAGGTACTTTTCCCCATAACCATTTAACAAAGAATATCTCTGTCTCTGTCTCTCTCTGTCACTGTGTTTCTCTGTCTCTCTCTCTCTCTCTCTCTCTCTCTCTCTCTCTCTCTCTCTATATATATATATATATATATATATATATATATATATATATATATATATATATATATGTAAATGATTGGTGTTTTCAGATTTTCTTTATTTAATTTGTTTTACATTCCAAGTTGTTTTGGATCAGAGCTTGATCTACTGACTTCTTAGCACTAGTGTCACGTAGAAAGAGTTCCAGTCTTTGTCCACGTCTGATGACAGTAAGAATTGTGACGAGACCACTTTCAGTTAGCCGAAGCCAGACGTAGTTAATCAAAAGGTGGCACGTGTTTACCATCTACGGAATACTTTTACTGAACGACAATAATACCGCTTTTTCATATCTGATAATGTTTTAAAATGTTCAATCAACAGTTAACATCACTGGAAGGAATGCTGATATATGTTTTGCCTGAGATATGCGGTAGGGTTGGGTCCGTTAAAGCCTATATTTGGGACACTTAACATCGCTCACCAGTCCCTCGGTGAATGTTAATAGTAGTCCAGGAGGATGAAAGCTTCATGTTAGCTCTTTTTTTCAATATTGTTTGTATATTTGATTGAACAGTTTAAAGATTATTACCTATGAATAATACCACTACACATTTACGTTTTCATCAAAGGTAACTTTGTTTATTGAAACCGGTGGGATAATCGTGAAACTAATGAGACCTGTTATGAAGATTATATATGATTATGTATATATAGTATGTATGTATGTGTGAGCATATGTGTGTGCGTGTGTGTGCAAAACGTGTCTTTCAAACTGTCTAAGAAGCACATTATATTCCTGGAAATTGTCCAATGATGATTGTGAAATTACCAGATTCTAGATATGATTTTACCTGTTTAAAAGTCTGGTCGATTGAAACAATCGTTGGAAATCGCTAAGTTCGCTTTATGTACTACGTAGCATTAGTCCACAAATTAAATTTTCTCTAACGCTTTTAAAATATTTGCCTCGATTCAGGAGAAAACGAAAATAGAATAAGAAACCACATACTAGATTTTTCACTGTGCACTTGAGGTGCCCTCTTATGAATGTTTACTTGAAGGTATTGGAATCGATTTTGATAAAAATGGCAAAACAAAAGGTAAAACTATTGGAATGAAAAGTATAACACGAACCAGATTTATTTCGTAAATGTCATGTATAAATGGATTCTAATAGTTTGGTCACTTACATGCAATTACATTTGTAAAGACATCTCATTCTATTGGAATGGCGGGTGCAGTCTTTCGAAGGCGACTTTCTGCTCATAACCTACCTGATTTGCTTCTTAAACACCTACAAATATTTTAAAATGTTGTGCCAAATATATGATTGACTTTTTGTCATATTAGAAGAAACTAATAAGTTCATGAAGTATTATATGCGCATAATACTGTATGGAGCGAGACTAATTTGATTGCAAATGTTAATGATGAATATGAAGCTTATGCATCTTTACGAAATTCAGTATTGCCTTACATTCGACTTAGTTTTTGTAGGTCAGAGTGAATATCCTATTTTATATTTAAACGTTCCTTCAACTTGTTTTTTTTTTTGGCGTAATATTTATAAAGGAATATATGTGCACTGAATTAGTTGTCCAGGCTGCAATAAGGAAATTAATGTTATCTATTAAGAGACAAAGAATCACTAGGCTGAAACAAAGCAATACATAGAGTAACACAAATAGCAATCACTGACTTTGGTGTCATGTTCATCATTTACTATTTTACCGGTATATTATTTGTTTATATTGTGGCCGAAATCGCACGCACACTCACACACAATGAATAATCTAGTTTATGAAAGGACTATCCATTTTTAAATTTTAAAGTTACTGAGCATTTGGTGAAATTTAAATTTTCTGTATCCTGCTGAATCAGTGCCTTTCAAAAATGAATTACTTATTATCTAATATTTTATGTCCTAATAAACTGTGTGAATAAGCAGATGGGTATCTGACAGTCATATTTCATTTCATCCGTGATTGGCTTAGTGATTAACATGCAATTATGTTGAGACAAGACAACTGCTTCCCTGAGCAGCTGTATCTTGGTAGATAATGTAACGGAATTCATGGTAAAGTGCGCGGACTCGAATCCTGCTGTCGTCACCACTGGCACGTATCTGCTGTTCGTTTCTGGGCAAGTTACTTTAATGGTCCATTTTGGAGCATTCAGCTTTGGATTGCACCAATGTAGTGACTACTGTGTTCAGGTAACGTTAGTTCTACGTCTTATATACATGCATATCATTTTGCCACTGTCATGTAGTGGTCGTCATGTGTTCACCATTCTCTTATTTTGTCTACCACAACTATTACAAAGCCAAATTCATCCTACTGCTATACTACTATGATCCTTTGCATCTTACTGTGAATGGTTTTGAATAGTATTTTGCAAGCTTATATTAGAATTTTTAGATTGTAATACTGCTCTTTATATGTATGGTTAACTGGGACATCTCTTGCATGTTTAACGGATGGATATCTTTGATGAATTTTGATATATCACGTTAATCTAATCAAATTCAAGTATTTATAATTATTTTGTATTTCATGTCCCTCAGATAGTTCTAAATTATCCTGAATTACTGCCTAACATTTTTAACCCTATACGGAAACATCAAATGATGGCAAGTTACGTTTCTCTTCAAAACGGGAAAATACATAATTTCCTGCTCTTTGTATCCTTGAGTTCTATGCTGCTATTTTATATAGGATAACATTATCTCAAAAGGTGTATCTTGGCATCTTTTATTTCTCTGGATTCACCGGCAGTATTGAATATGTTTAAATCATAAACTCTTGCATCGTGTTTCCCGTTCGATAACTTAATCACGACTGAAAGATTGTTCCCCCCAAAGTCCATGTTCATAACAGGATGAATTCTATACATTTAAGTTATCAGTGTTTCTAATCACCCTTCCCTATCATGAGTTGAAAATAACAGACGACAAAGTGGTAATATTTTAGATTTCTTTATTACAAATAAAATGTATTGTGCATTTGTGACGCCAAGGGAGATTTCATTTTTCCTTAGTTATGCTCTAACTTTAATATCAACCTTTTCTCTGTCGTTCTGTACTATTCTCAAATTAAGAATACCCGACGGAGACAAAACTTTACTGACATGCTGTGAGAAAGTCCATCACGTTCATGTACATAGCGAGAAATCATCACAATAAACTAATCACTCACATTTCTCGTAGATTTCTTTGCCTGGTAAGACGTTGTTAATGTTTGGAGTAAATTCTGAGATACGAATTAGTTAGAAAATACTTTTTATTTCTTCTCCTTTCAAACTAATTTTACCTATTCATATGATGTTTGTTGAGAGGTGGGGTTTTCAATATCATGTAAAAATATTTTTATATTTCTTGTTAAAGTTTTGTTAAAGAACTTTTTCAAAGTGTGAAGTGTTTTGTTTTAAACTCTTAATCATTGCAATGCTTTATGTTAGACTCATAATACAACACGTTGTTTTAATGTTGTATTTTAAACTCATAATACAACACGACGTTTTAATTTTTTGTTTAAAGTCTAAAGGCAACATGTCATTTTAAGAGCTTTGGTATTTTAAGTTGAATCCAAAAATGATCTCCAACACAGTCAACAAATCAGGTGAACAGTATCAAGACCTAGTTACCTCATCAATTGATGTCCAACACAGTCAACACATCAGGTGAACAGTATCAAGACCTAGTTACCTCATCAATTGATGTCCAACACAGTCAACACATCACGTGAACAGTATCAAGACCTAGTTACCTCATCAATTGATGTCCAACACAGTCAACACATCACGTGAACAGTATCAAGACCTAGTTACCTCATCAATTGATGTCCAACACAGTCAACACATCAGGTGAACAGTATCAAGACGTAGTTACCTCATCAATTGATGTCCAACACAGTCAACACATCACGTGAACAGTATCAAGACCTAGTTACCTCATCAATTGATGTCCAACACAGTCAACACATCAGGTGAACAGTATCAAGACCTAGTTACCTCATCAATTGATGTCCAACACAGTCAACACATCGGGTGAACAGTATCAAGACCTAGTTACCTCATCAATTGATGTCCAACACAGTCAACAAATCAGATGAATAGTATCAAGACCTAGTTACCTCATCAATTGATGTCCAACACAGTCAACACATCAGATGAATAGTATCAAGACCTAGTTACCTCATCAATTGATGTCCAACACAGTCAACACATCAGATGAATAGTATCAAGACGTAGTTACCTCATCAATTGATGTCCAACAGAGTCAACACATCAGATGAATAGTATCAAGACCTAGTTACCTCATCAATGCAGGCATTGGAAGTTTCATCAGAGAATTTTCAAAATGTAGCCTTGCTAATAACAACAAAAACCATGTTTGATAATAAAGAAAATCTTATGAAGAAAAAGTAGTTTAATATTTGTTTTTCAAAACGTTGAAAAGGCGCTGCTATTTCAACATCTTGCGTATCCATATAAACTCTTGGTTTTAATGCAGATATGGAGTCCAGTGCTCTTTCACCATTTCGTTTGTATACGCCGAGGTCTTAAAGAGAATAATTATGTACGTTACGTTTTTCCTGTTAAGTATTCCCTAAAAGGAAAATCTTTTAATTTGTATTTAAAACAAATAATATTCAAGAGTAACATGTTTATTGAGAATACATGCAAAACATATACGTATTCGCACGAATATTAAGAAATTCGTAATATTCAAATGATCAAATGAGAATGGAATTAATAGAAACCTTAGATTTTGTACAACTTATTTACTAAACGAAGAATTTTTAGCTTTGTCTCTCTGTCTCTGTCCCTGTCTGTCTGTCTGTCTGTCTCTCTGTCTCTCTCTCTACACACACACACACATATATATATATATATATATATATATATATATATATATATATATATATATATATATATATATATATATATATATATATATATATTGCTAGATAAAGGAACTGTTTTACTTATGTTACCTTTTTATAATTCAATAATGTAAACATTGCCAATCGGTAACTGCATTATGCATTAATAGAGTTTTCTTTTGTCATACGATAACATAATGTCCGTTCCGTTAGCATTCGTTAGTCTTGAGAGACAATGGAACTGCGCCCATGAGAGATGTACCGGTTGATGGTTGTGCAGCGTCTGCTGTGGATATGCAGTCCAATGCGGAAGTGGCTGTCCCTGCTGCACTTGCTGCACTTGAAGGTTGCGTCTGGTGTTGGTTGGAGATGCTTCTTCTTCCTCTGCGATCGTCTTTCATCAGCTAGCAAGCGTAGCTTGTCCTCTCCGGCTTTCAGACCAGTGATCAGAGCATGTCGCCAGCTGGATCTGTCTAGAGCGAGCTCTTCCCAGGTGTTTACATCGATATCAAGGGCTTTCATGTCGGGCTTGCATACATACTTGAAGCGGAGATGTGGCCGTCCGATCGACTTTTCGCAAGAGGCGAGTTCCGAATAAAGAATGTCTTTGGGGATCCGTCCGTCATCCATCCGACGTACATGGCCCAGCCATCTGATGGGACATTGGCGGAGTAGTGTGATCATGCTAGGAACCTCGGTACGCTCGAGCACCTCGTTGTTTGTTACTCGATCGCTCCAGGTGATCCCGAGTATGCGTCGGAGGCATCGTTTATGAAAGGCGCTCAGTCTTTTCTCTTCTGAGGCGTACAGAGTCCAGGTTTCACTGGCGTACATGAGAGTGCTTAGCACACAGGCACGGTACACGGTGATCTTAGTGTTCAGGATCAGCATGCTATTGCTCCACACTCTCTGCGACAACCTGGACAGAGTTGTTGATGCCTTTCCGATCCGCTTATTGAGCTCAGCATCGAGCGAGAGGTTGTTGGTGATGGTAGAGCCGAGGTACATGAACTGACTCACCACCTCAAGCTCGTAGTTGTTGATGATTCCTTGGGGTCCGCGTCCTGAACCATCACATTTGTTTACTTTAGGCTTATGGTTAACCCAAACTCATTGGATGCTTTAGCAAAGCGGGCCATCAGGCGCTGAAGCTAAGCTTCTGTGTGAGTGGCTAGAGCAGCATCGTCTGCGAAGAGCGTGTCCCTGATGGTGTGCAGGTACATCCCTTCTGTGGACGTCCCAAAGGCGTGCTTGAGCAGGACTGCGAAGAAGATGCCGAAGAGAGTGGAGGCAAGGACACAGCCCTGTTTAACTCCACTGCGGATTTCAAAGGGGTCGGATGCTGAACCATCGTACTGCACTGTGCCTTTCATGTCATCGTGGAAGGACAGGATCATGCTTAGCAGCTTTGGAGGGCAACCAATTTTCGCCACGATTGTGAAGAGTCCGTCTCTGCTGACCAATTCGAATGCCTTGGTGAGGTCTATAAAGACCAGGAAGAGTTGTCTGTGTTGTTCTCTGCATTTTTCCTGCAGTTGCGTGACAGAGAAGATCATGTCGATTGTGGACCTCTCTGCGCGGAACCCGCACTACGACTGTTTGTAATCTCTGTCAGCAAGAGTCTGCAGTCTGTTCAGGATGAAGCTTACGAAAACTTTACCCACGATGCGGAGAAGTGATAAGCCCCTGTAGTTGTTGCAGTCGCTTCTGTCACCCTTGTTCTGGCAGAGGAGGTCGTGCAGTTGTATGAGCAGCACGCTACATCCGCACTTGATGAGTTCTTCTGTGAAGCCATCGTTCTCTGACGCTTCACCTAGGGACATATTCTCTAAGGCCTTCTTTAGTTCGTCTACAGTAGGTTCCTGGTCCAGTTCGGCCATGAGAGGGAGGTTTACAATGGCGTTGAGGGCATGATTGTTCACGTGGTTCTCTTTGGAGTACAGTTTGGATTAGTACTCCACTAAACGCTCCATCTGCTTGCCCTAGTTGTGGATGGTATCGCCTGTGGCTGACTTCAGTGGTGCTGTCAGTTTCTTCGTGGGACCCACTGCTTTCTTTATGCCATCGTACATGCCTCTGATGTTTCCAATATCTGCTGCTGACTGGATGCTCTGACAGAGCTGAAGCCAGTATTCATTGGCACACTGCCGTGATAATCTCTGCACTTTGCTTCTGGTAGATCTGTATGCCTGTAGTGTCTTCTGGCAGGGGGATCGATTGTATTGCAGGTGAGCACTGCGACTCTCTTCTATGGCTGGCATGAGTGTGGCAGAGTTAGCCTCAAACCAGTCATTGTTCCTTGATTGCTTCTTACCAAAGATCCCTGTGGCTGTGCTGTATACAGTCTCTCTGATGTGATCCCATCTTTCTTTGGCACTGCCGTTGGGGGGGTTCTGAATCAAACGTCCTGGAAATAGCATAGCTGAATTCCTCAGCCTAGTCTGGATATGATGTTTTGCTCACATCAATGCGTGGATGACCCTCTTGCCTAGAGCGATGGATCCTCTTCGGCTGAAGCTTCATTTTGCAGCACACCAGCGAGTGGTCGGTGTCTCAGTCAGCACTGTGAGAGGTACGGGTAAGAAGCACACCCTTCATGGCTGACCGTCTTGTAATGATCAAGTCCAGCTGGTGCCAGTGTTTAGATGGGGATGCCTCCAAGACACTTTGTGCTGTGGCTTTGTCTGAAAGAATTAATTGGTGATGCTGAGGTCGCGGTACGAACACATCTCTAGAAGGTGCTGCATATTCTCATTCATCTTCCCAACGCCAAACTTGCCAAGACAGGAGGGCCACGAGTTATGGTCGGCACCCACCCTAGCATTGAAGTTGCCCAGCAAAATCAAGTTCTCTTCCTTGGGAATTTTGTCGATGAGCGAGTTTACCTCATCGTAAAACTCATCCTTGGTATATGTGGAGGATCTTAGTGTGGGAGCATAAACGCTGGTCAGGTTGACAGGCCCGTGGTGTGGAGGCGGAGGGATAGTAGTCTTCCATTTCCTTGTTGGCATCGTTCTATCATTCAGAGGCAGAGTGATCCTGACAGCGAATCCAACACCAAACTCTCTGGCTCCGTCGGAGCTCTTTCCTTGCCAGAAGAATGTGTAGTTATGTTCTCTGAGGGACCCGGAATCTGGTAGTCGTGTCTCCTGTAGTGAGTCGATGTCGATCTGGAGCCTTGCAAGTTCGTCGTTGATGACAGAAGTATTTCGATCCTCACTGATTGTCTGGAGATCATATTAAAGCACAGTCAGCATGGTCCGGACATTTCAGGTACCTAGCTTGTGGATTGAAGTCTTCCTTTTATCCAGTGAAACACGTTGGTATCTCCCACTTTCAGAAGCAACCCCAGGCGTCTGGCTCTACGCCAATAGAGCGGTGACTTATAACCGGTAAATTGCTGCCTTTCGTGTTGTGTCGACGCTGTGGAGCGATTCTGGAGTGTCCAGGGCAGAGTGATATGGAGAATCAACTGTTGCCCATGCAGTAGATCCCCGCTGTCCACGCAGCTGATGGATCCAAGGGAGAGGACAAGCCGATACCTCATGGCACCAGCTGCGTCGCAGGAGTTGCCTACCTAGATGGCAATGAAATCAATGCCAAGTCACCTTAGGGACTCCGTCTCCGGATTTTCTGTTGGGTTTACTCCCTTAGCCTTTCCCATGAGAGGGTATAGTCGCAAGGCAGCGAAGGTTTGAAATTGGAGTTTACCTTATCCTAGATGGGCGACCACCCAAGGTTAACGAGCCCCATCTACCCGAAGCATCTGGTTTTGACGCGCCAGAAACTCTCCTGTCATCCCAACTCCAGTCAGTTTAAACAGTTTACGCCACTCGTGAAGGCCTGGAGCTGGATTTGGTTGTCAGAGGCTGTATCTGACGCAAACCACTGGGAGATTTCCAAGGGAAGTGGGTGCTTATCTCCCACATCCGCCCCAGGCGATGACAACCCTTGGAACCCAACAACATAATGAGCAGCTAGTAAATAGTAGTCAATACTATTTTTACTAGCTATTCATTTTGATTACATAATGGGCAGCTAGTAAATAAAAGTATTGACTACTAATTGTCTGTTATTGCAGCGTACACTAAAGCTTTAATTTCCATTCATTATGGGGTTTGTTTTCATTTAAGACTTGCCCTGGTTACTGATAATGCGATGAAATGATTAATTCTGGCCATGTCATTTGTTCCATACAATATGATTTTGTTTCTACAAATTAATATCTCTTTGACAGTTTCATTAAGCTCAAATCTGATCAAATGTCTCAGTTCTAAACTTCATGAATTACCAAAACCAGTTTTCAAACGTTTTTCAGAGGTCGATTCAAATGAGTATACATTTACATACTCTGAGTTTAGGCAGAGAAGCCACATCTGTAAAAACATTTCACTGAAAGAACAATGTTGACGTCCATTTCATTGTGCTTGAGACATAATTCAATTTTATAACGTCTTTATATTGTAATCTTTTCATTTATTCCTACTTTTCAACAATAGTGAACACTTTTGATATATGCATTATAGACTATCTGTACAGATTTGCCATATAAGACAAAATTACATCTATATTTATTTTTAGATTTTGCAATCTTTCATATTTTTACATGCAACGCATGCAATTACATGTACCCCAATGTTCATATGTTGAAATAATATGTTTAGCTTTTCTTTTCCTTTGTACGCGCATTGGATTAAAATACTCTCACTGTGTCCGCGACACGTCAAAAAGTGTGATAATTGATTCAGCAGAAAGAAACGAAGTGCGGCTTACGTTTCTAGACTGATTTTATTAAATTTGCGTGAATTTCGGTTCAAATACAAATTTATGCCTTTTACCATATGAATTAAAGAACAAGGAAAGAGTGAATAGTATAACAAAATATTAATGTTCGCATAGAAAGAATATCTATATTGAAATCTTAACAAAGATGTTTCATCTCTTTAACTCTGAAGCCAATAAGTAATAAGTATTCTCAAAAGGAGAATAAACTGGATCATGAAATTCTCATGTTTATCTAAATGGCATTTAACATGATTGATCAATTTAATCCCACATTTACTCGTGTTTTAATATTGTGTATATCCGGAACATGTCTTCATAATAAACCAAACAACGTGACAGGACAAAATGTAAACTTTTCTCACACCTTCTTAAAATCTAGCTTGATCACGGTAAATACGCTAACACAAGTACCAAAGTTGGAAAAGGCAATATATAATTGTTGATATGCCCAATCATACCAGTAAATAATGGAAACTTCTAAATAATATTTTGTGTCTGCCTTAGTTCGCTTAATCAAGTCAGTCAAACGGACACCAAAGTGGATGTCCGCCAATTGACTAAATGTAAGCATGTTAGCTCAGGTCTTTGTTGCATTTGCTTGTTTAAGATTTAGCTCACTAATTATTACTGAACTATTCGGTCAAAGTAGCTGCCTTAAAAATAAATGTCTGTTTACTCATAATGAATGCTCACTGAGAATGAATAATGCAATTACTTTCAGAAGGTTGTTGACGTTTATTTTACAGATCCACATGACGTCATCAAGTCTTAGACGTCCGGTTTAATTATACTTTAACCATTAATGTCATATATGTGAGAACGTTGAGACACACTGATCGACTATATAAATGACCAATTTTGTTTACGATTCGGCTGCAAACATCGCAAATATAAATCATTCTGCTGTATACGCAAATATAAATCATTCTGCTGTATAATGGTAATATCTCCTAAATAAGGTTTATCTTGGCTTCGGGCTGCCGTTAAGCCTCGTCTGCACTTTGAAAATAAATCAGATCGTCTAGAGTTACACCAATGTTTAGCGAAGCAAGATTGCTCTCCAGAAATGAAAGCTGGTTCACTGGATGGCTTGTAACGGCACTTTGAATGCATTATTGGCTGCATCGTGCACAGGAAACAAGAGACAAGCGCATTTTCCATTATTGAACCTTTGATGCAGCCGACACTGGTTGGCCTGGACGTAAAAGTTCACTGGAGCGGGTAATGAACTAATGATATTGCAATACGGACCAAATTTCATAAAAATTAGTTTAAACAAAATATACAATAAGGCATCTGTGTTCATCTCAATTAAATGACGAATTTTAGGTGACAAATCATGTTTTTTTTTTAAAATAGCTATTATAGTCTAGTATGAGCAAAAGCAATTAAGATAATTGATTTTAGGGAAATGGCCATACGATCTCAAAGCAGATTTCGTTGTAAGGAATTAACCTTCCGATCTAACAACTGATTTAATATTAAGGAACTAGCCCTAAGATCGAAAAATTGATTTCAATTTAAGGAACTAGCCCTAAGGTCGTACAATAGACTTCATTTTAAGGAACTAGCCATAAGATCGCAAAATGGACTTCATTTTAAGGAAATAGCCCTAAGATCGTAACATGGATTTCATTTTAAGGAACTAGCCCTAAAATCGTAAAATGGATTTCACTTTAAGGAACTAGCCCTAAGGTCGTACAATAGACTTCATTTTAAGGAACTAGCCCTAAGATCGTAAAATGGACTTCATTTAAAGGAACTAGCCCTAAGATCGTAAAATGGACTTCATTTTAAGGAACTAGCCCTAAGATCGTAACATGGTTTTTATTTTAAGGAACTAGTCCTAAGATTGTAACATGGATTTCATTTTAAGGAACTAGCACTAAAATCGTAAAATGGGTTTCATTTTAAGGAACTAGCCCTAAGATCTTAAAATGGACTTCATTTTAAGGAACTAGCTCTAAGATCATAAAACGGATTTCATAGCCAACCTATTAAATATATTATAGTCAGTTTTGAAATGAAACCTGTTTGAAATATCACGGGTCATCTCTGGTTACCAAACGTTTTCATCCAATATATTTTGTACCATAACATTTAGAATTTCCAGTTCAATTTTTGCAATCCGTGTTCATTTGTTAATTGTGTGAGGTAGTAAATTCCAAACGACATCTATTGATATCGTTGATTTTAGAGAAAATATAGAAAACGATTATAAACCTTGGCTTTCTCTACATCGAGGAATGCCGTGCCCACATGTGCCATCATGTTACGTGAATAATAGTGGTTGTGGTATATTATGGGAAGATGAGTGTTTAACTAAGTGACGGGAGAACTTCCAAAAGACTAACATTTTGCAGCAATGTATATTATTAAATACTAAGTTTGTCAAGGTCTGCGTATTTAAATAGTCACACCTTTTGTGTACAACAAAAATTTTATTTGAAATATAATTTGGGTATCAAATAAAGTTTCCCTGTGATCACTTATCTATACGTTAGAAGAAAGAACTCCCTAGTTAAGAATTTTTAAATTAGGTGATAAAATATCAAGTTTGAGCAAGGATAGTGTATTAGTGGTTATTCTAGAAGGTCTGTTTATCAAATTTGTAAACTTTTTAGTAACATAATTTAGCTGCAGGGTTTCAGATTGAAAGTAAGTTTTCATTTAAGTCACCATTCTGAATTAATCCCGGAAGTAAACACAGGAAAGGTATTATTTTACGAGTTGGAATACTAGATTTTCTTATATTAACCACAACTCCACCCCAATAATTAGTTCTATAATGTCTAACAGGTATGTGATATCCATATATATCTATCTATTTATCATTTCCATCAATGGAATTATCAAGATGAGTCTCCGTGAAGAGAGTTATATCAATGTCATCGAAATTTTCAATGAGAAATTCAAACTTCTTTTAGATGGTATAATATTTAGGAAAACAAAAGGAAATGGGACATCTGTTCGTCCTAAGAAAAAATGAATTTATTCTATTTCTATTTAATGTATCTTAATTAGGACTGACCTGGAATTATTGGAAAGGACCTGCTAGTAACAAAATCAAAAGAAATAGAAAAATGATTAACATATCATAGTGTACAGACTAGAACTGATACCTTAAACAAAGACGACTTGACAGAGAATATAGTACTTAAGTGTGAAAAGAAAATAAACCAGAATGACGAGTATTTTTTATTGCATTTCGTAATAATGACTGTGATAGATTTAAGCCGTAGAAGTATTACAAGATTTGCAAATATAACATCGTCAGGTAGTAAGAGTTTTTGTTTAGATACACATCTATATCGAACAAGACCAAAACCCTACATGCATTATATGTAAACAGTAATGTACATCCGATTTTATTAACGACCATAGTAGATTAAGGAATGCAATGGCTTTTTCACCGTTTCTGGCAGTTTGGGTTGGCTTTGTTAGATGAACTTTCCTTGGTAACGAAATGCAAAAGTGAAAAACATAAGGAAAGTTACAAAAACACCATTAAATAAAGACATATGAATTGACGCTTGTTGAAATTATTGACGAATAAAACATTTATTTTGCACCAAGCAGACAGTTTAAAAGTAAAACTATTAAGGTCCATATCACTTAAAATATGTTACAAATGTTTGACATAGTTACCAAATTACAGTACGAATAACATTAAGAATACAGTAAAAAATATCTAATTCTGCTCCTAAACATTAAATACTGGATCTTAAGGTCTTTATTTTATCTTTTTCCCCCCGTAACTGATATATTCATAAAATGTTATGACATATTGATTCGTTTAAAGAACAATATAACTGCCAATATATACAACCACAAATGACATGATGAAGATATTGTTACATACCTATTTGCAAGGACGAATTATGATTGTGCGACCTAAAATTGGACATGGACACACAGATCGCTACGAAGAATCATATGATGCCAGTGATGAAGCCGAGAAAAAAGAAGTGTCACCATATCTCATTACAACTCAAAGTACCAAGTTATTGGGATCGCTACTGTGTTTTCTTAATTTTCGCACATTATCTTAAACTGATTCCAGTTGTTTTGTGTTTGTATACCACTAGCGGGTGATCAAAACAAGATAAATAGTGGGTAATTATTATTATGTTTTGGTTGGGTGTATGACAAAGCGACAACCGGTTGAAATACAAAAGCTGTGCAGATAAAATCGGATTGGTATGTGCCCATTGGCTCTGTGCATAATGTGATTCTACGTAGAGGCAGTTATGAGACGAGAGATGTCTATTATTTTGGTTTATATGCATAAGTTGTTTAGTATGGTTACGTGCAGTGTTAGGTCAGGATATATCTTTTATATAAGAGACCTGTTATTTTCTGAAGAATGTATTCGCTAACCTCGTGCTTGTATGTCTAGTTGGAGACCTATGTGTTGAGAAATCTTTCATGCAGCGTATTCCGAAGGTTGTTGTGAGAGAGTTTGACCCTTGATAGCCAGTCAGATGAGTTTCATGTTGGATTCAGCTTAGATTATTTGTATTCATTGTTGACATTTAGTTTACTTCTTAGCAATAAGTGATTCCAATATTTATTTTTTTAAATTTAGGCTGTGTGTGACGGGTCGTAAGAAAGAAACCCATCGATTCTGATTTTTATCTTAATCATGTTTGGAAACCATCAATCGGGTTGGTGGTTGATTTGAGGAAGTAATCGATTTTGATAGATGATGACATATATGTGACGTTTGTGTCACTCGAGAATCAGTGATCTTTAGAAAGCGTAAAGTAGTAAATTCGGAGTATGCGCATTCGTTTAGTTTTCCGTTTTAAGCATTTATTTGATTATTGTGATTACTTGTTTAATTATGGGAAGTAGGTGCTGAGATTATAGTCCTCAGACCGAAATAATTAGCCAATTACTAGAAGCAAAATTCAAGGAGTGAAGTGTTAATGGGTTTCCCTGATGCCATGGTTTTCTTTTAGTGAATCAAGGTCAGAGCCGAATGAGTGTCCCTAGTGATCAGTAGTTCCTATTACAATTTAGCTGTCTATATTGATTGTGTTATCCCATGTGCTGTATTTATGATTGGAGACTGGTAAATTATACAAGGGATTACACAAGAAGGGACAGTCCCACCGTCGACAGACATCGTTTATTATTGCTATGGTGGTAAATGTGGTGCAAAGTTCAGGCGAAATGTTGCTTAATATCATGATTCGACTGGACTAACCTCTCTGTACTAGGTGGTTGAGTTGTGTAAAGTTTCACGGCCTGATATGTTGTCGGTAGGTTCCGATAAGTTAATGAAGAAAATTCCTGCAGTTGTGCGCTTTACGGACAATTGGGAAGTTGTGAGATTTGTGGTTTTATATTAGTTAGAGTAAAATTATTTTATAGAATGGACAAGATGGACTGTCCAATTTACAAAAGTTTATGTATGGGAACCTTTAGAATCAGGAGAAACATAAAACTCCTAGAAATATTCTCGCCAAGATTTGAAATCGCCCGGTCAAGAAATCCCTTTGATTGTTGTAATATCAATACATTCGAAAATAATAACTTTCTTGCCATTAGCATCTTAAGCAGTTCCAATTTCGTTCCGTTCTGATGATCGACATTAAGGTGGAAAAGGTATGTCTGGATATACGTATCATTGGATGATGGCACCTCGGGACCAAAAGGGCTATTAAAGCTAAAGCTCGCAACATATAAAAATGAACTTAAATTAAGGCTGTTAAAATTCGGCAAAAGGTATTTTAGAAAACAAGGGAAAGGCAAATGATATCAATTTCTTCAAATATATGGGCAAAATTTGATATGTAAACCTCATTCGCTAAAAGAGTTTTATGGTTGTACATTATTATTAAATTCGTCATTTTGTTTACAACAACAACAAAAACACCATATGGTGGAACCTGACACAGCAGACATGAATGTGCTCATCTGTCAATGGATGCTGGTAAGATATCTACTATGGTCGAGGTTCACTCTGCAGGAAGACTAGGGTTCGGCCAATGTGTGTATGTGAGAAAGCTTGCCAGTAGCTTCTTGTGGCGTTAAAGCCTACAACGACAGCAACACTCTTCAGGATATATACTGGAGTCTGGTATCATTTTCGGTTTGTTCCAAATAAAGGTTATCACTGTAAAATGATAGGCTTGATATTATGAAGCTTGTGTATGAAAGATGTATTCAGCATATTCAGCCATCTCTAAAAAGTATGCTGATATCATATTTTAGGTCAGAATATGAAATATATCTTTTGGATAGGGGTGAATGAAAGGCAGCATCGTAAGTTACATTGTTCATTTTATTACCTTAAATATCAATGGTAAATGGTTGCTACAAATGCACTGATAAAAGGTTCAACTTTGGAAAATGGGATATTTATTATGCCGTGCTACTATATTGTGCCATATGCTTTATAAAAATCGAAAAATATGGCAACTCCTTGTTCTCCCGTGCTGAACATTTCTTTAACAAATGCTTAATGTCTGATAATATGTCATGCTTTGCCTCTCTGTATTACTATTGGAGGTTTTAAAGTGCCTCTCTGCATTACTATTGGAGGTTTTAAAGTGTCTCTGCATTACTATTGGAGGTTTCAAATTATTTTGTTGCACTGAAATGCAAGAGAAGTCAGTCATCTATCATCCTTTCCACGTTTTCTAACCTCAGCTAGTTAGAGATATAGGACGCAAATTTTAAATGGTCGATATGGTCCTTTCCTGGTTAAGATGCTTATATCTATATTGCTCCTTGCTAGTGTCCCAAATTGTATTGAAAATGTTTAGTAGTGCATTGACAACTGTATCGGATAACGGTTTTAAAAGTTGATACATAATATCATTTTGAAGTATCGTTGCTCGAACAAGAGAGTCCTTACATGTCTCACAGTAACAAGTTTAGTGTAATCTTAAGCGTTCGTGTAGTTTGAAATTTAATAACCCAACTATGATCAATATAGGTAAATCGATGCATTCCATCATTAGAAAGTTTTTAACTTGTCGTTGCGGTAAATGTTGATTTGTTTTACATACCATAGATCTAACAATATCGAGTATTGTGTTTGTTAGTCAGACTTATTTTTTTATTAAATTATATGCTTTTGAAAATTGTATGTGGGACTTCATCTTGTACAAAATCGAGTTCATTTTCTGCTTGACCTGAATCCGTGTTTTATTCCGTAAGCAAATAATACACAGCGAATAGCCTCCGATGAGAATGAATTAACCGTTATGATTATTATGTTGGCTTTATTCAATGTCATTTTATATACCAAATTGTATGTTCTAATTATAACCAAGATTTTATTTTGTAAGCACTAGGGATATTCGAGAAGGTAAATTTGCATTAGGATTTTGCCTAGAAAATACTGTTATAAGCCAAGGACCCTTACTTGACAGAGCGGTTGTCAAACCCTGGCGCGATTCTCGCTAGAAGTCATAAGTTTACCCCAATTTTCCAAAGACATCCATACAACTTCAGTTGTAAATTAGAAAGTCTGACGTGTCCATTCTATACCTAAATTTTACTCTAGTTAATGCAAGGCCACATATAAAACAACCTGTCAAATATATATCAACCGCAAATCTGCATGTTTTATCTTCATCATGTTTCCGTACCACCAACCGTTCGCGCCTTAGAAAATATCCGAGTATCTCCTAACACTGGGAAACTGTTTTAACACCGCCACCTCAGGCTAGTCATTGTGTGCTTTCCAGGCATATTTCGCCAATATAACTGCACCACATTTGCACCCATGGCGACATAAACGGTATCTGCCAAGTCCCTTCTTATTTATTCATTTGTGTAAGTTACTGATTTCCTACCGTAAATACTGCACTGCAGTCACACCACCAATGTATACCACTAGATTTTAACATGGACTATCTTACTTTTATGGAATTATTAATTCTTTTCCCTGGGAATGATTATAGCTCATAAGAATTATTGGACAATAATATTTATTTATATTTTACTCGGAATTGAAACACCGGAATAGAATTTTCTGTAGTCGACATTTCAGTTCTATACTGACTACAATATAAGTCATCGCCTTCCATTTTGTATTTCGTCGGGACTTGAACTTAGATTCATTAGAATATTTTATTACTAGGACCTCTAATTTTTAATTCTTGGATTATTCCTGAATTATTTGTGGATTTGATTCTTTAAACCGAAAGTTCGTCTCCTCATTTCTAAATTGTTTTTATAGGGAAATAATATATTCGTTAAATTGTATAAGAGCCTAAACACGTAACATGGAAAATTAGTGGCTAGTCCGGGATTTGTGAGATTTGTCTGTAATATGTCAGAACACTTGTTTTTGATAATTGAATTCTCCATGTTTAAAAAAAAATCCCAAATATTATTTTGCAAATTTCTAATTTTTAATGAAAGAAGCAAGCCTTTTTACAATGTCATCAAAAGTTGAAATCTTTATTTCAAGTTCTACCCTGTAACAGTTACAGCTTTCGATAAAAAATGAACTAATTCAGTTTACCAGAAAATATGTTCTTCCTGAGGTAAAATCGTAATTAACGAAGCCAGAAATACAATATATTTAGGTCCAGTATTTGATAGAAAAGGATGTTTTGGATAAAAGTGCTTTGCTTTCGATCAGTAAGTCTTATCAGACTCTGATATAAACGTAATGGACTTTCAAAAAAGTAAAATACAAGATGGAATTAGAGTTAATGAAGCCGGAACTTCAGAAAGATAAAGAAGAAAAACAAATGCAGCTGCAGTTGCAATTGGAGAAAGAGAAAGAACAAATGTTATTAAAAAAAGAAGAAAAACAAATGCAGTAACAGTTTGAGAAAGAGGAGAGAGAGACAGGAAATATTGAAAGAAAAACAAATTAAATTATATAAGGAAGAATGAGAGAAAGAAAGAAAAATGTAGTTACAAAAGAAAACAGAGAAATAGAGAGAGATATGTAAATGCGAAGAGAGAAGGAAGAGAGGGAATGTCAGTTTGCTATAAAAGAAATGGAGCTGGCAAAATGGAAAGCACATTCCAACTTCATATACTAATTTAAGTTTTGATGTTGCAAATAATATTTTAATAATGCCCCATCCCAGATAAAAAGAATTAGAGAAATATTTTACTCGTTTTCAAAACGTTGCTAAAAATTGGAAATTTCCAAGGAAATGTGTACTTATTGATAAAGTTAGTGATATTTACCATACACTGTCATTTCACCAAAGTGCTGACTATGATCTGGTTAAGGAATGCATCTGATGCGTTAGTCTCTGAGGCTTATCAGCGAATATTCAGGAACTATAAAAAAGATGCTGGACAAAGTCATATCGAAGTCGCAAGAGAAAAGGAGTAGTCATTTGATAGATGGTGCTTATCCACGAAAGTTGAACACGATTATGAAAGATTCAAACAACTTACATTGCTTGAAGAGTTCAAAAGCTGTGTCCATAGTGATATTAAATCTTATCTTGACGAGATTGAAACCTTTGAAAACGCTGATTGTACTGCTGATAAGTATTATTTAACTCATAACGTTCCTTTTGTGGTCATCTCTTCCACTCGGCAGTCTTCTGGCAGAAATGTATTTCAGCCTAACACAAGCCCTTCCAAATCGCAATTAGCCACAACGTTTGAAAATCATGCTTAAGATACACTTGATCACAGATCCTTGTCTACTCCAACGTATACCTATTGTAAAAAGAAAGGACAAGTTATTTATGGTTGCTACAAATTGAAAAGGTCTTCCCTGATTTATACCTAGTCTATGCAGGCAGTTAGCAGAACTATGGCAAATAAAGCTCGTAAGAATGATGCTCATCAGGAAAGCATTCCTTTAATGACAGATGTCTTGGTCAGGCTCTTGATGAGGTCACTCTCACTCCATGTTTGGATCAATCAAACTATATTGATTAGAGTGATCCTCTTTAAACTACTCATCCCCTTTATTCTAATCAGGGTGATAAACGACGCTCACTTGTCGTCGAACAGGAAAAGATCCTGAGATATCCGGTTTGTTTCAAAGGGCTAATAGTGAAACTGAATCCACTAAAGTTCCTGTATGTAACCTCATAAAAATGGAAATATTATGAGAAAATGGAGACCGCCCTAGGTCCCTGGGTGGTGACGAGTGGTCATTGAACTATCAAATTGTAGTTAGTAAATCTTACAGACAGGAATTACTTAGTCTGTCCCATGAAACTCTTTTGGCTGGTCATTTAGTGATTAATACAACTTATCACAAGATCTTGACTCACTTTTAATGGCCAAATATGAAACATGATGTTTCTAATATTTTTAGATACTGTAGATCGTTTCATGCTTGTCAAATGATAAGAAAATCAAATCAGAAGATACCCACATCTCATCTGCAACCTATTTCTGTTTTTGACTAACCGTTTAGTAGAAATATGGTAGATTTTTTGTATGTGCCTTACCTAAGACTAAGTCCGGTAACCTATACTTGTTGACCATAATGTGTGCGTCAACAAGAGTTTCAGAGGTATATGCATTGAAGAATGTTAAATCTAAAACAATAGTAAAAGCGTTAAAATGTTTTATTTACTCAAATTGGACTTCCCAAATCTGTCAAATCTGATCAATGCTCAAATTTTATGTCCGGAATTTTCAAACAAGTTATGTCAGAATTAGGCATCCAATAATTCATATCTTCTGTCTTTCACCCTGAGAACCAAGGGGCATGTTGAGTTATGTTGGTTTTACTGAATTCTCGCCTTCATTTGAAATAGACATTATGGGGAAGAGAATAAATCCGTGGCATGTGGATTGGAGTTGAACTGTTTAGTGTCTATGTATCTCTTTCTCACGTGTCTGTCATTGTGAATTTATTTATAATATAAGTTGGTCTTATTAGAACTTTTATGTAGAGTCGGGACCATTTAGCTTGATGATCGTATTGGATTTGTCTTTGATTCACACTTTCTGTGCCTTACTCAAGGCTATCTTGTTTGCAAAATTAAGTCTACTTTCCAGCTCTTCAGCGTAGCTATTCATTCATTTTCTATTGTTTTTTTGGATCTGTAATTCCAACATAAAGATCAATCTCTAAGACAAGAATGCATACCGAATATCAGATAGTAAGGCTTATATCCTTTACTGTTATGCTTTGTAAGAATGTATATTGAACATCAGAGAGTACGGCAGACATCCTCTACTGACATGTTTTTTTGTGTTGTTACCAAGGTTAAGATGAACGACATAGGACCTTGAGGACATGTACATCGGAGTTTGACTGTTCAATGACTAAGTATTTCTTTCGCAGTTGTCTTTAATTGTGGATTTATCTCTAATACCAGTTGGTCTTACTAGGACTCCATCACTTTTATGGAGAGTCGGGACTTTATAGCTTGAATTTCGTATTGCATTTGTTTTTCATTTCACCCTTTCCGTGCCGTACTGAAGGCTATCTTTTTTTTTGCAACGTCAAGCCTAATTTTCAGCGCTTCAACGTACCCATTTGTTCATTTTGTGTTGTTATTTGGATCTGTAAATCCAACATAAAAATCAATGCTAAGAAAAGAATGCACCGAACATCACAAAGTAAGGCAGATATCCTTTACTGCTATGCTTTCTAAGGATGTATATTGAACATCAGAGAGTACGGCATATATCATCTACTGCCATGTTTTGTTGCATTGTTAACAAGGGTAAGATAAACGACATAGGACCTCAAGTTCAATTTTCTGCTTTTTCCAAATAGTTCCCAACATGTCCAGTAAAGTTTGGTTATAACACTTTACCATTCAATTTCCAATGCGGGCATATTGAGTTGTGCGTGTTTTATCAGCTAGAGGCGGACTATGAGTGTTTTCTCAAAGTTTTGTCTCTGGCCAATATTTTTCCTTTCTGTGAATCCATATTGTACACTAAGGTTTTCGAACAAACTGGCGATTTCCTTCGCATGCAAATATGAAAGTTCTAACGGCGCAGTATATATTCAGACATGTCTTTGCATGATGAGCAAAGGGCATTTAATACAAAAAAAAGATTGTTTCATAGTATACATCTTTAAATGACAAGTAAATGGACAAATGGTATAAAGAATTTGGCTTACGTATTGACTTTTAATGCAGAAATGTAGACAGTATCCTTTGCTCGAATATAGATAAATGTGTACGGTGGGCAGAAAGAAAGGCAGCTTTGACATTTGAAATGATCACATAGCCAACTGGTATCTTACTCCCATACATTGTCCTGCAAGGAGAACTTATTTACGGACCGTTGCATAAAGTATAAAGCAAGCGGAAGGTTGATGTACCACATCGTCATGACACGGCTCTAAATGCACAAATAGCTGCCACACGTTCCACATTACGTTACCTAATTTTCTTGGAAAAATCATCTTGTGCGTATTGCATAAACATTGCATGAAGCTGATATAGGTTCAGATACTTTATCCGTTTCATTAACATAACAGGCACGAAGCAAGCACGACGCAGAAATTAAAAATGTAGTTACAGTTATGATATGCATACATGCATAGTGTTGTATTGGTTCTAAGCAAAGCTATCATGGAAAATGGCTAGAGGAAATGGGTTAGCACATATTACTAAGCAAAATGCGTTAACTATACATGCTGTTTATATTTATTCATGTCTGAATATATCCAGTTTATTAATTCGTTGACAGTTTGCTCTCCCTTTTACAGGCAATTTACTCGTACTGTTTGCCATTGCCCGAAGTCCTCGTCTGCGGAGCATGACAAATTTCTTCTTGGCAAATCTTGCAGTTGCTGACTTTTGTGTTGGAACCTTCTGCATTCTTCCTAGCCTATCATTCACACTCTCCCAGAAATGGATCCTTGGGCAAGTGAGTATGGGGGAAGAGGAGGGTAGGAAGAGGAGTTAATGGAGAGTTTGTGAATGTGCAAGTACTTTTCATACATACTTTTAAACTGTATCTCGTGTCAGTTTCCAAAAGAAACAAACCAAATTTTCAAATGAACTAACTAGTGAAAAAATATAAACAGGAATGGAGAAGAAGACATGAATGCATGAGTAATACTGTTTCAGTTGACAGGAAGTGTTATGTATGTTTAATTAGTGCTATTTGTTGGCATTTGTAATGCTTATATGTTATATACATCTTTGCATGTGTTTGACCGTGTCCGAAATCAAGCTGACTGACCAGAGTTTTTTTAAATCTTCAAACCAGAAAATATATAGCTATTTTTCTGTATGGTTGTGTATTAAATATTCAGATTAATATTGATGTTAACGTGTCTACAGAATTAGATTTAAAATATAATGTCTCTAATATAATCCAGGAAATTTCTATATTGCAAGTTTCCATTAGTGACCGTATATTTCCAGAAAACGGCAATTGCGACCTAGTCCAGTTAGGTGGATAAATAGAGTGGTTGATCTAAATATTATCCATTCTTGTCTTAGCATCTTGAAGCAAAAATATTCTTATTGTTGTGTTCAGTATTACATTTTTGGTGATCGATTTACTCAAATTATTATTCACTGTGATTACAAAGTGTTTTTTCAATGAAAATCTTTGACAGGAACATTAATTTGCTTCGGAATTTTAATGATTTAAGGGAAGAATATGTTTTGATTATATGCTTGTGATAATCAAACTAATGTTAGTGCATCATTACTCTCAAGGTCCATGGTACATTAGCATAAAATATACTTGCACATGAACACATTTAATATTAGAACTTGTTTGGATCAATTGGAAATTTACACATTTTGACTTGTGATTGAACTTTTAGGACTATCCAGAATTTAATTTACGATACAGTAAGTTTTTTGTATACTTTCGCGTTGTTTTTGGGGGTAATACATTACATATTGAACGTTACAAAACTTGCTTGTTTTTATTATTTTTTGTTGCTTACTTTGAGTCCTTAGAGTTGTAACAATAAACCATTATTGCCACTGGTTTCACTCTAGTTTAAATGCAGAGTGTATGTTTGAACTCTGTCTTGTGAATCCATAAACTACATAAATAATGATATTTTGTCAATAATTGATGTTCCTTCTGGGAACTAGTCCTTTTACTGAGACCATATTTTATTACTAGTATAGTCCTAATATCATGTGAAGGAAGATAGCATTAACAAGCCTATAATGTTGCATAACCCCGACCTTGTCTAAATTTTTAACTAGTAAACAAATTATCATCGGAGTCTGTCAACACTTACAATATAAGTAATAGTTTTCTTGTGCTATCTTGTAGATAGGGTATCAGTCGAAAAGAGAAAATCACGAGGGTACAAAATATGAGAACAGTCAAGAATACTAAGTTTGTTTACTTTGTTTTCTGTCACTGATACGCCCGATACACATATTAACAATTAATTCATGTCTCAAAGAGTGTTTCTACTGGAATGACGAAATGAATGCAACATTCATAATTAATTTCTTGGGTACTTTTATACATTTGGCCATTAAGACAGAGTGCATTATTTAGAAACATATGTTCTGAAGGTATTTAATTGTGCATGTATGCTTTCAGGTGATGTGCAAGCTATATTCGTTCGTGTGGAATCTGAGTTACACAGCATCGATCATCATTCTCACAGTCATCGCTTTGGAGAGGTACATAGCAATAAACCATCCCCTGAGAGCACGCCATTTCCTGACTAGAACCAAATTAAAAGCCGTCCAGGCTATCATATGGATCGTATCAGCCGCCTACAATACTCCCTATCTGTTTGTTTTTGACACATTCACTTATAATGGGGTCAACTTCTATTGTTATCCATCTTCTATGGAGATAATTAAAGGCCTGACGTTATCAAATATTATCATGTGGTATTTGATCCCGTTAGTTGTGATGGGATTTATATACTTTCGCATCGCCTCGACATTGTGGCGCACAACTGCCATGGAATCCATCCGAATGAGGCAACGTCCGGAATTTAATGTAGACAAAGCAAACCGAACCGAAGCCGCGAATGTATTATCTATAAATCAAGTGTCATATAAATGTGACGAGAGACAAATTTCGTATGCCCATGTATCCCATGATAGAATTTCAAGTGAAAATGAGGCTCGGTATTCCAATATGGATGACTATAATTACTCATCGGAAAGCTGCAGCGTACGATGTGATCGGATGACTATCTGTCACGGAAAACGTTCATCACGTAGACGTTGCAGATCCAGCGGAAACGGTATGAATATAACGCAGCCAGCAATAATATCGGAAACACCTAATGTATCTGACCTGTGCGTGGAGTCTTCAAGAACAGAACTTTGTGTTCATAATAATGATGAGTTTCGTAGGGGCCGTTCTAGGTGCAGACGGACGTATTTATCGAGCTCAAAACGAGTCACTCGTGCAAGAAGAAGTGTAATTCGCTTGCTTATAGTTGTCGTTTCCTCCTTTGCAATTTGTGTTCTTCCTCATCACATCAGATTACTCTTTGTTTACTGGAATATTGATGTTCTTCCGGCTTATGTAATGATTATTTTGTCTCCAGTTTCCTTCATTATTCTCTTCCTGAATAGTGGCCTTAATCCCATTCTTTATGCTTTACTTTCCAAGAATTTCAGGCGTAGTTTCTTCGAGTCATGCTTGTGCAAAAGTAACTGTAAATGTAAGACTACTCCACGAAAAATCGACAACAGGCCGTTCCATTAAAGCTTTAAATTTAAGTATGTTCAATGTAGAGAAGTTTTACGTGTATTCATTTATGTTAGATGAGTCGTATTTTCCACGAGACATATGTTTGAAGCATTCGTAGTATTATGAAACTGGAGTGCAAAATCTTGGACATAAGACATGAAATGCACAGTCTCCATTGTTTTGAGAACGAGAAAAGCGACTCTTTATTTGCTTGATGAATGGCATGGCATAAATGAATCAGTATTAACTGATCCAATTAATATTTATACAGAATATATCTGAAATGTTTATAATAATAATAATAATAATAATAATGAAAATTATCATAAATGTCAAAGCTACGGTAACTTTCGAATAACCATATCAAATATAATCCATATATATATATATATATATATATATATATATATATATATATATATATATATATATATATATATATATATATATATATATATATATATATATATATATATAGGGGCCCCGAGTGGCCGAGTGGTCTAAAGCGCTCACCGTTACGGATCACTGCCATCTCACCTCTGTCTGCGTGGGTTCGAGTCTCGGATTCGGCTAATGTGAGTATGTGAGAAAGCTTGCCAGTAGCTTCTCGTGGGTCGGTGGTTCTTTCCGGGTTTTCCCGGGTTCTTCCTCCACCATTAATACTGGCCGCCATGTATGGCCTATCGTGTGCTGAAATATGGCGTTAAACCCTACAACAACAACAACAACAATATATATATATAAAATGAAAAAAGCATAATACGAAAAAAAAGAAAAATAGGTGAAAACATAATAAAAATTAATGGTGGAAATATGTTATCATATGAGAAATTAGAGAATGTATAAATATATTACAAAACATTTAGAAATAGAAATTATGGTAAGTATCATTCACTTATTTATAAGATATTGTTTGCAAAATGACATGGGAACAGGTCAAATATATGGGCTAATTGGTTCACATGCTTGACAATAATAACCGTGTAACGCCTCAGTTTTAAACTTTACAGGGTGATAGTTATCAGGAAAAGGTTTTAAGGATTAATAAAGTAATGTTTGGATACCCTGCAGTGCATCAATACTAGACTTGTAGTTGCTAAGAAATTAGGCAAACGTTATTTGACAATTATGTACCTAAACTAAGGATTTACAATGAATTTTTTAAAAAAATAATAAAACTTTGTATAATTGTCTTTAATATATTATGTACAGTCGATATAGCTAATTATGTTGCATTAGTCATTGTCATTTTCAAGTTAAATGAAGATGAATATGGGAAAATAGGCACAAATAAATCCCGATTAAGCCTATGTAATTATTACATGAAACTGGTTGCAAACTTAATTTCGCGTTTAAACATAGCCTGATGCAGATACGTTTTAACAATAGCCAAAACAGTTTTTAACATAGAAAACAATACATAAATGAAATTGCTAATAATTTTCCTTCATGTAAGTAATTTATAGTAATATGCAAGATATCTAACTTATAGTAAATTTATAGTAACACAAAGGTAGTATGAGCATTATTCAATAAAAAACAATTAATGAAATATATGAATGAGTAGGAACATATGGATTCATTTGCAAAGATGAATGAGACTAGAATATATCCGATTCAGAACTGGAGTTAAAATCTCACTAGATGTAGAATTACAAAGATAATTATAAAATGTTTGAGACGTTATGAAACATTTCAATTCATAAGCTCGGATACCTGTGAATTACTTCCTTAGAATTGCCCTAATTTTATATGATAGTTGTGAAGAAATAATTCAGCTTAAATAACTAACAAATTGAATTCTGCAAAGTGTAGCGTACTCAGACTACCACATGATGTAGTCTACAGATATAAATTGTTGATGAGTAGTTATTATGAGATGATGACATGTTTCTAACGATTGAATCGGGAATAAGCGGAGGAATGATTTCACCCTGACATGCAAAAGAAACCTTCGATCTTTATTCTAATGCGGAAAGCGAACATTCCGATCTTAATGATAAAAAGTATTACAACCCACAACCCAAAGCTCCTATTTCTTATAAATATTCCAATAACTTATATTGATGGGCAAGGTGCCAAAACTGCCGGTAAATTACAGAAAAGCATGAAATAAAACACATTATGGAAATTATTACACTATGGAATAATGATAATGAATTCGTTGGAATTTTCTAAGTTGATTTAGGAATTACGGTATAACTTCATGATATTTTAAACACGATTTATAAGCAAATGAAATTTTAGTACCCATTTTGTCCAATTTATCACCAATAAACAAGCGGTTACTTTTTGTTCTGAATATATATATATATATATATATATATATATATATATATATATATATATATATATATATATATATATATATATATATGTGTGTGTGTGTGTGTGTGTGTGTGTGTGTAATATATGTATGTATATATATATATTTGTGTGTAATATATATATATATATATATATATATATATATATATATATATATATATATATATGTCACCTTGCATAATTAAAGTTATAACACTTTTTTCTTCAAATTATCTTATATTGCTATTTCTGTCATCTGAATAGGATGACTTTAAATACGTACATTATTTTCTAAAGTCTCTTGTCATTGAAATTCATATGTGAGCTCTTAACCAGACAGATATTTGAAAGTGTCTAAGACTCCATGCTATTTTAGCAAAGTTTGTGGCTTTAGTTGTTCATCATCTAAATTATGACAGCCGTCAGTAAGAAAAAGTATATGTTCCATGATGAGCTACTAACATTTTGAACCACGCATCTATCGTTTTAATAAGGATAGAATGTTATGAAATCATCGTATGTGGCTGTCAATGTGTATTTAACTCTTGTTGTAAAAAAATTGGACATGTTACAAAGTAAAAGTCTGAAGATCCTGTATAATCGGTTCCTTATAAATCCTGTGGATACTCCTCATGTTCATTAATGATTTCATCACATATTATCATTTTCATCTTCTGAGAAGATGAAAACTCCTTTCTTTCATCAAAACAAACTCTCTAGAATCAACCTGAGAAATGTAAATCAGTGATTGCTCTATCTGTAAGACAAACCGAACAAGAAGCAGATGTACACGTAGTTCTCAAAAACAATTTAAAACTCCTTTCTTTCATTAAAATCAACTCTCTAGAATCAACCTGAGAAAAGTTAATCAGTGATTGTTCTATCTTTACGACAAACATAACCAGATATAGTGCTTTCTTTTTATTTAGTTTAATCTTAATTTTGACTTTTCCTTGTTCGTAAAGTGTGAAATAATTATTGGTTAAAAGGAATTAATAGCCTAAAGAATTAGTATTGCTAAATCACATTTTAAAGTATTTAGCCAGTTGTTTAAATACTTCTATAACTAATTAACAGATCGTTGATCAATGTATTTTCCAATGAACTCTTTTGATTTCAATTATTTCAATTTGCCATTTGTACAAATTTCTTTTCTGGTTTCTTCTTTTTTAATATACACATATAATACATGCTATGCAAAGAACGATAGTCTTCAGCAAAACTGTATACATTCCCGATGTTTGATTTTTAATTACGCTTTTGTTCATTAATTTGAATACGTCTCGCAAATTCATAAGTATGTATTATAAGTCTATGAACACGCATTTCTTATATGAGTTTGTCGTTTAATTCATCTTTAAAAAGTCCACGTATCTTCTAGTTTTGTATGCTATCTATTTTTGTTGCCGCTTGTTTAGTTAAAACAGATTATTTTTCAGCATGAAAAACTAATATTATTTATCTCGGGACACATTCTTACTTTTGCTCTCTTTCTGCGATATTCCATTTTTCCAAACATCTATATATGAGTGATTTAAAGAAGGCTACATACTAACAATTGTTTCTCCTTTTGAGTTTAATGTATGCTTTTAATCATGCTTGCTTCATCAAATAATGTAATTTTCTATGTAGTTTTTAGTTTACAGTATAAACAATTCTTTACAGCGGGTTTGGCATAATAATTCGTCTACTAAAGGCGTTGCAAATTTCTTTTCGTCTATACTTTCGTATGTAAACGATGTAATTTAAACAAACAGTGGGCTATGTTGTCTGATGTTAGTGAGTAGTTAATGTGGTCGAATGAGAGAAAATGTGACCTAACATTAAAAAAACAGGCTTTGGCGATTGAGGGACACAAAAGGCTTAAACATCAATGTGCATGTCTAGGGACAATGTGAATTGAACACGGGACTGTCTAGGGACAAGGGGAACGTTAATATGAATAGGCCTGTCTAGGTACAAGGGACTTGAACACGAATTGTCCTGTCTAGGGACAAGGGTTGCATATGACCAAACACAAGAGAAACAAAGACAAACATATACATATATACCATCAAACAACTAAACAATATGCAATTATGTAGCCATGAAAAGGGCATTTTTATTTTAGTTGTTAACACTACGCAGTTATCATAGGGAACATCAAGCAGGTCTTCTTCTTTTCCTCAATTTTTGTCTGATATCCGGACCGTAGATTAATAATCGCCTAAGACGGCCTAGCCTCTCCACATAGACACTTCGTTTCCAAATGGTCGCATATGTGATCTCGGTGATATTCCATGATGATTTCACACAAATGGATAGTTCGGATACAACAGCATCAACTCTATGAGGGTAGAGGACTGTACCTTAGTCCACATCTTGTGTCGAGAAGAAGTAAATTGAATGAGGTGGGCCGCGGATATGTATAGTTGAATATCAGACCGAAACTGATTGACCTATTTCACCAATCCAAACACGAGTTACAAAATTCAGACACAGAGCAGAGTCTTTCTTCTAATCAGAAGATAACTACCTGTGACGTCACATAGACTATATAGGTGCGATCGCGTCTGTGCGCAGAAAACTGGTGCGTCATTGTTGGAACATGACGGAAACTAAGAACAAGATTAATTACGGTGCACTGGCCGTGGAGACAAGGAGTGATGGCATATTAGCAGCTACTAAATAATACCCAGTCCTGCCCAAGAAGAAAACGATCTTAATTGAGATTTAGTATATTTTCGCTCTTCACAATAATTCGTTATGGTAGCAGTATCTTTGCCGCCTTCTCCTTCCTTACAGCAAGGCGAGGATTTTATTAGACGAAAGCAGAAAGAAGAATGGAGAAAAGTTTGCAACAGCAGAAAGAAGAAGAACAAGCCTTTTTAATTTAATAGCGAGAAGAAGAAGAAGCAAGACGTAACAAGAGGAAGAGGAAGAAGCAATGTCTGTGAGAGAAGGGGAACAGTAAACGTTAAACGGTCACGGTACTTTTAGATATTTTGGCAGAGTTAATGGGTCTCAAACAAATGTATCAGACACCTTTAACCAGACCCAAGACAAAAATCCTTCCCGAACCAAACAGTCCAACCGAGTAAACTATCCCATTGCCCATGAAATACCAAATGTAGTTATCTCTACTGAATCACTGATAGTAGCAACCCCAGATTATTCCGGGACGGTAGCAAAGGGATAAAGAAGATAAAGCTCATTACTTTTCGTTCCTGAGTTTGTTTTATTAACAAATATCATATGTCTTTTTTCAGTGTCACCCAAATTTCTTCATAAGAGTGACTATCCAAAGTTTGCCAAATCAAGCTAAACTTCAATGCATTTTATCCCTTCATGGATATGTGTGAGTGCGCGACTATGGGTCCTTATTTTTGTAATTATAAATATCAAAACAAAGAGACATCTAAGTTAATTTATATTTCTGGTCAATTCTCGTAGAAGTTACAATCAAATTTCACAACACATCATTTAAAAATACACGGGCTTCTTTTCTTTTCACTCTCTATTTATTGGAATTTCTTCACTGTCGCAGACTTTTCCTCTTCCTCTTCTTCTCGGTATCTTCTAATCTTCATTTCGGCTCTTTCTGGACGGGAATAGGATTTTCCTTTTTGGAGGGTACAACTTTTTATATTTAGATCCCTTTCCTCCTACTCCCCTTGTTGCTTGGATCGGTTCTTTCTATTCTTCGGGCGGTCTGAAGAACAATGTCTTTTCTCTTAACAATGATAACAGGTATCTTGTTTTTGTTCTTTATTGGCGCCTGTCTTACTTTGATTTGTGTACATTCTGAAGACCAATACACATTCGTCTGACACATATAGCAAGTGTATTAATTTTGATTTCGAAAAGAGGGGGAGTAGTCCGTCGGCATTGCATATCGAAATGTGCAGGATGTTTGGTCTCTAAACCCTGTCTTGAGGAAGAACAAGAACGTGTGTCCAAACCAGCTTGTCAGTGAATTTTTGTCAGCCCAAACATGTTAGCAACAACATCTCAAAACGCAAGGTTCACGGCACAAAATTGCTTGTCAACTTCTGAAATGGTGTTATTGTTGTGAATAATTCAAACGTACCAATATTGCCACGGAACACGTTTCTTAAGGAAAGAAGCGATGTCCCATTAGTCGCCAAATCGTGGACTTGAAATATCAGTGCTACATTAAAAAATACCAACCCATACAGGAGGAGGAGGAGGAAGATGAACAAACTAAATGAAACTTCATTTGTTTAGATATCGAATGCATGAAACAGACCGGCAATCACATTCCTAATTTCTGCCTGACTCACTGAGAGTTCGAGAAGGGCATCTAAGAACCGCGCTTTTGTCATTCTCCTCACTGTAGCAAGATTCCTGGAGGACATTAAATAATCTTTCGAGGCCCTAACATGCTGATCGGCACAATGTGGAGTCAAGAGGATATCGGACGTTATTCAGGGTGTCATTGCTATGACATGGTGATGGTGTACAATTTATCGGGATACGAACAGCCTAAAGTCACTTTGAACGGAGCCGAAGTAATTTTCACGGAAGTAGGACAGGTGCAGTTTAACAATTCAGTGAGTTACATGGAAATGTCATAGATATTAAGGCCTAAAACGTTTTGAATGAAAGAAATAGCCAATGAATATTGTCCACCCTTTGTCAATACAGAAGCCAATCAACACGCCGTTCTTCCACATTTGCCTGATGATCACCACTGCGACCCAGATATCGTGTATTCAGAAGAACGGTAAGTTTTCTCCGATTGGTACCAAACTAACGCCTGGGACCACTTGAACTTTCAGAAAGAAATGTTCAAGTACTGTCGATCCAACACTGACATGTTGTGGCGTTTCTGTTGACCAATTCAAGAATTGTTCATAGAGTACGAAGGGATCGATACTTTGAAGTAAGCCTGCACAGTTGCCAACGCATTTTCTTTCTTCATGTCAGGGAAGACCCTGACTGTCATCCGTCCTCAAGAGGCCAATTTTGTCAAACGTCAATACTCGGTCAAAGGTTTACGCTGTCTACATCATCTGTGCGACAAGGAAGACAAATGTATCTAACATACCCGAAAGGAGGAGGCGAAAAGAACATTGGAAACTATTCCGTGGATAGCTGGGACATCGTAGGCCCTAAGACTGTGTAACCGTTTAACCGCTGCTTTCTTCACAATTGTCCAATCTCCGTCCCTCAACGTGACACCAAAAATCAGTTTCTACAACGCACCATAGAAGACTTGTAATCGACCACTTGTCAGCGCCGCTTAAAGTTAGAACAGCAAGGATGCCAAGTCGAGGGAATGAGGGAACACTAGTACGACCACTGTTTGAAAGCCGATCCCAAGTTTATATGCATCTTGGAACGTTACAAGTTGGTGGACCATCTGAATCCCTTGACAGTTTGTATTCTACTCCGACGATGAGAAAGGATAAGAAGTCAAATACCTGCATATGTGTTCACTGTATCGTTACGTGTACCGATATTGTCACATTCCTACGGGTCATCCAAAATTGGTGATGGAATACAATGACGCGGACAATATTCAATAATAATTCTTACCTCACCATTGTTTACATTTTGCAGTACTTGTACCGGAACAAGTAACCCATGTCATCATTGTCATCACAGTCAGGAAGACCACGCATTGACGGGAACGTGGGTCAACGTAGAATTGTTTCATGGTCTGGACCTAGGATATAAATTGTTAGACGTGTACGAAATTTACCACTTTCCCAAGACATACCATTACCATAAGGGTGAAGAGACTCCGTCGATGCCTTCTGAAACTCCCGAAGACAAATAGCAATTCCAAGAGAAGTACTTTGTACAGAAATACGTCACTATAGACAACATGGAGAAAAGCAAAGAAGGTAATCGTTTGCTAAAGTGATGTTGAATTGTTCGTGGTCAAAAATGACACAACGACCGTGCTTAACCAGATGATTCGAGACAAAACTAAATACATGAAACATGTGGGCATCAATCGTGAAGACTTGATTATAGTCAATCACGAAGAAGAATTTGAGTTTGTACATACATACAAGTCTAAAAATGTCATCATTGCTCCTACCTGACAGCCCATGCTCACTTAAAAGTGTACGAAGCCTTACATCCGTTAGGAGATCGTGTACTGTATTGTGATACAGACAGTTGCTTCTGTACATATCGCCTTGGTCACCGTCATCATGAAATCGAAGAAGGTCGTTTAAGAGCATGTACAGACGAGCACCCCGACGACAAGATTGTAAGTTTTGCAAGCAGCGGTCCTAAACATTACGGCTACGAATACTGGGACCAACACAGAAAAGTGCGCTCTGAGTGTAAAGTGAAATGATTGAATTTAACTCAACTAACCAGTCAAGTGGTAAACACTGAGACTGGATGGGGTACGATGTACAGTGTTTCACTTGTGGTCTGACGTTGCGTATGGATCTATGTATCTATAAATAATCAGCCGTTTTGGAACATACTCGATGGTCTACGCACCTTACCATTATATGGTTTTTAAGCCATCACACTATGGTACAGTTGTGGCGGAACCTTTGAGAAGGTAGTACCGTTGTCCAGGAAGAGAAATACGTCCAAAACTAGGTAAAACAAAAAGAACGATTTAAACCTTAAAGACTTCATTACGATTAGTATGAAAAGGGAAAACTTCCATGACCTGTAATTCATTGTGACTACAAAAGCTAAGAGAGAAAGACCTACTTCAAATCCAGTAAGTGTCAAGTCGAATGCGATGCTGTGCCTTGCGATATCATGGATGCCGTACGCTGAGAAATCAGCGATTCAGTACATCATGAGAACTTTGCAATGACTTCTTCACCTACCATTGAAAGTGGTGTGTTGCCTGTCGAAAGCGATAACACTCGTTATAGTGGACTCTTTACTGGTTTTCATAGTCAACGTGAGACCGTGCAGCTTCCACCCTACGGATGTCATCTGTGCATGAGCAAACTACTTCATGTGTTACGACCGCTTCATTGCAATAATCATCTGAAAGAAGAATATTCGTTGCCTGTGTGTTTGCCTGAATATTGCCACTTTGAAAGTCGAATCCAAACGTACAAAGGAGTGTGGTCCAAATACATGGGAGGACATACTCCCACATAATTAGCCAGAGATGGATTTATCTACTTGTTCGATGTGAATGAAGTAAAGTGCTTCAGTTGCGATGTGTCACTACACCAGTGTAAGCAGAAAAAAAACCTCAGATTATCTATGACATAATCGATGGTCTCCGCACTGTCAATGCCTTCGTTTAGTGGGAACCCAGTAATTAAAATATCTTCACCAAGTTGCATACCATTTTGTTTAAGAAACCAGTTGTCAAATGTTGGACAACACCGACACACGTATTTTAACCCCATTTGGATTAAGGATTACCAAATGAAATTGCAACGGAATATCTATAAGGACGTTTAGCAGGGGCTTGCCAGAGCAAAATCTCAATAGTGAATGTAAAACGGTTCTGTTGAGAAATTTAGAAGATGAAAGTGAACAAACTGGTGAGATATCTCTGGATCAATATTGAATTCTTCACAATATTCAATTCTAGACCATTTAAATTAGATCTTATTGACTTTTTGATCGTTTCCCGGAATGGAAGTGGTCAGAAATTATTCTCTCCATCCATCACTTTAACTCACTGAGAAGATTCTGAAATAAAACCCATTACAATCAGAAGTGGCCCGACGGGGGTATGAACACTGACTGACATTGTAATGGATACTTTACACCAGCACATTCGTGGTTTGCTTCTGGAGTTGAGCGAACGCATTTACCAAGAATTAGTTAGAGAGAAAAGACACGGAAAAAACAATTGCATCCTTTACTTCGCCGTGGTTTTAACGTCTGGTAACTGAATGCTATAAGAGAATTGATTCTTTCGAAAGCGAGTGTCAGAAGGCTTCAGATGCTACTTAGTCTACTAAAAATGTGTCCATACTGCACCAAGTTCCAGAGGATAAGGTAGAAGATTACCAAAATCTTTGTGGTGTGCGAGTTAGTGACTACACAATTTTGATTCGACACTGTAGTACCATCATATATGTGCAAAACCACATGTATTACTTCAAAGAGAAGAGAGTTTAAAAGCTTGCTACCACACAACGACTTTTATCGATAGTGATACATCAGATACCGTCTAAGAAAGATTATGACACAATTCAGACACTTTTAAACAGAATTGTGTCCATTAAATAGGGATGTATTGTGTTGTCTGTGTTTGTGACATCCTTTTGTGGATTTCATTTACATAAGAATCCTTGTGGACTATTTGCAAACATTACTTGCCACGAAAACATGATAGTGTTTCCTTTAAATGTGCAAGAGAAAATTACTCTGTAACAAGTGCTGCGTTTTCATCACGAAACTTCTCGATCTCTGTTTGAACAAAAGTGTCTTGGTGAAATTATATATACATAGCTTGTTGATTTAACTTTCAGAGGTGTAATGTATTTTTAATTGAATTGCTCGATTTGATATTTTCTAGAATAGACTTCAGACTGATTGAATGTTTTATTTTTGACATAAACAACTAATAATAGAGACATTGTATTTAATGCTGACCTTGTTCCTGGCCGTGTTTCAAAATTAGTTTCAGTTTAGTTAAAGAACCATTGTTATTTTGTAACTCATTATCTTAATAATTATTCTTAAGTTGAGTCAAGGTCATACCTGGACTATGTGATAATTTTCATGTAACAAAAGTCCATTTCTTTTGGAAGGTTGAACTATTTAACCCCATCCGAGACTCACTTTTGCATTTTGCACCTGACATTTTGTTTAAAATTAGTCCGTGGGGCTTAAACTTTAGAGGCGTTAAGTTGTGTTGTTGTGACCAGTTTGGGATGAGATTTTTTTTCTTCAAATCATTGGATTTCATGTCATTCTTTCCAATGAAATACGTAAACGCTCTAAATTCATTATTGGACAAGAACATTTATTACAAATTATATATAATTCAAAAACTGGAATAAGATTTTATGTGATTCATTGTCTTCCATGTTGGATTTCATCGGGATTTGAGCTGTTTTATTCAGGAATACTCGGATTTCTATGGTTTATTTTTTTTATTATTTTTTAATTTGATTTGATTACTTTTCATAAGAGCCTAGGCTCGTAACAGGAAAATTTGGGGCATGTCCAGGATTTTTAATTTTGGCTTAAATATTTCAGGAAACGTTTTCTTAAAATCTGAATTCTCCTAGTTTTGTAATATTTTGTAAACCACAAATTTTATTTCACATTTTTGAAATCGTTAGTGAAATCAAAAGCCTGTTTAACAATGTCCTCAAAAGTGGTGATATTTCTTTCAAATCTTACCCACGAACAGTAAGACATTTTGAAAAAAAAAAGAATAATTTTAACTTGTTAGAAACTATGATCTTTCTGAGGCAAAATATTTTTGTCCTGTATTTGGTGGTAAAGAATTATTTGGATTTTGGCTTCGATCAGTAAGTCTGTATCAGACTCTGACATTAAAGTAAAGGAATTAAAATTAAAATACATGTTCAATGATTTATGCCCAGCTTGTGCATTTTGTGCATTTACTAGAGCTTTCGCAAAGCATGGACTTGAGAATGATGTTAATCAGGGAAGTATTGGTCCGGCTAATGATGAGGTCACTTACACTCCTTGTTTGGATCAATCAAAATTTATTGATCACAGTGATCCTCTTTAAACTACTCATTTTCTTTCTTCTAATCAGGATGACAAACGAAACCCACTTGTCGTCGAACAGGAAAAAGTCCCTGAAATAACCTGTTTGTCTCAAAAGGCCATTAATGAAATTAAAGCCACTGAAGTTCCTGTTTGTCATGTTATCAAAACTAGTATTCTAATAAGAAAATGAAAACCGCCCTAGGTACATGCTGGTGGAAATTGGTCAGTGAATTAGCACATGGTTGTTCCAAAATCGCACAGACAGGAAATACGTAGTCTGGCCCATGAAACTCCTTTGGCTGGTAATTTAGGGATTAATGCAACTTATTACAAGATGTATAATCATTTTGGTGGGGATAAAATTAAAAATGGTGTTTGCAAATACTGTAGATTTTGTCATACTTGTCGACTAGTAGACAAACGCAATCAGATTTATCAGGCTCATCTGCAACATATTCCTGCATTTAACGAACCATTTAGCAGAATAATGGTAGATTGTGTTGTTCCATTTTCCAGGACCATGACAGGTAACCAATGCTTGTTGACCATTATTTATGCATCTAGGAGATTCCAGAGGGAATTTCTTTTGAGAAATATTGAATTTAAAACAATAGTAAAAGCTTTGATACAGTTTTTATCACTCAATTTGGCCTTTCTAAATCTGTCCAATCTGAGTATAATCTTAAGTTTGTTATTTTATATGATTGATTTGGCATCCATCAATTCAAGTCAAAAGTGAACTTATGGTTTGACAGAACAACAATGGAAAGAACATTTGAGTCTGGTAAAAGAGTTCTGTCTCATTCTGCAATTTTTGTTTCAGATAAGATATTATGACCCTTACACAGTTATGATGAAAATAAATGAGATAATTTACAATAATAGTATTCCTATGATCTAAATAAATTAAAGGAATACCAGTATGTTGAGAGATATACCCAGGTTAATCATGAAATTATTTTAAATGTACCTGTCCCACTTATTGAGGATTTAAGCAAAGTAATGCAATTGACTCTACAGAAACTTTGAAACTTTCACATTTGTGACAACAAGCGAGGAATAAATTTAAATAGTCATTACTTGAATATGGCACTTATTTACAATTGTTACTACAAGAATAAACAACATTTATCATGACGCTGAAATAAAAAATTACAATCCTGTGAAACAACACCCAAAGAGCCTGAACCCTCTCAAACAAGAATACTTGAAAACAATTAAGTATTTTTTGGAGAATAATTTCATAGAACCCCGTAAAAGTGAATGGAGCTCTCCATAAATGAATCAAGAATGTCACCAAATTGGACCTTCTGAAAGGATGTTTACAAATTTCACTGACGGAAAGAGCAAGGGAACTATTGGCATTCGTGACTCCAGATGGACTCTATCAATATAAAGTGCTGCCGTTTGTGATAAAAGGTTTGTCAAACACTTTTCAAAGTCTAATGAAAATGAAAGGAACATTTAGTAACAATTCCGACATTCTTTGACAGTCTAACTATTCAAGTTTGACAATTAATTTATCCAAATGCGAGTTCTGCCGTGCTTGAGCAAATGTTCTAGGACATATCGTCGGACATGGACAAGTTAAACCTAAATTCAATGCTATAACTGAATTCGCTGTGCCTGCTAGTTAAAAGGAACTGATGCAAATTGTAGGTATGGCTAGATAATATGTGAACTTTAGTTCCAAATTTGCCATAATTGCTGCACCCGGGACAAATTTTATGAGCAACAGAAAACAAACTTTATTGGTCTGAAAATAGTCAGGCGGCCCTTGATAAGTTAAAAACGGTACTTAAGAAAGCACCAGTTCTTACACCTCCAAATATCAACCAATATTTAAAATGTCTGCTGATGGAAGCGGTGTTAGTGTTGGAGCAGTATTGGTTCAAGAAGACAAAAATGGATAGGTTAGATTGTGTTGCTGTGTGTAGTTAGGGCTGAGATTTAATTTTCTTCAAATCATTGGATTTCAAGTGAATATTTTCCATGACAATATTAAAGTGCTCTAAACGTAGTCTTGGACAGAGATATTTATCAAAATGTATACAGAATTCAAAACTTGGAATAATATTTTCTGTGATTCACCAAGATACTTTTAACACTGCAGCGCTAAGAAAGTTACCACAGACGTCATCGTCTTTCATTTTAGATTTCATCGGATTCGAACTTCTTTTCATTCAGGAATTTGTATTACAAGATTATTTTTTTAACTCTTGGATTATTTCTGGATTTGATTCTTAATTTTTTGTAGAGCCCTCAAATCGTCAAAAAATCCTTTAAATATGCCCTAAAATGATATATACGTAATAAAAGGCGATACAAACCAGGGGAAAATGCATAAAACCCAATTTAAAACATCGCCCTCTCTGCAGCTATTCTTAAAATATTTTATCCAACCAATTCGATATCGTGATTGTGGGTTACGTATATTTATCGTTATTAAACCATGCGGGGATGACTGTGCCCGGCCAGAAAAGTTTTCATATTTAATTATGTTATGTCTCCTCTGCACCAAGTCTGGTGAATATTACTTAGTGTATGCGTATCAACTCCGTCAAACACAACTAATATATTACATTTGTCTCTGATCACTTTTGGTATTTGTGTGTATCGTTGAGTAAGTTACATTACATCTGTGTTTTTATTCCTGCGTCTGGAAAATATTCTAGCTGGATTTAACTGATTGCTCAGCATTTCATTATCGTATACAACTAGATTGTTTACAAGTCCATCTAGATCCTCTACCGATTTCGCTTCATCAATATCAGTTTTAAATTCAATAACGTTATTAACATCATCGTTTAACAATTTTGCGTTGTCGTTAAAATATTTAAGTACATCATAACATCGCTGGTCATCAAATGACGGAACAACTAAATGCAACACATCCCATTTTAACCATATCATTATTAAATTAAGCAACAATTGTGATTTACCTCATCCAGATGGACCAATTATTATTATTCGAATATAATTTGGTAGCACCCGATGATGTTTGACTGGTTCTCGCTTTTTTGTAGCAGAGAAATAAATTGCATTCATTTAACAATTATATGGAGTTATATTGTGTAAAATGGCAGACATGCGGTTACAGGTATGTGTATACGATGTTGTACAAATATAAATTTATTTCTAACAATCAGTCAGGTGGTGATATTGCCACTTTGTTAGGTAAATTACCAGGAATTCCGTGGGCAAAATATCTAGGAGGAAAACATCTTCCTGGATATAATTATTGCGGTCCTAGTACCAGACTTGATATCATGCTTGATAACCAAGATAAACAAAAACCCTGTGAATATCCTATAAACGCGATTTACCAAGCGTGTCATATTCATGATGTAGCTTATAAAAGTAAAGATCTACAACAAAGTCATATCGCGGATGTAAAGTTAATTCATGCGTTAAATGCTATAAAAACAAATCTCTTCGAGAATCATTACTTAACTTTATAATAAAATCTGCAATGAAAGGTAAACTTGTATTTGGATATGAAATTAATCATCTGATTACTAAGATAATGGAATCATTTTGTTATAGCCCAAAATGATATTGGAAAGGTAGATCTTTACGTGATAAACTTACCAACGAAACAAATGTTGCACGTTCTGCGGTCCTAAATTGGTTAGCTTGACAAGCAATATGGCAAATGTATGTACCACCACCTAAACGAATTCAGCATGCACATTCTTATATCAGCGTTCTAAATGAAGTTCATCAGACGGATATATTATTTTCACCACATGATACTATTTAAACGTAGACGTCGAACATACAAATACGCGTCGACTGTCGTTGATGTTAAAAGTAGAAATATGGAAGCAGAGCCGTTACCGGCTAAAACAGTTATTGAAGTTGCTTCTGCGTTTAACCAATTTATCGGCGAGACCTTTACTATGGCCACAACTATTACAGGTTGATCCTGGCAAAGAATTTCAGGAATCAGTATCGTCGTCGATAAAGCAGCATAACGTCACAATTAGACGAAGGCATACCGCAATTCATCGTAATCAGGTAATTGTACAACGATGTAATCGAACGCTTCCTGAGCGATTTAGGTATCAATACGCGAAGAAAATAATTCACATCGACGATAGATTTCGTGAATGGGTTACAAGATTATCAAGTGTGATATGTGAAATGGAATGACATAGCTTGTAGAGGTCTCGGCGCCACCACGGATAACTTACCGGTGTTTACCAATGACGAAAAAATCAGAGACTCAAATATATCAATTGCGGCTATTAGAAATTAAATTACAAAAAAATTGTTGCCGGTTGCTTACGATCTACCGGTGATACAATGACGGGTGAACTTAGCATGAATGGAAATAAAATAGTCGTTTTAAGATATCCCACATCTGATGAACATGACGCAAAAATATATAGACACAGTAGTTACTAAATTATGCACGCTGCGGGCCGAGCATGCCGTTCACGTAAACATGTTTTTTTAAATACGCGTCGCAATTTTCGAAAGCTCAATAAAATCGCAGACAATTTCTTCGAAACCCGCGAACAGTTGAAACAAAATTCAGCGATATTAAAACAAATATTGAAAGGATTGAAAAAACTAGAATGTGTTATAAGTGGAATTCATGATATCGTTAAACAATTAACCTGATTAAATTTCCCCACAAGCAGATTATCAACAACGTGTACACATTGTCGTTCGGATTCTCAACGTGGTCACAACATAACTCTATCAAACATACCGCAAGAATCACTGTTATGTATAGATGTATAGACTGTTTGTGTTCAGCGGCGCACAGTTTAGTATATTCACTATGTAAATCTGGCGACATTCAATTGATATTTTATCTGTAACAGTGTTGTGTTAAATAGCAACGACGAAGAAACATTTACACAGGAAGCATTTGATAAAAAATTAACGACAGCGTCTTACTGGTGGTGTCTGGAATTTGTCGCTGAAACGCCTCAGCTGATCACTAAAAAAAATGAGCCTGCCAAAAGTGAAACATTTTAGGTACAATCAAGTGCGTAAATGTCAGACAAAACTAAAGATATCGTCGACGAGTATACTTTTAAGGTAAAATAATACTGTAGACGGGCTGTTATTATCGACATTATGGTTTATTCGGCGACTGCTGTTATTGCTGAAACTGGTGTAATCTTATTATCGTTAACACCATTGTTGACAGTTGTGACAATTTGCGTCTCAACAACAACAACGATTGCTGATATTTTAATATCATCGCGAATAAATATGTACGTGCACAAATGCAAAATTACGTGATTATGTAGCAAAATTACATACAGCAAAGCTAGCGTACTCTAAAGTATCCTCGTTGATATAGTGAAGCCTTAACGATGGAACAATTAAAGATTCTGAGTTGACGGCGATGATTCAACTCTACAAGGAAGTAATGATTGTGATCGATTTAGATAATCGGCATTTAAATAATGACGGAACTACTCTTCAGATTATCACAAATACAACACCGCTGAGGACCACAATGATATCAGTAAGCTAAACCAGTCTTGAATTTAGCTTTTATTTTCCGACAGCAATTCCAGTAAAAGTATCATAGTTGGCCAAATATCAGGTCAAATTCATTTGGCGGATTACCAAAAAATTCTTATCTGGTGCTTGCAAATATAAATCTCGACGATAAAACTCATGACTGGCAGGTTGTAGGAATACCGACAAGTTGTATCAAATCGAAACAATTAGTGATGAATTTCAGCGCAGAATAAAATCTATAACAAAAAGAGAATATAAATAGTTATACGGCTCATGAACCGACTTTATCAGCCGCGATATAAATAAATTCACCAGATTGCGTCGTTGATATGTATTCTTCATCGATTAGGAGTGTTTTAGGCTGGCCTGATATAGCCCCGCCGTTGTCTGCACCAATTACTCAACCACTGCATTATGATGTTATTTCATATAAGCGTTCGTACTGAGGAACTACTCCAGCTAACGGAAACGATTATTCATATATAAGAATAAGAGATGTCTCGAGCGACAGCGAATTATTGTACGAAGGAGATCAGTGTTATAATTTCTTCAACCGATGGGATCAAAATTATTATTGATTACATTAATAGTGAACACAGACAACAACGAGAAGAATTGCACCAATTCTGACGTGAAGTCTACAAAACATGAAATCATTAAGCAAATATAAATATTAAATCAGATTGTATACGATGCTGAACTTGTTCACCAGAGGGTTATACAAGCGATAATTAATTCAAAAGACAGACTCAAACAAAGATTTTTCAACGAATATTCAATAACACAAGCATATCTACCAAATTTTAATTTTCCCAGATATAACGCCTTCACGCTAAATAAATCAGTCGGCGATATCATTGATGAATACTTACCAAAAATACTTTAAGAATTAAATAAAATGACACAGCCGATATAACAATACTCGCTAGGCCGAGGGTCGTAATATTTCACCAGGAATTGTAAATATAACTTAGCCCGTAGCAGTTAATGTAATCGATGGCAGTTACCAAGTAAATTTAGAGGAGTCAAATCAGACCCAGCAAGGGTACATTCTTTTTACTTTAAGGCCACTAATCCCTCCGGGATCTTTAATCGTATAAGAACCGATAAATCCTGTCTATCTGCGGTGTCATAATGATTTGATAACGCGGATACATTTTATACTTTTTTGTTAAGGGGGTCATTTGCTTGATTTACGAGAAACAAAACTAAGTAAAAATTTATATGTTAAATCGTAAGTCATTCCCGCACGGTTTTATCACGATAAATATATATGACCCACGAGCACACATCGAATCCGTCTGGATAAAATATTTTAAGTACAACATCAGGGAGGGCGATGTTTCCAATTGGGTTCTAAGAATTCCCCCCCCCCCCGTTTTTTTTATCGCATTCGTTACGTCTATATCGTTTTCGGGTGTATTTTAAGTTTTATTGGACGATTTGAGAGATCTACAAATAATCTATGAACGCCTTCCCTGCTCCTGACCTTTAATCCAGTATTAGCCACAGTGTCAGAAACAGAAGAAGAGGAATCCTATAGAGAAGAAAACCACCGCATTCAATATAGTACTGTCATCGACATCGATACCAACGAATGACCGTTCCAGGAGGACACATGTTATGCTTTGCCTAATGTAGAGTCTCCGAGAACATAACAAAGTGACTCGTGGATACCAGGTCTTCGTCAGAAATGTTATACAGTAAGTTCTTTACATTACACTTTGACTGTTTTGATATGCATTTAATTGATGTTCTTAACCATTTAGATCTTATGCACTTTTTGTTCCGTGTCCAATTTTAAACTATGGAATGAAAGTGTCATGAAAAGGAGAAAAATTATTGTCTTGTCAGTTTTCCTTTCGAAATTGTGAACACCTTCGTTATGGCTACCTCTGCTGTCTCGTATACCTCTTCTTCTACTCTCAAAGCCATCGACGAAAAGATAGATCGTACAAGTTGCGAGGCCTTGTATCCCCGGCATCACTTTAACATCTTGAATGCTGGACCCAGTGATGTAACATAAAATTCATATATTGTCCATCTCAGCGTATCGTGTATATATTTAAAGGAGGGCAATCGGTTTAGAATCTCCGGCGAAAACGTCATTGAGATTCCAACGTTTTGTGAAAGGCATTCCTCGAGATGACGACGCGATCGTATCTGACCCCATTCAATCTCAGCTGGTCATCTTCAACGATATGTTAGGTAAAGACGGAGAAGAAATTAAACTGTGGTTTACGCGCAAAGGGCATCATGGTAATGACTGTATCATTTACATTGTGCATCATCAGTCGCAATGCTCATAACATGGTCTTCTTTAAAAGTCTCAGAGATAAATCACAAGTTAAAGTATTAGCCAAACAGTTAGGAACTCCTTGGATGACTCGAGCGTACAGCAAGGCCATTAATCCCTATGTATTCACCGATTTAAAACCCACTACAATTACTTCTCTCCTGCCATAAATGGTAAAAACGTCTAGGCAAACGTCGTCCACCTCAATACAGATAAACTCGTCGGATAAACAGGTTGCTGCAAAGGCGTTAATTTAGCGTTGTGGTGGTGGGAGATATGCTCAAACAGTTTGGTATAGTACTCCTACTCCAATTATTCAATAAAAGGACGTGTGCGAGGTCATTCATGTCAGTGTATGTTTTGCTCCTGAAAGAAGAATTAACATCACTCCCAAGAAGTCTCCCTTCCTCTGTCTAGAAAGGAAACGAAAGGTCTAACGCCTTGTTTAGCAAAACGTTCGGACATGTTATTGGTCCTGTCCAAATTCCCTCTACCCATGCGAAAACATCTCAGTCAGATATCTTCGAAAGACATCGTTTGGATGAATGTCTTGAAAAGAACGATATCTGTGTCTAAACGTCAGAAAGAACACTTAGTCAAACATCGACAGGTACTTCGCCAAATGGTTCTAAAGAAATACCCGTTCGTAAAAAGGAAAAGATAGTGCAACGCGGATGAGCTTTTCCATACTGTAATGATCATTGAAAAAGGAACGTCGGACCCAATGCCGGGAGGACTCTTGGGAGGGTTTTGATCCATCATCCCAATATCGAAAGAACTAAGATGATAAAAAGGACGTCTTTGTTGAAATTATCTAATACGCGTATTTTGGAATATGATGGAAGGGCGAAAACTGACTATAATCCCTTACAAACGATGGATAGAATTCCATCGTGTCCATGAACAAATGAACTCGCATTTACCTGCCAATACTCATCTGACCAAGATGTCCCGGTTACAACACGAAATGCAATCTTGATGGATGACAGCGATTTGTCAAAAACGGACAAATCGCTGCTCCCATCCCTGGTAAGATTGCAACGTCTCTGGTGACCTCTTCCACCACACCTCAACGAGAAGAACTCAAAGCATGGGTTCAAAATATAATCTCCACTCCACGATCATCAGTTCAAAATATAATCTCCACTCCACAATCATCAGAAACGAAACCGAAATAAAGGAATCCAGAAAGCAAAATAAAAGAAAGCAAGACAAAAGCCACTCCTTTGCCACCAACGACCAACATCATTACCCACGACTTTTACTCCTGAGAAATGTCGGACACGCCAAGCGGTTTCCAAACCACCTCACTAAGGCAAGACTATCATCAGTCATCAGTGTGTGACTTATTGAAAAGAGTGTACTAATGGAGAATGTGTTAGTCAGAATTTATTACATGGCGCATCCTATGGGTTAAGGAGAAATTCAGAAACTGAGTCTAGCTGACAAAACCCAACTGAACAATGCACTTTTACTTCAAGTGCAACGATGGTTACAAGAACAAATCACAAACCCATTCGACGTAACTGTTTCCAGTAGATAGGGTAGCTATCATCAAAGACAAGCCTATCTAACTGATATTGACCGTTGAGGAAGGAAGACCACTGATAAAAAAAAGAAAAGAATATAGTTACTGGATAACAACTTTGTTATTCTAATTAATGGGGATACAACACGAGTAAACCCAGAAAACGGAGAATAATAGCAGTTGACCTTACGATATGCTCCCCAAAAAGAGCAGAAAAGGCAGATTGGAGGGTAGACTACGCCATCTTCAATTATAACAACTATACGATGTTATAGCCATACTAATATTCAAACCAAACTATTCAAATTGAGATATTACAAGGCAGAAAGGATAATTTAACAAACCACCATATGTAATGAACTCAAAAAGGAAAATATGAATAACAATAAAATAGACACCTTTAACATAGAATTATGGAAACACTGCTCATTGAAGCAACACATACGTATCAAGGCCTGGGGGAAAAACAAACAAACGAGCGGTACAGTGGTGGAATTAGAATTGTATGGAAGAAATTAAGGACAAGAAAAAGCCCTAAGTAAGTTTAAAGATACTAACCTTGCAACAGATTTCAAAACTTATAAAGAGAAAGAAAAACGCACGAAAAAGGCAAAATATAGTTGCTTATCCCTAAACAACAAGAGCAAGATAAACAGGTATACGATAATATCAAAACAACTAAAGAAATACTAATAAACAATATCCCAAGATCTTTGAGGCAATAACGATCCAAGAAAACGCCAATAAACTGGCATTACAGTTTGTAAGAATGAGCAGTAACATAAACCAGCACCTTAAACGAAACTGCGGAATTACAGCAACATCGATCAAATGTTGAAACTAAATTTCCCCACAGTATTTTTAGACAAAGGATACCAACCAAATTACCTTAACGATGATTCCAGTTGATATTATTGGCATAAAGCCAATAAATCCAAGAGATCAATATCCCCAGGGGAGGAATCACTGATGTACGAAATGTACAAGCATACCCCACCAAATAATCAGATGCTGATACTAACTTTCTTCAATGCAATGTGGAAAACAGACTAAATTCCCAGTAGTTGGAAAAAAGCAATAGTTATTACAATAGTATAAACAGGTAAAGATACAACAATAATTCACTGATGTAGACCCATATTTCTAACGAACACCCTATGTAAATTCATGGAGATAATGATTATCAACAGATTAAAACACCACTTGGAACGAAATAACCTAATATTTCCTAATCAAACTTGATTCCGAAGTAAAAGGTCTATATTTGATCAACTAATTAAACTAACATCGCAAAGAAAATTAGCACGTAATGAAAAATGAAAAAGTGACAGACACCTTATTGCCTCTTCCTCGACCTGGAAAGAGCATTTGACCTACTTTGGAGAAAAGGTCTAATTACTAAACTAAACTACTAAGGAATTACAAGTCGCATGCATTACTGGATGGCCAATTTCCTAACATTCCAATCCATAATTGGCAATGATGTTTCAGAAACGTATACACTAGAAAAAGGAACACCTCAAGGAAGTGTAATCAGCTCAACACACTTTAACATTATGATGAATGATTTAGACTATTAACAAGACTCGAATTGATTTATCACATTTTGCAGATGATAGCTGTGTTTGGAAAGTAGGCAACCCTGCCAGCCAAACCGTTCTCAGCAAATGCTTTAAATACTATAGGAAAATGATCTGATAAATGGGGATTCAAAACATCAACAGAAAAACAATAAGGGTTCTATTCTCCCCATGGCAAAAACCAAAACAAGCCCCCACCCTTTACTTCAGTAACATGCCCATACGCATTGAACGGATGGCCAACTTCCTGGGTATGATCGTCGATAAGCATTTTACATGTAAACAACATATAGATGAAGTAATCAATAGGTGTAACAGAGATATAAGACTCCTCAATAATATCAATCGACCAAATAAAAAAGCATTATTTCTGCTCAATATTATGCTAGGTAGGATAAGTTTTATATAAATATGTTAGTGTATAAAATATGTAAAAGAGTTTTCTGTTTGATCAGCGCTGATATTTATTTTGGTTGTTTGGTATGTGATAGGTTTAGTTGGTGTAAAGGGATCTGTTTCTTCACGGCCGTACTTGAGACGTATAAAGCGTAGCGTTCGACAATCGTGTATTCATTATTCATTAGTAGATGACTAAAAACAAGTAGACAAAATGGAAAAGTTGCAAGAGGATATCGATAACCTGAACATCATTGAAGAATTACTAGTAAAGGTGGAGACAGGCTTATACAGTCCCAGAAGAGTCAAACTGGAAATTTAATAATTTAAGAAAAGTCAGAGGAACAATGAATGATATATTGAAGCAGGAAAAAGAGGGAAAGGAACACAAGGAGGAAAAAGAGACGATACAATAACGGATGGAAATGGAGAGGAAGAGAGATGAAAATGAGACGAAAAAAGAAGAGAATAATAAAGAGGAGGAGGAGGAGTAGCAAGACGAGAATGGGTAAAAGATGAAAACATATGTATTAGAAAATATGATGAGCTGGTGGAGAAGAAGATGGAATGACAGAAATTAGATGAAAGACTTTTCAGGTCAACACAATTGCCTAGAAAAGATGTGTATTATCTTTGTCCAAATATTTGTGTTGTCTTTCTATTGTATAATTGTTTGTTTGCTTTTATATGTGTATATTTCTAAATCTTTCAAAAACAGTTTAGGTCATCTAATTATTAACATAAATAGTACATAGCTCTGAGTCCGACTATTTAAAGGACTTTTATTTAATGTTAATTTGCCAGCTTTACTCCAGAGGATGTACAATGTCCTGACTCGTCCATCTTCACGTTTTACGAGATAAACAATGAAGATGATAGTTGTCTGCCGGGAATCTACACTTAATGATGTTTCAGCTAACGGTGTCTTTACCTGTTTACAAGATTGTCCTTGAATATGCCTATCTGGAATACTTTAACTTATTTACCATTATATAATGGGATTGTGCTAATTTGCCATTAAACCCTGCACATATATTTACGTCTGAAACTTTTACCGAAACATAGTTTCCTATGTCAGATGTCTTTCAGAGAGGTTGAGGCTGAAATAAATTTGAAAATAGCTCTATGCAACAGTGAATAACATGTGACAAATATGATGCTAAGTTTACTTTCGCAAACTTTACGAGTAAACTTTTCATTGATCTTAGCTCTGTTAGGGCAATATCAGCAATTACTTATTGATCATAGCACTGTGATAGCCTTACCAACAATTACTCATTGTTCATATCTCTGTGAGGTCCCTTTCAACAATTACTCATTGATAATAGTTCTTTGAGTGACCTACCAACAATTACTCTTTGATCATGACCTACCAACAATTATTCTTTAATCATAGCTCTCTGAGGATATTACTAACAATCACTCTTTGATGATCGCTCAGTAAGTCTGCGAGTCGGTTAGAAAGGCTTAGTGGTCAGAATATAATTGTATAAACCCAATAATATTTGTCCGGACGTTTTGAAAGAATGTTCCATATAGATTTAACTAATAAACTAAGGTGAACTGCAATGTGTATTATAAAACACAAACTGATAGTCTTCACCTGACAGCCAGTATAATTGATGGAGTAATAAACTTAGAAAGCTCCTTCGAACCACGACCAATGAGATGAGCTCCAATCCACATGGAAGGATAGATGTCAATGATCTGTAAAAGCAAGCGCCTTAGACCATTCGGTAACCCGGGAACCCTATAAACAAACATACACACATACAGAACCCAAAAAAATGCATAATAACTGCTCAAATTAATCATAAACAATTTATAAAGGCTTTAACAGGCCATATTGTTTTGATTTGATGTGTGGTATTAACATTTGATTAATCTGTCGGGTAACACAAGCAACTACAAAGTTTGGAATTATATGAATACATAATCCGCTTCACACCCTTGCAAAGTAGCGATGACTGTGGGACTCCAATGACGCCATGAATAAGATCATTGTAATATTTTAGTTAAAGGTCCCGTTTCTTAACATGTATGCATGGAAATTAACCGACGAGCCGTGGGAGACTTAACATCACACACGTACACACACTCATTAACATATAATAACTTATGCATGCAAAATGACATAATTTTGGCATTAAAATGGTCATTAATAAATATGGCGAATTTCATGGTTCTCAGAGAGACAGAATAATAGCTTGCAACGAGAGCTACGGGCTGATCTGACGATTTCGATGTTTCATGGATATTAAGAGTGACGTTTCCAATAAAGCCAGTATCTGATACGGCATACGAAAACAATAAAACTATTCATCTTATGTTTTAATCTACAGATTGTGCATATATATATTGATTTAAAATAAAGTGTTCCGAATAAAAAACATTAGGACCTTTATTTCAGACCGGTCAATGGGTGAGATATGCTTCTCGATACAGTTTTCTGGATATATCTCTGCTTCATGTGTCAGATTACATCTATTAATCATGTCGGCAGTAATTGAGCGGATTAGAGGTTAACGTGTCTCCAGCTAATTTATCATTTCCTGATATGCCAATGAATCGGATTTATTATACTTTCTCAGGCCATGTACAGACTTTAGAGTAAGTGATTTTTCTTGCTTTCCGATGTACTATATAATGCATGTGAATTTAGATAATGCCGTCGAAGTGCGAACATTATGACCGTTAAATGGCTTCAAATGGCATATTTTCTTTTTAATTTTTATATAACAACCTTGCATTTATACAACTGCAAAAAAATAACCCCTTTGAAAATTAATATGATCAATATGGCTGTTTTTATTGCTATTTTTTCCCTTAAGGGATTACGCATGTTATATAATCAAGAACATATACCTCTATGTCGTATGAGGAGACTAAGCGCAAAAAAACAAGTTTATCATGGGTGTCATCTACCATGAGGTGGAGGAGAGGATATCGGTAATTGAGATCAGAGATCGGTTGAGGCCACTCCAACGCAAAATAATAATATTGTGACCTTAAGGTCCCAGTCTGATCATGACAGTGCATATTCAGTTTTAGTCAGATTATATATGTAATCAATATATTAATCACAAAAATACATTATGGAAATCAATAATCTCGATACTTACAACTATCTGCATTATGATTAACGAAACATATAAATGTCCGTAAGACTTAGAAAGTATATGATCTTTGTTGTGGATGGTTGCAAAATTCAATAGAGAATCGTTTCTTCTTTGCTGTATTATATCACCACGTAGAGTCAAGTCATGAAAACAAGACATCATTCTAAATCTATGTTCCCGTCTTGGCCAGTGAAGTGGGTAGGGAATGATCAGTTATGCAATAAATGCAATGCAACAAAACAGACCATACACAGTGAAAGTAGTGGTGTCTAAAAGGGTATCGATGATCAAGATGGTTACTCGGGAAAGGAAACAATTCTGAGTCAGCGCTATTTGAAACGATTCCTCATTACTGAATTTGATGATCTCTTGAATAAGTCGTCAATAAATGATGATGAGACCCTTACATGAATGTCTATTGTTATACATAAATATCTCCTCATATCCGGGTTAATCTCAGTGCTACACTGCATTTTATAGACGTTTGTGCAATGATCCACAAAATCATTGTTTATATCTTCACGCACTCCAATCATTTCATCTGATCGTTACCAACTTATTGAACCATCAGCAGCACCTTTAATTATACTTGGTTACGTTAACTACCACCATGCACATATTAAAAATAGTGAGCAAAACTATGTTCAAAGCACACTATAGACTATGTTCAAAGCACACTATAGACTATGTTCAAAGCACACTATAGACTATGTTCAAAGTACACTATAGACTATGTTCAAAGCACACTATCTCACTTTTCAATTTCGAGTCTAACAAATTTCTTCCACATGAACTATCTTTGTTCCACACCTTTGACTTCATTTCTCTTCGACGACATCCTCTGTGGAAGTGACAGCTTACAACTTAAACATATAGTTAAGAAGTATAAACCCCAAGTATAAAGAGCTAATGCGGAGACAAAATGTTTACAAGGCATATTGGGAGACGTTTTGGTCCATCTGCCAATCAAATGCGAAATTTTATCGTTTTGACAACATAGTGGATCTTACACATTTGTTTATAACATTGTCACAAAATGTTGCTGGGGATATAATACCGGAACTCGCCGTAGGTCATAAGCGTCTCAACAAGCATAGTTTGAAGACTCATCCAAAGAAGCCATCAGGGAATTAAGCAAATGTTCTTGACAATTTTCATGTCAATTGAACAACTGAAAATGTTTCGATCACTTTCTTCTCTATGAAATCAGTATGGACTTTGATATTGCCGATCACTGACAAGACTAAATGTAGTTTTACCAAATACTTAGATAAATCTGAGGAAATGTTTGCTACCTTATTAAACATCTTTAATACTCTTTTCGGGACCTACTCAGAAAACACACTCATAAATTATTATAAAAACGTTAGCGGTGTCCAAATTCTGAAAGAAACGCAATCTTTCAGCTTAAACTATGCTAAGGCTGAAGATTAGAATAAACCACTCACTCGTAGAGAACTACATAATTCTCTTGTTCAAGGCCGTCATTAACGGGTCTGTCATCAGGAGCAGATACTGTCCACTATTAACTCTTGAAGCGATTACTTGTTGAATCTGTCTATACACTAATAAACATATTCAGTAAATATTGTTGGACTGAATTGTCAACGTCATGATGAGAAGCAATCGTGATTCAAGTACTTAAACCTGACAATACCATACCGATCCTTCTAACCATTCCACTTAATACTTACAAACCATATTTTGGTTTTTAAAACCATGGAACAAATGATGAAAGATGGAGTACTCCGGAATTGGGAGTGAGGAAAATTGCTACCAGACCTTCAACGTGTTTTCAGAAGCCGAGAAAAGACACGGAATAATCTAGTCGGTTTTGAAATGCGTGATAAAGAAGGTTTCATCAAGAAACAAAACATAGATGCAATCGTTCTTCACTTGAAGAAAGCTTTTAGCACAACAAACAAAGTACGCATAATGAAGAAAAATATTAAATCGAATTGTACGGAGCCGTCAATCTACTTATTCTTGTAATCAAAGTTTAGAAAGATAATGCATATTCTTGTCAATATATATGGTTATACATTGGGGAGTATATTACATCGAAAGGAACACTTTAAAATTAATGTGATCAAACGGTACTAATCCTGGGTCACTAATAACTAAATTGATGCTTAAAATAGTTGATCGGCTCTAGATTTAAGGATGTAATACTGAGTCAGCATATACAACCCTTGGCAAGGAATGGCGGAGGATAAGTGGGTTATAAAGGGAAGGGATCTCAATTGAAAACTGAAATGACTACAATACATATTTGGCTGGATCTACGAATATATATATATGAGTTCGGACAGTACTTGCTTTCTATGTAAAACTATGAATGATTCACTCTGAAACGGGTATTGTGTCTTACATGGCATTGATTGCATCATGTTATTCTTAGAAGTCATGGATGATGCGAGCAATAATAAGCTTAATTTACTGAACGAATTACCCTTCATCAGCTAAAATCATACCGTGTCGTGCTCTCTTATTTGTAAGTTTCTAATTTTGCAAAGGGACACATTTCTGTTTAGCCAAAGTGAGCATATATGAGGCGTACGTGTGTGAACAATGTAGATAACTTTTGCTGTTTGTGGTGAAGTGACTTTTGCATCACAAAAGTGCAATCTAACAACTATGGTTAAGACAGCCTATCACCCTTAGTTTTGCTGAAAAAGTGGACAACAGGAGAAAAGGTGGGTTTTACACGTGTGCAACGTATCATCGGCAGTGGTTGAACAGGAGAAGTAAATTTATTCCTTTTGAAGTGCCAATGATTTCGAGAGAGCCAAAATATCATATCAGCGATATTAACATCTGTATCGTGCCTCCAGTTGAGTAAGGTGTGTCAAAACATAAAAAGGACCGTGCATTATGCAAACATTCCATCATCTATACGCACAGTATCGCACGGAGAAGGACTGCGGGTTCCTGATGTACCGGAATGATTCTCACTCGAGTCATACGAGGAAGAGGATGAAACGTCTAGTCCTGAAACATCAATGCCACATCCTCCTCCTCTAAACCACTCCTCATAATACAAGTTGAACAAAATGATCCTGTCAAGGATTTGGTACAATCTACGAATAAGGAAGAGCTATTGTGCTCCAGACTACATAAGTGGAATCTCCTAGCAGACCATGTAAGGGCTTCCATGTTCCGTGGCAGTGAAAATTATCTTGCCCCATGTTTCTTCAAAAACATGGTGTGATGGCAGCCCTCAACATATCTTGCAATCCAGATGAGTGAATAATATTCATTGATTCATCGCTGATGAGTCTTAAGTCTATGTCGCTGCATGACGACAATGCTTTTCCGTCAATTAATGTTGAAACAACTTTTGAAGCACATAAACTATGACCAACAACAGTGACAGCTTTGTGGCGATTGGAAAGGTTCTTGCTGTCTTGCTTGATCTGTAGATCGGATACACAAATAACTGCTGTTTTCGCTGCGAATGGGATAGTCAAGCGGGAGATTTCTACTTCATCAAGAGACATTTTCCATTCAAACAGTCATTGGTGCCTGTGAGAAGGAATATGCAGCCTCCACCTTTCGTTGAATCAAGGACGATTTTGTTATCACCCTTCCACATCAAATTCGGTCTGATGACGATCTTTGACAAAACCATGGACAAAAAACTAGCAGCTTTCAAGGACCTTCGTAGAAAATTTCCATGGTTAAGTGAAGCTAAACAAAGGAAGGTGTCTTTGTTGGTCCTAAGATTCGTGAGCTTCTTCAAGATGATGCATTTGACCGTGTATTGCATGGCACGGAAAAGGCATCATGGAAAGCCTTCCAGTTAGTGGAAACACATTTGCTCAGAAACAACAAGGCACAAAACTAAAGGGAGTTGGTGGAAATCCTCCTCAAGGTATAATAAAGCCTTTGTTGCAACATATCACTAAAGGTACACTTTGTGCACTGCTATCTAGATTTGTTCCCAACGTACTGCGGAGCAGTTATTGACCAGCACGGCAAGCAATTTCTCAATGGACATTGCAACACTTTAAAAACCCTATCAGGACAAATGAGACCCATCAATACTTGAAACTATTGCTGAACAGTGACAAGAGCTGCTTTATTTCATACATACAATGAATATGAAAAGACACCCCGAGCAGACGCCGAATAAGGACTACACTGTGTATTCATATATACATAAATACTTTATTGCCTTTTGTTTCATAATAAATGTTAGCCATAAAACCATCTTGCTCTTTTATAAGCTGTTAAATAAACAGGACAGGTGGAATGTAAGCACATGACAAGGCTTTGGTTTCCAATGTATGATCAAAACTCTGCTATCTACATAATATATATAGATGCAAAATCTAAAACCTTAATATCTTGGAAACAGTAGGCAGCCATTTCTTTTAATTTTTATATTAGACAATCATTTATTTTAATTGTCTTATTGGATTTTAAAAAATCAAAAGCCATAAATAATAGCACAGTTAATCTCAGAACCAGACTACTTCTAAACAATTGCTTATGGTTACTTTACATGATGATATCAAACCTGTTATATTTATGTAATTCTTTTTAAAACATCAAAAGGGATATATAAATATAAAAACATTTTAATGATAAAAGGCAAAGAAACTATTATGTATATATAAGTACATAGTTTAGTTCTTATTCAGTGTCTGCTCGGCGCTTCTTGGCTTGTCTCCTGTTTCCATTAAACGGAGCATCTATTGTTTTCAGGTTCAGAAATCTTCCTGGTTTTTCCTTGTCAGTTGTCTCGGCGTTGGGAGTATGCTGTGATTATGCTCATAATACTTTATTTGGACATTACTCATTTTGGTTTGTAAATGAATAACATTAAATTTTTTCTTGTTTAGTATGTTTAGGTCCTCATCAGCTTAATTAAAACACTATTAAGTAGAAAATTTAGTCTGATTCCGTTCTGAGTTCGGTAAAAAAAATTAGAAATTGTGTTTGTTACCAAAACACATATCGTATCATTTTCACCGTATAGTCTTGCTATCTGAATTGAGAAATAACACAAAAAACATGTGCAATAATAATGTCATATCAAATTGAGTTTCCCTAACACAGAAAGTATCAAAGGTCTGAATAAACTGGCGACATTTAGGGTATATAACCTGTGTATTAGTACACAAACGTGTATGGGTCTACATCTGAGCTTCATATTATAAAAACGAGTGAACTGTGTCCTTTTGTTGGAATTAATAGAACTAGTTTATGTACCACTTTCCAATACGGGAGAGCTGTAATACGGTCCAATTTGCAAGTGAGCGACTTCTAACAGTGTATATGAGGCACATAACATGTTATGGAAAGCATGCATTGTGCTATGGACGGCATAGATGTATGCTTTATAAAATCAATCTTAAATTCTCGCTAGAAGTCGTATGTGTAATGCTCCCCACATCGCCCAATTAAAACCCTTTCGACTCAATTTTTTAAATTAAACATTCGGTCAGAAATATTATTTACATCACGCACTCTACGTGAAGGTATTTCTAAATTAAAAGGCAATATACCTCATCAAATCATAAATATACCGGGGACCATACCGCCAGCTTTGAACAGAAAACGTGCACTCTGACTCAGTGTGAATGCATGTTTACATATCAACTGAATGTGTCTGTTTGATCCTTAGTATAACACTATTTATATGTCTCCCTCTAGATATCAGTTACTTTTGATTATCATAAAGCAAAACGAGTATAAACCACAAAACCTAACTGCAGCTCACATCAAAGTAAACCATAATAATTGTGTTATCAACAACACAACTAATTCTTAGGAACATGCAGTTATACTTATATATCTACCTACCTGCCTTCCTGCAGATTCTCTCACACGCACATATATATTTAAAACAAATAATAATATCATACAGGTTAGAGAAATTTTAGTTCATACTCTACGGAGATTCAAACCCAGATTTGCGGGTAAAAACTACCCATCGCCTTCCCTGCACACACCATCCCTAAGTTCATCACGAATATATTTGTAATGTTTGGTCGTTTCTTCCAAGGTGATTCTGGATTAGTTTTGTAAATATTATTGTATTCAGTATTAGTCACTGCTGTTATTCCTGTTCTCCTCAACATTTTAATCAACGTTTACACAACGACATACAGGAATTTGGATGATAAATATCTGAATTAATAATAAGTTCAAAGTTGGAACAATATGTTTTAAAACCTTAATTTATTGATACAAATGTTTGCAGTATATTATGAAATCTGATAAAGTATTATTCAACACTAAGCATGAAAGCCAAGCAACAACACAAGTATATCTGGAAATAATAACTCGTTAAAATGCAGTATATGATAAAGACTGCAGTTACACCATGCACGCACCAAACGATGACTGGCCTTATATTCCATACAAAAAAGGCATGCAACGACTGATTACAAGTAATACTGGCAGAAAGTAACGTTTCGGCAGCATTTAATGGCACGTTTCTAGCATCCTTATCTTCAGTGGAGTAATTGATAATATAAACAACAAGAAGCATAGTGTGCAGAACGCGTAAATAAGAGGTATTAAATTGTGAAAAAAAACTATAGGAAAGATATAACCCTATATATATCTGCATGATTCTGTTTCAAATTCAAGTCGAGTTTTTTAGCTGCCTTTTAATGAAAAAAATCATGCAACCATTGTTTCTAGATCTAATTGCACATTATTTCAAAAATAATAATTCTTGCGTCTATCTCTAAACACTTTAAACACTATACGTAGTAATGGGGGCCAATTGAAAATAGGAGACAAGGAATATAGTGTAAAGTGAATTTCACGATATGAGAGACATAGGGAATTTAAGATGGATAACGTCACGGTACTGGGCACAAGGGGAAAATGTCAGCTTGGTTGTAAGTGGTCCACCTCAAATGGACAGTGAATTTGTAACAGTCCGGGAGTTGACAACACTGTCACTACTGTGGGTAGGTAAGAAAATAGCTTTCATAGGGACAACCAAACCATAGACAGACACAAAACAAACAAAGAACAAATATGCATTGTATATTATAGATCTTTCATGGCACTGGAGTGGCCTTGAGAAAGGCCGTGGGTTTTTTCGTATATTTATCTATTCCACTATCAGTTTGTCGAAAAACATATATTTCTTCTTTTCTTATTATGGTGTCAAGCCAGATGAACCATGGCTTTAATGTTTCTTACACTTTTATCCAATTATTATTTAGTCAAAATCTGGGTTTTTACTATTTTCTTTTTTCTTTCTTTTCTTTGCCCCGTTTACCTGTTATCGTTTTTACTTCCCCTTCCATGTACGTTTCCACCATTTTTCTGGCTATGTTTAAATTGATTGATCCTAATTGCATCCTTACTGATAAGTTAGACCAATATTCCAAATTCTCTATCTCTTTAAGCAATACTTTACTTTCACTATACAATAAATAGCCTCCTTCAATTTTCCCACGTTTTATATATCCGCACCTATCACATCTTTGAAAGGCTAATTCGCTGCTTTTTTAATTGTCATTTGACCTATAACGAAGTCGATGGTAACTTGATAGCTTCGATGATCGGTAATCTTTTCCTACCACAAGTTTCCCATCCATAATTCAATACCAAACATGTTTCAAATCATTCACAACGTGCATTTTTATATGTGATGACATGTCAAAAAGGGTAACGATATTGGCGAATGTTCCGTTTAGTATGCTTGCAAGTATGGTATTTGGTGTCTGGTTGTGGTATAGTAAAAGTGGTTTACGGTTTGGGAGGCGGTTCCATGGTACAGGTCAGCAGTGCTTTCAGAATCCAGGGTATATGAGGTCTATATGTCGTCTTGAATAATTATGAATATAACTCTGTGCTGGTTTTAAGAGTCGGTTAGAGTGAGAGTTAGAAACCTATCTTGACAGCGATGGTTATTGATGTTGCCACCTTGTGTGACAGGCCCTGATGATCTTGGCTTTTGCGACCACCTTAGCTGTTATGAGTGTTTGTGGCTTAATCATCTATTAATAAGTGTTCTTATGTTGCAGCCTTGTGACGCTGGTCCTGATAGTCTTTGGAGTTCGACCACCGTATATGTCTTAATTTGGAGTCTTATTTCCTAGGTCAAGTTTTACTTGCATCCTTGTGCTGCTGGGCGTGATTCTAGACTACCTTATACGTTCTAATTTGTAGTATTGTAGATAGATATATGCATTTATATGACTGTCACCTAGGCTGAGTAGATGAATTTCGGTGGTGGTGTTAGTTCATCAATACAGATGCAGGTTGTTGTTTACGAAGGATGTTATTTTGGGGTTAATAGAGTGTTATGATAGGGATGGAGGGTAAAAGTGTATGTTAGGGCTATGAGTTATTTTATTATTATTTCAGGCTGCATGTTATTTGTTACATGTTGCTGTCTTTGCCGAGCTTTCGGGTCTTATTAGACGTTCAAAGACACCTGATCTGAGATTCCCTAGTTAGTAAGCCTGTTATTCCCCTATGTATATGTAAGGTGTAAAAGGGGAAAAGACGAATTTAAGAAAATTATAAGATTTTTTAAATAAATTTTAATTAATTAATTAATTTTTAATTTTAATTTTTAAATTGTTTAATATTTATTTCATATTATTATTTTAATTAAGTCTTACGTATAATTATTAAATTCTTTTTTTCCTATTTAAAAGATTTTGTGAGACCTAATTGGTGTTTTTTCAGGCTAGGTATATCTTTTTCTTAATAGATGTCTTTGCCGAGCATTCGGGTCTTAAGAAGACGCTCGAAGAATCTGATCTCGGTGGTCCTTATTTAATTAGCCTGATTCCCTAGCTTGTGATTGTTAAAATATTATATTGTGTTACATCTAGTTATTTCAATTATATTTTTAAGTCTTACGTATTTAGATTTCTACTTTTCTATTTTAAGTTTTATGTGGCCTTAATTGGTTTTTTTTTTAGACTAGGTATAGCTTCTTTCCAGATATATATCTTTGCCGAGCTTTCGGGTCTTAGGAAGACGCTCAAAAATACCTGATCTGGGTGGTCCCTATTTAAGTAGCCTGATTCCCTAGTTTTCGTATGTTAAAGCATTAATTATGTTATATAATAGTTATATTTTATTATAATCATGGTCTATTTTGCAAATATGATATTATGTTTTTTAGGTAATGTTTAAGTTTTGGTTGGATTTATTAATGATTTCTGGGTATGTGATTGGAGATCCGATTTTATTTTGTTCTAATTTGAATATTTCCCTTTCTTTCTTCAGCCTGTGATACACATTGAAAATGTGTGGTAGGTCTTCAGGGACCCGGCAATAATAACAAATTGGACTGTGGGGAAAGGGTCCTATTTTTATTCCAAAGCTGCTGGCCAGCTTGGTTGTGCCTGTATACATTATATTAATTATTGTTTGGTCTTTACCTTTTACTATGGGTGGTTTTCTGCTTCTAGCTTCCTCGTTGACAATGTTGTAAAGTTTTCTCCCTTTATTGTTTCCATTCCAGCTGTCCTGCCATTTTGTATTTACTAATACTGTCGTTAAGCTATATAGTTCGCTAACAATGTAATTTAGTTGTACGTAATTGGGTTCATTGAGTTTTTGCTTGGCTGTCAGGTCTGCTAAATCATTTCCTAGTATATTAATGTGGGGAGGTATCTTCATGAATTCTATTTCTTGTTTATTGTCATTTAGTTTATGTAGCATTGAGCTGGTTTGTCTAAGGAAGTTTTCTCTAGATTTGGTGTTATTATTGAGTATTGAGGAAATGACGCTGAGCGAGTCACTTATTATCACTGCCATGGGTGTGTTGTTTTCCTCAATCCATTTGAAGGCCTCTATAATGGCTCAGAATTCTGCCGTAAAGATAGAGCAGTGGTCATGCAGTCTATGTCTTATTTTGTTTCGTTTTTCTGGAATGATGAATGCGGCTGCTGTTTTAGGTGGATCAGTTATTACGAGATCCTATAATCCAAAACATCTGAAAGAGATATTAGAGCGGACCTGAATGAAACCCGCTCAAGTTTTACATACTATACTATAACAAACTCATGCAACAATATAAGACACCTACAAACACAGACTATCAAACAAGCAAATAAATGAAATGGTTATTGACACATCTTTAAACCCTTACGTAGAAAAATAAACACAAATATAATATGGACATGGGTTCTTTTGTTAATTAGAAAAAGACACACACACAAACAAATATTAATAAATTACCATGTTAACTAAATAATTTTACCAGTGGAGTATTGCCTCTTTTCTAGGAATCGGGATAATCCTGGAAATCGTTGTTTAGGTTATTATGGTTTTCGCAATCTCAACGTCTGGGTTGGAGACCCTGTCTCGGTTCAAATATCCTATGGGATAAGACCTACTTCTGCGGAAGAAGGATAACTCCTTGGTGTCCACTCATCCAGATACAAAACTTCTCTCTTCATTGTGTTGTTGTCGTTGCTGTTGCTGCTGTCGCTGCTTCTTATATCTCTCAGTCCACGTTTCTTGTTGTTTCACGTCTTCGTGAAATAGTTATCCTATCAGGTCTTGTATCACTTTGGTCATCATAACATTTTCTATTTATCCCAGATTCTGTATCGGGTTCTTCATGACACGATGCAAATATACGTCGGCGTAGTTCAGCTTAGCTATCTTGGAAAGCATTAAGCTATCGAAGAGTCAAGGATGAATGGCCAGACTGCGATTAAGGTGTTGGAAAGTGATCACATGGTTATTCTGCAGTATAATACTTCTCAGTCGGTATTTGTGGCTAATTGTAGGGTGATAAAGGCCAGCAGTTAGTTTACCACCTTCGGCTCTGTTCTAGTGGTGGTACCGTTGTTGAGGATCTCATTTTTATATTTTGTTATCCGTTTCTCAATTAATGTACCTCTTTGATTTTGATGTTCACTACCCAATATTTCATTATGTGCACTGAAGTCCTCACATATCAATAAGTTTTCCTTATTCTGTATTAGTTTCCTAAATTCGTTAAGTGTATGTAACTTAGATCCTCCTGGATCATAAATATTATATAGTATTATTGATGTTTGGTTAATTTTTATTTTTGACTGTTGTAACTCAATTCGTTCTTCGTTGGACAGCATATCTGGTGAATTAATCAGAATGACATCAGGAAGTGTGTCATATATACAGCTATCTAGTTCATCTCCCTTTTTATTGATATGGTATTTAGGAAGTGTAGACTGCACACTGTTCTTATTGTGGCATACATAGTTTCCCCATATTGATGTGTTTCTTGTTGGGAAATTAGATCTGGCTTTTTATTAGTTTTGTTAATAATAATGTTAAGTTCACCTTGACGTTATTTAGCGACGACAGTTCCCTTGCCAAATTGCAATATTGTTTTTCTTGTTAGCGCCTCCTAATGCCATGGTTTATGTATATATTGTGTATATACCATAATATATTAATTACTGGAGAACTCCATTTCTGATATGTTGAATACTAGTCGAAATATGCTTTGTCTTGACACTTGCTGTGGCTAATATGTATTATACCCTTATACTAATTGGTTCATTGATGTAATTTGTAACTATAGTTAAGTCAATTCGATCACGTATGTTCTAGTCAGTTGGAATATTGTTAATAACAATTATACTATTGTGTTTGCGTGTCATTTGCACTGTGATGCTGTTTTATGGTCTGTATGGTTTGATATGTTTTCCTTTTCAGAGAGTTATGCTTTGATATACTTTTTTTATCCCACCGAGGCTGGTGGTGATTTCAAAACTTTGCCCATTTGCTGTGCTGTGCTGAATCGAATTATCAGATAGTTAGCTAAGCTTTTTTGTGCTCAGGTTGATGAATTTCTTGTTTCCGGTACTTGCGAATAACGTCAATTCAATTGGGTGCTATTGTGCCTTGTTTTGGGGGTTTTCTTCTTTTATTCTTCTTCTAAGTTTCTTATTGTTTTCTATCGATGTTTTCCTGGTTGGGTTTGTGATAAAGTTTGGATGTATCACTATTTACCTTACACGGCCTTGCTGCCATCTGAATGGTATTGTTTGTTTCCTTATTTGGTCGACTTGATAGTTTGACTGCCTTTGATTAGCTTCTTGCCTTTACCTTCGGAAGATGTGGAAAGTGGTTTTTTCTAGGTAATCTTTTCCATTTGGTGAGTGTTTCCGATTCAATAATTATAATTGTTAGATTAGTTCTTCTATTTGTATCTATTCAAGTTCTGATTCGATTAGATCTTTTATTGTTTTTTATGGCATTGGTTGTTGGCTGCATTAGAGAGCGTCATTTAGTCTTGAGTTGGTTTTATTCTTTTATTCTTTCAGGTTTATTCCGTCAAAAATGTTTGGTTTGAATTTGATGACCTATCTGATTCTTATAACTTAGTTACTCGATTTGATTTTGTTCTGATTGGGTAGTTAGGTTTTCATCTATTTTGGGGATATATGACCATGTTTTTAGCAGTTTCTTCTTTATTCCCGGATATGTTTCTTTTTTTTTTTTTTTTTGCTTGAGCGGGATTCCACTCTATCCTGATTACTGTAATAGTTCTGCATAGGTCTTTTTTATGATATATTCCGTCCTGAATTTTCATACTGAGCATGGTTTTCTGTCCATATGTATTCCAATCCGTTCGTTTTTGATGATTTTCCATGATCATGATCTACAGATAGTGGTATCTTATCTGCTTCTATTCTTAATGCTTTCCTTTGATGGTGTCGTCCTTTTGATCTTGTGTTGTTTGGTATCATGTTGATGAATATTGTCTTAGATTCGTTCGTAGGTAAGCGAAGATCTTCTAGAACTTTGTCTATGTTTTTATTCTTACTTACCAATTATTTGCCTAGGAAACAGCCTAGGAAAGTCAAACTCCTCTTCAAGCCCTCCCCAACACTGTCCCATCACAACCCTGCATCACGATTGGTGACACTCAGCTGAAGAATGTAGACATTTTCAAATACCTAGGCAGCACGATATCCAGCAATATATTCTCTTTGACAAAGAGATCACTGCGCGGATCCAAAACGCTAATCGATCAGTCGGACGACTCCGAACAGAGGTCTCGCAGCATAGACGTATGCCTGTCAGCAATGATACAGGTGTACAGTGCAGTTGTCCTCATGTATCTCTTGCATAACTGTGAAACGTGAACTGTCTACCGAAAGTTGAAACAAAAATCCCACCAAGGCATCCATCATGCGAATCAAGTGGCAAGACTAAATCCCCAAACAGGAAGTCCGTTATAGAGTCAGCACAACAAACATGGAAGTCAAAATAGTCCAGGCCCACCTTCGTTTGCTTGGCCATGTCATCCGCAAACATTAAGAACAGAATCACACAACAGTTGTTCTTGGACGTTCTCTACTAGGGCAACCGAAACCGAGCCCTCCTCGCAAGAGGCACAAAGAAAATATCAAGATGCACAATAACACTTGGCAGACCTTCAACCCCACCAGCTCAAGTCTGCTGCCTCAGACGGAAGTAATTGGCGATCCCTGATTAGTAAAGTCAGTTCCACCTTCGAGGCTGACCGCTGCCAACCTCTTGCTGAAGCTTGTCAGAGACGTCATAGAGCTGTGTCTCATCTACCCTCAACCACTTGTGTTCCATGCCCAACCTGTAACCGCCTATGTGCATAGGAAGTTTTGAATCCGGAGCCACATGAGCGTCCACCGTCTATGAGATCGCACAACCTGTCTTCTTCGGCCCGAAAGACTACCAAAACAAAAATTAATTGCTGTCTTTACTCTCTTCTCTTGTGATTTTGATAATCTGTGTATCTTTTTCGGTTTCTTCCTTCGTGTCTACCTTTGATATCGAGAGTGTCGTTCTATGTGTAGGCAATAGACTTTGATCTTGGGGGAATGTACTTTTGTAGGGCTAAAGAAGATGATGAGATTTTCCCGGAGGAGAAGTTACTCATTAATAGGGTTCCATGGTTTCATTTAATTGGGAAAGATACGTGCCTATCAAAACGGGTTTTACATGCATCGCCAACAAAGTCGAAGTGGAAAACTTAAGTGTTGCTGCCTCTGAAGACATGGTCACTACTTGATCTGGTTTGATGAAATAAGGTTGTATTCGGGTAGCACTGTCTCTCTTTCAGGTAGAATTTGTTTTATTGTTGCTTTTTTGGAACTGTTTCCGTAAAAGTAACCGTGTCTGTGCACTACTGCACTACTCCTTGGATGGTCTTTGGGGAGAAGCTTTTCTCTTGAAGGTGGCTGCTGCTGCAGAGGCATTTGGATCCCATTTTACGATGGAACGAATGATGACATCTCCTCGAGAACAGTAACCTCCTAATTTCAAAATTATTCGCTTTTTTGTTTGACTGTCCATTCTAGTCTTTTAAATGTTTGCAAAAAAGCGTTTGGTTTGATGAAGGATTTGAATTATGCCTTGAAGTAATTGACGTACAGTCACCGTCAACCATATGCATCTTTTGAGAGTTGCTTCTTAGACACCAGAACGCACTTGTGGGTGTTTTCGCAACTGCTGCTGTTCAGAGCACGAATCACTTTGACTGGATGACGAGACCGAATGGAAGACTTGTTCACGATTTGTCTAACAGACAAGAAGTTTCTGAAGGTTTTAGTTTTGCACATCGACGGGGAATTTACCGGCTCTCCGCATTTCCACCAGTAATGAAACAGATCGGTATGAAATAGCAAATAGCTGGGTGTGGACGCTTTTAAATCGAAGAGTAAATAGGGTTCAGGTCCTTCAATGGCTTCGTTCTGTGCATGTGTCAGCCAAGGAGTTCCTAACTGTTTTAACTATCGGTTTGGAATTTTAAACAAAACTATGTAATGAGCGTTGCGACTGATGGTGCGATGGGCTTTAATTTATTTTCTTCAAACAAATTGTGGATAAAGTAAATGACATTAGGTTAAGGTTATGCTTTTGGGTGTAAACCAAAGTTGATTTTTTTTTTCTCCTAACATGTCGTCGAAGATAACCAATGTGCTTGACTCGTGTCTTTCACGAGAGCGATGGATTCGCCTCAGCTTTCTCCGAGGCTGTAAGCTGATTGCCACTCTTTGTAACACCGCATGATAAATTCGGTTAGACAATCGGCTAATTGAGTTTTGTGTTCGATCACACGTTTGACTACTTTAGGTTTGCCTGAGCCAAATGGTGCAGAAATCAACATGTTAAATGGATGGCGGAGATAAAAATCCTCCGAACTGAAACAATCTTACTCTTTGTCAATGACTTTGAACGTAGAGAAGGAGAAATAAAAAGAGAAAATTGTAGCATTGGCTAGTGTGTTCAGTTGTTTTGATAAAGTATTGATTTTCACAATTGCTTGAGCCCAAACATCTGTTTTTAGACCATTCTGTAATGTGACGCAGGTCTGTCATATTCAATTTCGTTTGATTTCTTTATACAATACCTCGTGTTATTTTTATCTGTAAAACCATGTACAAATATTTAAATAAGCAAAGCCTATCCCCATACTTAAATATGTACCGGAGTCATTTAGTAACAAATGTGGTTGAGTGAAAGTTGTATCGCCCTGTTCCCAGAAGAAAAATCGATATACAAGGTTTATCTCTCTGGTATTAATTTTCGCAACTGCTTGAGCTCAAACATCTGTTTTTAGACCCTTTTGTAACGTAAGTAATTTACGTCTGAGACACTCGATTTCGACTGCATTCTTTATAAAATACCTCGTGTTATTTTCCTCTGTAAAACCATTGCGGGAGCAATGCTATCCAAATGAACATATTTACGTGTCAACTCAATGTCTCTGCTTATGCATTACTGTATATCATTAGCATGCATGCATTTTTGGTCTCTTCTTTTTATTAGTTAATAATAACTTTGACATATGCAATACATTACATGTCTAGTAATATTATATGTGCATTTCAATCACTCTGTCAAAAAAGGGGGATTTCGGGAATAAATGATTACACCAAAGACTTTATGAATAACATGCATTCATTTCGTTACATTTGTACCAGTTTTCTTGGTGTTTTTTATACCTAATGACGAGATATTAATCTTTCCAAGAAGGATCATTATTTGTGTTTTAAATTCTTGGTTTCTAGCATCTAAAACATCTATGAAAAAACGTGATATAAAACATTTAAAGAAATCTTGATACTCCACAAAAGTACTGACTTCAAAGAAGGTGTTATATAAGCCATACTACTACTACTACTACTATTACTACTACTACTACTACTACTACTACCACTACTACTACTAATAATAATAATTATTATTATTATTATTATTATTATTTTTATTATTATTATTATTATTAGTATTAGTATTATTATTAGTATTAGTATGATTATTATTATTATTATTATTATTATTAATTTAGCAATGTCGGTCTCCCGCCAGGAATAAAAAATGCAATACAAGTAAATATAATGTGCGATATGGTGAAGATAAGTTAATTATGGTTAATGATGGTTTTCATTCTCAGTATATATACATTCGTTCCCATCGTCGGTGCGTACTATTATAAAGACGTTACTAACTCTAAGTATGTTATTCACTATTTATTTGAGCTATCAAATACTGTAAATGACGAAACGCCAAGGTGATACAGTAATACAGATTTCTTACAATTAATAATGCAGGATATGTACTTTTCTATAGACTGATAAAGATAATAAGCTTCATTAAGCCATATAATATCCCAGTGTCTCTATCTGCCCCTGTATATCTCTTTAAATTCAAAATGACAATTGAAAAATCTTTATTGAAAATGAACTGTTCAATATATATTATTTCGAAGGTGAACGAAATATGGTCAGAATAAAAATACATTTTGTCTTCCAATGTCAAATACAGCACGCATGCGTTAGCACAACAAAGAAGAATAGTGGCATAAGGTAATGCAGATGTTGTGTCCTTGTGGGCGCAGATTTTAGCTTTTGGTGAAAAAAAATGGCATGCACACTGAAAATAACGTGCATCTTCTAGGTTCATTGTTTACAGTTTGAAATAAGTTTTTATTGTTAATAGTAATGGAGTCAACGCCATTTGATGTCATTCACACATGCGCGGCAGACGCTTCGAATTCTTAGCCTAAGATTTTAAACATGCTTTAAACTAAAGAATGTTTGAAAACCACCATTCGCTTTAACAAAATTATTAATTTAAACTGCGCAATCCATTACAAAAGCGTCCTAACTTCAGCGCCGGAAGCCAGGTAATTTACAAGCCTACATAGTATACATGAGCAACCGGCTACGGTCGGGGAACCACCCACCTGTTACTTTAGAATCTTCGTCGGTTACGTTCGATTTTATGGAATGTCTCTCGAGGTAAAAAATTATTATTGGTTTTATTGTCAGATAAGTGTATACTGTATTCGAATATTATAGTCGTAGGACGCAAAATGTCGCCTCTGGCAGTATCAGGTTGTATGATTTCCAATTTAAAATGATATCTTTAGAAAAATACTAGTCCCACAATGTAAGACATATCAAATTCTAGTTTTGATTTAGTGTTATTTCGTGTCTTACTACCCAAATAACGAGCTTGTATAGCGTGATCCGATCTAGGTTGACATAGGAACGAGTAGTCAAAGTTTCAAGAATATCTCACACACATGGCAGCCCATGTCAACACTCTTTCACAAATTGTTATGTAATTAATATACTTACTCTGCTGTTTTATTCAGGTGGATTCAAAATCTGACACTAGCAAATGGACGCATTTTCGAGTTATGTTGGCATACATTTGAATTTGCTGAAATGCGACTGTAGTCGAAGTATGCCGATATATGTTCCAGTAGGTTCATGTGAGGGATATGCTTTTTGAAGGAAACGAAACGTTGCCCACAGTTTCAATAGGTATAATATAATTTAAATCGCTTCGTTACAGAATATTATTTCAACTCAACCCGATATCGGAATTCCCGGCTTTCATCGCTTTCCAGTCAACTGAAATGAAGAAAAAAGAAAGTTGAAATTAGATCCATTTCTTTTGCGATAATTTGAATTTATTAAAGAAAAAACATTTAAATAAGTAAAGTATGACTTAAACATTATGACTTCACTTTGCAGAAAAACGCCGTTATTTTAGTTGCCATTTGTGTGAGATATTCCTGAAAATTTAATTTCGTTACGATCTTAGTTGACATCAAAACACGCTACACAGCGCTGCTAGATAAGCTGTAAGATCCTGACGCCCAAAATATAAACATCAGCGTCATGGTCTTACATGTAGGACTAGGATTTTTGTTTTCGAGACTTGGTTGGACCACACATTAGATATGAGACTGATTAAAATGCATGTAAACTACATTAGACAAGTTTGTCTTTAAAAATCATGTTCATAGACATAACCTCAGTCTGATGACCATGAGTAACATTTGATTGATTAAAAAACACTGTTTCAAGTTTGTAAGCCACTGAACAGATATTGGGCAAAATTGTGTGCCTGTCCAGGGAATACATTTAAGGCTCAAATACACATTAAATTCTCCTTTCTGAGTATTGCATCCCCACGATTTACCTCAGTTTCCACCGTAATACTTCCCTTTTTATAATTTTTATAGGCCGATCTGCAGAATATCTATCGATTAGACTTAGGTAAATAAGCATGAAACCAACTGGACAAATTAACAGCTAATCCTGTCATGACTTCAGAGGTACTGATGTTCTATTGAATGTGTATTTACATGTAAGCATACAAGGCGCCCCTTGGTGTTTAAATCGTATTTAAGTTGGTATTGACGCATATATAAATCATCCAATAATTAAGATGTGACAATAATAATGATAATAATAACTGCAACATCAGTGATTTTAGACTAGGACACTACAGTATCAGTAGGCACATTTTAAATAGTGCGGAAACTTTCGTTGATTCATAAGAACTAGTTAGCAAAACGGTTTTTAGTATTTTGGAAAAAGAACTTATTATAACTAAAATGACACAAATGTTAATAACAGGCATTAAGTATACAAATGTTACAGCATAAGTGAAAACAACAAAGATATTTCGACAGTAAAATTTAAAGCAGACCCTGTCTCAACTATAGTGAAAGAAGCTGATGGCACACTCTAATTGTGGAAAGGTGTCAAAATAGGGTTTGTAATTCTGAAAGTTGACGTCCATGTCATTTAAAAGAAGAAATTATATTCATTTGTTCCCACAACCTAGTTAAGACTTTGATGGATTATACGGTATAAAGGTTTAGACAGAGAGAGAGAGAGAGAGGTCGTGTTCAATTAGTAATGCCTTGTAACACTAGTTTTACACTTTGTTATCTCTCCTCTGTACCATTACATACACCAACACCTTTTCACACCATGTACTGCATTCTTCAATATTATAACTGCCAGCAGTTATTTTCATATATGGATCCTTTATTTCACACGATACACTGCCACATTCTATCATTTCCATCTTGTAGTCATTGTTAAAGTCAGCCTCACATTTTCTGATGATGTGATATTTATTATTTAAGGCACGTTATGGTAATATGGAATACATGTTGATATTTTAACTTGTCAGTCATATTTCATTTTAGTATTTGTAAGTACACATATTTTCCCACCTTAAAGTCCTAACCTAGTCATGGCCAGTTTGTGAGTTTCAAGTGCCGAGATTAATGACTCTAAACTGTCGGTTTTTCTAAGATTGTTTTGATGGGTCACCAATTTCAAACTGACGAGGTGATTCTTGTTAAAAATAAACTCTTGCGATTTCTTTCACAGCTGTATTTACAAATAAAGGGCACTCATCTATAATGATTAGCCATTTGTAAGTCTAGATCCCACAGACAGTATTTATAATATATTGTTTAAGTGATTATTATATGACACTAATGCATACTTAATGTTTGATAAATAATGGAATGGATAAAAGTAAACCTTTGCAAAGTTGGCATGCCAACGATGCTTTAGATGCATGTCGCTGATTTTAGGTGAGAGTTGGATGACCTGGAAGTGAAAGCAGACATGTGAGTGGACACAACACTCCCCATGAAAAAAGAAAAGAGCGAAATCATTAATATTAGACTATAAGCAAGGAATTAAGTTTGAACTGTTTTGTTGATGGATGGATACTTAAAGGTGAATGATCAATTTATCTTTAAATATAAATGTAGATACAGAAGAATGTCATGATAAATTGCAGCATGGTTAAATTATGTTCAAATGGTGGTGTTCTTGGCTGTTTAATTTTTAAATTAAGGGTTAGTTTTATACCTAAACGTCTGTCTCTCTCTTAGAAAACAAGCCATTTCTAAAACCATTATCTACCATTATCTACCTATCCATGTATCTGTCTATGTTGATACATATGTATGTTTGTCTATGCTCTTCTAACTGTACATGGATTCCCCTTGTTTTGTTCCCCATTTAAATATCTAACAACATATACTATTTTTGGATAATTCGACACGTTGTTTTAAGGTGCAAACAAAGACAAAATGTAAACAAAAGTTCTACGTTTGTGGAGAAGGGTAATGCAATATTCTGGTATTTAGGCTAAAAATGGATCAATGTTCCAATAAAAACGCTTAAAACTGCAGAATTCCGATTATTAGCAATTTTAGTAATTTATCCACGAACACCGTGTTCCCAATAAGTCCAATTTATTATGAGACCAGATACCCTAAATATTTTCTTTATGGATTCATTCTGTAAGAATTACAACAAAGTGTTGTTACCGTACCGTTCTACATGTATTGCATATACAGGTTACTTCTCTTTAAAATATATCTTTACCAGTTACACACAATTGCAGCATCAAAATATGTATATAACACACTCAGTTCATGTTAAAATGTTATGCGTTAAAATTTAATAAATAATTATGTCTAGGATTTAGTTTTAACTTCTTAGTTTTTCTGGCTATGACTTTTTCCATTTCTATTTCTTTAGCTTAGAGCTAGCCTCAGGAAACGTGAAAAAGAATATTTGTTCACCACGGGTACATAACTTTACTTTTTATCATTAGGTGCTGTTCTATGGTGATCTTCAAATATCATAAGGGTGTGATATTTGTAGTTTGCGATCCAAGTAAATGGCCACTTTGTGAAGTTCAGGGATTGTCATATTTTGCATTATTATTATGCAATAAATGATGAAGTATAATGTTATGATCTATTAATTAGAGATGAATGGTATATCATACAATAAGGAATATATCCTACAACCCTTTGGTTTCAGAGTGTAAGTTCAAGTAAACATCACCTTTTGCTAGATTAACTGAGTACAGTTGGTATTTCCCAGTTATCTATTTGGCTGTCAACAAAAATTATGCTATACATTTTCATGTAAAGACTATTAAGTATTTTGATATTTTATAAATTACTGAAAAAGCTGTTGTCCAGTAGAAACTAGAAAGAACAAAATAAGATGGCATCTATACATGGATTGCTTCATATTGTTATATATGAATGAATTTCGATCAAACTTTGCAAGTAAGATTCTGTCATCAAGAATATGTCTGATACCCAGGATTTGTTAGGTAAAAATTGTAGTTTACATCGTCTTTAGTTTATATTAGCTGAGATTGTTACATTTTCTGAGGTTATGCAAAGAATTAGGATTCTTTATTTGGGCTTTCATTGTAGTAATGGGCACACGTGTTCATTTTCAGTTTCCACTGTTTACTGCAAACCAAAGAGGATGTGCAAATTGTGTGGACAGCTCCATTCAAAACTGAAGAAACATATAATCCAGGTTCATAAAGATAGTAAGGAAGTGAAACCTATAATAGAAAATCCTTGTCAGCAAAGAGCAACTATGAATGCCATTATATAAAAGAGGGTATGATGGAATAGAATAAGCTGAACAAAGGAAAACCCATCAATTATGTCTCTAAATATTGTGAGCGCGATAAAGAGCTTGTTACCCAAATTGTAAAACATGTTATGCAAAGAAATTCTTCTTCAGGCATAGAGATACGTGTCACGTGAACAAATGTCCATTTCAAAACCCATTCCAATAGCAATGCTAGCTCCTGAAAATGATACAAGATATACAAGCTTTCAAAAACTCTTTGAAGACAGATAGAGTAGGATATGTATGTCAATTATATGTTACTATAAAGCTGATGCAATCACGTTTCAGGGAAAGAATAAAATAAAAGTAGAAATAACAATGGACGTAAGACAAAGTGTTCGCTCAGGCTTTATAACATTGGGAAGACAATGTAGAATTCAAATATTTTAGACAAAATTAATGTTAGAATCGGTGGAAAGAAAAATACGTGAAATATCGCAGTGGTGGAAATCCATTAGATTGAAGATTAATCACTGGTGCAAGACAAATCAACGGATTACAGAGTCTTAGATGAATAATTGGCATTATATTTCACCAGATGAGAGGAAAGAGTCTTGTGACAAAGATGCCACTTTCCAGCATGTTTGATATCTGGCGATAGCATTAACTCAATGGTCACCCTCTGTGACAAAAATATTCGTATGGGTGCATGTATTTTATCAACAAAGGAATTAATCTTTCCAAATACCGAATCGTCATTAAATCATGTCATTTGATGGAATTGCATAGATTACATGTGCGGAAAGGCTGGAATTGAAAATGTACACATCAATACCACAAGTACCAGTGCTAGATTAAGTACTATGTATGAAGAATTTGAAATCAAATTAGAAGATTGTTGTATATAGCAGTGTGTAGTAGGATTGACCGGAATCGATGCTTAGATCGAATGAAAACACAAGACAATGTGATGAAATATGACAATTCATAAAATGGTTTAATATATATATATATATATATATATATATATATATATATATATATATATATATATATATATATATATACATATATACATATATATACAGGTATATATATGTGTATATATATATATATATATATATATATATATATATATATATATATATATATATATATATATATATATAGTACAAATACAGTCATTCATTTACGCTCCAAACATACGTCTCATTCACCGACAACACACAGTTCTCCTAAATTGGGTTGGTACACTTGTGTTGTCCACACCCACCCTTCATAGATCATGCCCACAGATATGCGTATAGAAATACGTACATACAGCTACATAAGGCTACAGTCATCCCTAAACAGCTTATGACAGCCCTAAACAGCTTCAGACAGCCTTAAACAGCTACACAAGAAACAAACAGGTAATATTAATAGATTGAGAATTAAAATATATGGAGACATGCTACTAAATTAAACTCTAATAGCAACTTGCAATTCAAAGGTTTACAACGTTTCAAATCTGCATAGTAGCATAGGCATCATTCAAGATACGACGCTAAAAACTGAATACGCTTCACATATCAAATAAAATACAACTGTAACACTTATCCCTATGGCTGGAGAACACAAATGGAAAACTTTCACTCCTTGACAAGATCCATAGACCAGTGTGTAAGTTAGAAACGGTACTTGTCTTTAATCCACAGGAGAGTGAGTATTAGGGTAAAATTCTCGTGCATACTGTGCTTTAAGTCACTCTCGCAGCAAGAGATCTACGACGACATACATGCTAGTTCAGTTGGTTACCTAGAAAAACAATTATCCACCCTAGGTAACGTTGTACGCATGTATAATAATCAAATCGTTCTACGTCGAAACCACGTTATTTCTTGCCTTATTCTCTGACACAATGCATTGGGATGCAGTATACGTTGCTGGTCTCTATCTCTCTTGTAAAACAGCAGTTGAACAATGGATAATAAAAACAAAATCAAAGCACCTTGCAACTAAGTCAGAACAAAACTAATGAACATGAAGAATCTTCAACGAGAAAAAAAAAAAACAAGCAACAACTACAAACAGTTGGTGTTACTTAAGTGAATCTTCTTTGAACACTGGTGTCAATCCATCCATCTTTACTTCCATTCATCTAGCACACACTCATTTTAATTTGAGTAGTCCTGGTTTTCAATGAATTGCCATGGTATTAAATAGTATAGGCATCACTCATTGACGATCATATAGACCAATTACTTTGTTCCTCATTTTATCTAAGAGTTCTCAATTCGTACTTGCCATTGAAACAGTATTGCATTACATGTGTCAGTGGAGTGCTAAGAAACTTGGTAGATGTTGTAGTTATCAGCGTAACATGTGCATATCAACAACTAATTTTACTCTTAAATTATTTACATTTATATTAATTTAGCTAGATGCAGGGTATATCATATTCTTGTAAATGCAAATAGTCTGCTACTGATAGAGCGCTGTGAAACTTGAAACATATTATTGTCATCATCTGAAGATACACACGGCTACATATGTCTTTAATCCTGCACAAGTTGCTTGAGTTATTATCTTTGACCTGCAGCTTGATGTGCTTGAATGCCTCTTGTCAATGCATGTACTGTCAATATCTCCATGAAGGATACTTTTAAGACGCACATTTCGACAAATTACTGCCCTCCTGCAATTTTCTTGCTGAATTATTGCCCCTTTTTGGTCTAAATATGACTTTGTCTTGTGCATTTGACTGGTCATGTGGTTTCTTATACATAACTGTGAATTTGGGTACATGTAATATAAATATGGTGCGGGCATGAAAACAAATACATCTATACTTTTGAGAAGGAATAGGAAAACCCTGCATAATTGACCTTCGGTGCAGTGAATATCATAGCTTGTATTTTTGTGCTTGCCCGTAGCGCAGATCCCAATGTACAATATGGATCTCCACATTTTATCCATATGCTTATGGGGTGGTATGTAATCAGTCTATCCAGTGGCATAAACGTGTTACCACTACGCCTCCTAAGCTAGTTTAAGACTGCCGTGAAATTGTACACACCTTCCTCCCACATACTAGTTGGTCCTAAATTAAAATTGTGCCATTTGGCCATCCATCATGGCTACTACATGGCCGTCTTAAAAATCTTATCACTAATTCCACTGAATGGATGAACGTGTTTTCACACTAACACTTCTTATGATTTCTAGTTGGACTTAAATGAAAATGGTGCCGATCTGGAATCCGATATGACCACCACAGCAGCTATCTTGAGAATCTTGTTATCGCTACTCCTTCTGACTAAAAACTAATATTACTATAGAGTTTTTTTTCTAGAAGTCTTCTAGGTGGTCCTAAATTAAAATGGTGTCCCTTGCACATCCAATATGGCCGCTGTTGTGGCCATCTTGAAATCGTATCGCAGATATTCTAGAATTTACATCTTGTAATATCTAATTGGTCCTAAATGAAAATACGGCTGCTCAGACATCCTATGTCGCTGTTACCGTTACCATCTTAAAAATATTGTTGGCAGTGAATGAATGGTCATATTGGCAGTGTGTTTTCACTGAACGACCTCTTGACATGTCAAGTAGGGTGATCTGACTTCCAATATGGCTACCATAATAGTTATCTTGACAGTCTAGTTGCTACTTTCATATGTCTATTCATATCGATAATGCACTTTCACCAAAGGATTTCTTATGATGTCCAGATTGCCCTAAATGGAATTGGGTCAATCTGATATCCAATATGGCCCTCGTGGCAGCCATCTTGAGAATATTGCTAGCATTACTTCAAAAAGAAGAGAAATTCACGTTAGCTTGAAGTTTCCACCAGAAGACTTCTTATCATATCTTGTCAGTCGTAAATGAATATGCTGTAATTATGACAAATAGTATTTCAACCACAACAGGTAATTTGAAATTCGTCATTACTGAAATATATTAGAGATGGTTTCAATACTCAGCTGTTAAAATTAGCATGAAATGTTCTTATCTTGAATTCCTGGAAATTCTTTTTGGTCAGTAGAATGTCAGTCCCTAAGGAACTCTTGTTTGTTATAAAGAAAACATAACACTGAACATGGTCATTTTCTTATGTAGGAAAATACGAAGTGTATGACTTTCCTATTTTTCACACGGAAGTAAAAATGTGGCATGTGAACTTGCAATTCAGTATGGGCAGATATTAGAATTTACACATGGAAGAGACTCCATTATACATATTTTCTAAAATCGGAACATTAAAACATAACATTGCATATATTAAGAAAAGCAACAGACCACATTTTTAGTTTACTTAATCTTATGATGGCAAACTAATCTCTGTATTATGAACTTTGAAAGTACTGGTCCGCTAAATTTTGATTCTTAGGTTTCACTTGAGAAAATTGATTCTCCTTAAAATTTATATGCTGAATGATAACAAAATGCCACGAGTTTCGCCTTTACAGAAATGATAAGGATAATATTTTCCTCTTTTATAATGGGATGGGGGAACAAAAATCTTGGCTGTACTAATTATGTTCAACTTCACTACGAAACATTAGTCCGACCAATGAGTTTGCAATATATTGATCATATGTACATATGCAAATGAATTTTGGGCAGAGCTTGTATATAGTGTATTCTAATAAAGATGATTGAGGGTACTCAAAGTTCAAGACTCCCAGGGGATGTTTAATTAAAATAACGTATGTAATTGCGGGGATAGGGATACTCTAACCGATTCACTTATTTGATTCGAAAAAAACTATACTGAATTCGTTCACTACAGTGAGTATGTATATGTATATTTGTTCCATAATGTTTGGACGGCTTCTTAATTTTAACACTATTAGTCATAAAAGAAAAGTTCTTGTGGAATGGTATGTTGTCCATCATCCATGTGAGCTCAAGTTTATTATCATTACTCCTCCTAAACTATTTGACATAGAGACCATCTTGAAAATATTTGTTATGCTTCTTCTCTTAAATGTATAGTAATTTATCATCATGGAGTTTTTATTAGATTATATGTTGATATCTTTGGGTGCAAAAAGAAAATAAGGCCAATTGACATCCGATATGGCCATCGACATGGCCATTTCTAAAATCTTATATCAAGTCCTTCAGAAAGACTTCTTACAATATCCTGTTGGTCCTAAAAGCAAATGGTGCCAATCTTATATCCAGTAAGGATGCTATGACGTCCATCTCGGCAATCTTGTTATAGCTACTCCTACTGAACGAATGGTCATGTTGACATGGGGTTTTCACCAAAAGGCTTCAGATGATGTCTAGTTGGTCTATAATGAGCCTCGTAACACTACTCAGCCCAATTTTTCTGTCACAGCAAATAGTTTGAAAAATGTGTTATTGCTCAAGAATATCAGCAAAGGTTTCAACAGTTACTGGTTATACAAACGCTCTTATATCGATGTCCTGAAAATTAGATTTTGCCAGTATAGCATCAGTTCATTCGAGAGGGTCTTGCTTACTCTTTGTATTGTCATTTGTTTGTTGAATACCCTAACCTTTTAGGTGTGTTGATGTGGTATTGACCTTCTTATGCTTAATATTAACTGTGCCGAAAGTTCACACCTATTAGACAATGGGCTTAAAGATTCACAATATCATTTAAACCCTTGTCTACCTCACAAAAAATGTACTAATACCTTGTTGTGTTAGTAGTATTAATCCTTCGAGTTACAGAATATGATTCAAAGTTATCCTAAGTTAACCTAGTACCCTAATAAGTTTGGCAGGCAGGGTGAGTGATCTCAGACCAACATAAGCCTCTTACCTCTAGCTTAGTTCATGCTAGGATCACCAAAACTTGGCAAATGTTTTGTGACTTATAAACTGTATTTTGCTACGTCAAACCATTCGTACTCGCTAATAACAAATATACAATTTTCTTCTCACACACACCATTTTGTTTTAATCTGCATGTTTTATCTCTGGGTATGTGCAGCTAGACACTTTTTATTTTGTGAAAAATATGAGACCCCTTATCAATAAACAATTTTCAGTAACCATGTAAATGTTATTTATCCAGTTGACAACATTAGGTATCCATGAACATTTAATTTTTCACTAAATCGCACAATTAACTGAATTCATATCATCCTATTGCTTCCTTAAAAGGGAGCACATGGTGTGGTTCTGCATTTGTTGTGGGTTGTCTTTCATCAGTTGTCTATTATGTACCTTGAGCAGACATTTATATTGTACATCCTCACCTTTTACAATTTTAATTCACCTGGCCATATCATCACATGTATGGCTGTGGATGAAATATTATGGTCATTAAACAAGTCTTAATGTTGATAAGTGCTCTTTTTTATTGCTTTGTTGAAACATAGTATGTAAGAACATGTACGTAAGACTCATACGAGAATAGAGTCTTTTAGTATAGAAATGATAAGAAAACTTTATGCAGAATAATGTGTTTTTGTACATCTACCTGTTTATCTGAACATCTAAATACTATGTCAGTGACTGTGACTCACTGTATAAAGAAGTACTGTTCACTTTAAATCTGCCACTATTCTAACTTTCTACATTTCTTCCCCTTTTTTTCCTCTTTTTTCGCAATTTCATACCCATTTTAATTAAGTTTTTCTTTTATCTGCTTTATTCGCACCTTTTTTCAACTTCTTTATCGTGCATCTTGGTGCTCTTTATACCATATCGAAATGTTAACGTTTTATATCCCCCCCCCACATTCACATTATCCTGACACTAGGCCAACCAGTCCTAAAACTAGCCTCTTAATGCTGAGCGCCAGATGAGGCAGCTGTTAGTACCATCTTTTTAAGTCTTTAGTATGAATCTGCCTTGGATCGAACACACTTCCTACTGCATCAGAGGCGGACGCTCTAACCTTTCGTCAAGCAATATCTATGAACTTGGCGGCCAGTATATTAGTCAGAGGAAGAACCACTGAAAACACTTGTAAGGACCACTCATCTTCATTAAGCTGATGGTATGCTTTCGCTGATACCTACGGCAGCCACACTTACAGATGTGAGATGTCATTGATATGTAAAGATGAACTGATTACGCCATTCTGGCACCCATTGTTCCTCGAAGTCTGCAATTAATGATTTTAACATACTGACTTTCTGTAGGAGACTTACTCAATGCACCCAAACAAATCGTCGGTCAGTGTGTATCGGATCTCGCAACTAATGATTATATTACGATCTTGTCTGTACATAATCGAGCCACAGTCAAATGACAGTTGGCCAAAGCCAGTTGACCTGAATAAGAGATTCTTACTTTCTCCACAATCAATAACGCATACGAAATTGAGATTGTTCTGTTATTGTACCCTAGGTATTTATAATGTGGAAGGACAATGAGTTTGCATCAGATCACCTCTGCATTATATGCCATCTTGACGTATCAGTCCCTAATCCTCCGCCTTTATATGCTACTAAGAGAAACATCCGTATGAGAAATATAATCAAACTAAAGAGTGGTATCCAAGCAAACCTAACAACGTGCCTAGCTCCTACAGCACAACAACTCAATAACTGATTGCGTTCATTACTTGACAACCATGCCCAGCCACCAATTGCAGAGTATCAATTCAAAAGTGTTCTCCATGATATAGCAGTGTAAGGGACCAGCTTCGCACTGCTAAACGAGACAGCCTTAAAACCGGGAGGCTTTGGATTTCCACCAGACTCACTAATCATAAGCGAATCTATGAAGCCGCTAAGAAGAACGTCACAAACATATTACATGCAGTGAAATCAGCCCACTACATTACTAAGATCATGGAAAGTTCCAGCTGATGAGAGCTCTTCAAGATTACTAACAAGCTAATGTCAAGGAACAAATGTACACCACTTCCAACTACTTTTACGCCAGTGGACATTCCGAAACTATTTTCAATTTTGTTCCGTGACAAATTACAAACCATTCGAGATAAACTTGACAACACAATTTCAATAGACTCGTCTTCGCCATACAGTTGAGATACAGAGTTTCAGCGGCAACCATTAGCATCATTTGAACCTGTCTCTATGGATTTAGTAATCGTGAGAAGAGTGCACCAAAGTCATGTGAATTTGATCCAATGCCAATACCACTGCTGTTTGAGTGGTTGTATCTAGTATTGCCTTCACTAACTGATGTTATTAATACTTGTCTCTCATACGGGGACTTCCCCTCATTTTTCAAAACTGCCAGTGTAAAGCCTCTGCTGAAGAAACCAACACTCGACCATAACGATTTAAAGAACTACCGCCCAGTTTCTAATCTCCCATGGATATAAAAAGTCTTAGAAAAGGTTGTTATATTCCAGCTTGTATGTCAACTGAATTCAAACAATCTTTTTAGAAATGTACAATCTACATATCGCCATTGCCACAGCACTGGAACTATTCTTCTAAAAGTAGTTATTGACATTCTCTGTGCTTTGGATAGCTTAAAGATTACTGTCCTCACCCTTCTTGATTTGTCTGCAGCGTTTGACACAACATACCATTATATATTACTTCACCGTCTCCAGCATGTATTTGGTATTCAAATCTTTTACTTGGTCAACATGACACAACAGGTATCTGCAAATGTAATACACTTCAGCCCAGTTGACCTATGTTGTGGTGTTCCACATGGGTCTTTAGTTTGGAACTGATCTCTTCATTTTATACACTCCGCCGCTCTCAAGTTTCATAGATCATCAATTAGTGTCTCACCAATTGTATACTGACCACACCCAACTATACAAATCTAGCCACGCAACTGAAGTTGATGCTACCATGCAAGGTGTAGAGAGGTGCGATTCGGATGTGAAATCATGGATGACATGTAACAAGCTGCAGATGAATAATGATAAAACGGATTCAATTCTGATCACAACACAAAGACTTTCTGAGTCACATATTGTACCTCCACCAATAAATATCAGCAACACCAACATTAAATTCACACAATCAGTACGAATCCTAGATGTCACTCTGGACAGTAATCTCACGTAGCACCAACATGTTATAAACATATGCACGGCTGCATATCTTGAGCTGAGACGCATCAGCTCCATTCGCAAATTACTTTCAATTGATGCCACTAAAACACTTGTATGTTCATTAGTACCTTTAAGACTGGACTAGTGTTACTAAAGTCTGTCTGGTTGATGTCATTATCTACTTCAGACACTTCATAAAGTTCAAAACACAGCTGCTCGGATAATACTTAGAGTGCCACGATCAGAGGACACATTCTCATTGCTCTGTACCCTACACTGGCTTTCCAATCGGTTCAGAATCAAACACAAAATATGTTCTCTGTGCTACGTTTCAATGAAGGAATCCACTCAAACATACCTATCCGACATCAACAATGTGTACACACCAGCGAGATACTTACGCTCCTCTTCTGACAGTCGTATACTCATTATTCCCACTTCGAGAACGGATAACGTTCTTTTGCATACCAGGGCCCAGCAACGTGGAATGAATTGCCCACTGAATATAGACACAAAGATACAGTGATCCAATTCAAGATTGCTCTTAAAACTCACTTATTTCGACTGCAAGAACAAACTTAAAGACCTAATAATGTTTCCTACCTTAAATATTCTCAGCATGTTTTTTATGTTTTCTAATTTCATAATGTTTTTTTTTAAAAATAATTTCATTATATATGTTTTTTATGCTATAGGTGCTGTCTAATGTTGTAGAGCTCTTAGAGCTTCTAAAGATTAGGCGCTATATAAAGTCCTCAATATTATTATTATTATTATTATTATTATTAGAGGATGTGTTTTCTATGGAACAAACACAATAACATACACACAGCTAATCTAATGTTGAAGCCCGAAATGTCAATAGTTAATTATATTTACTTTTTGTTTATTGAAAATGAACATAACGAATAGCTTAATAATTTTGGGTGTAGCTAAAATCATGACGAAATTGATATATAATTTATTGAACACACCTGTCCTCCTGAAAAGACTAATACGTCATGGTCAATGGCCCCGTGGTACGTCTGTCTAAAGAAGCCTACTTATAACAAACAAATAATATTGATTTAATACATATGACAAGTTCATTAAATATAACAGGTACAGGACTTAAACAGGCTAGATTTGTAAATTGTGTTGATTGAGAAACCGGTGAAAACTAAACCAAGCCCAATAACAGTAACTAATATAAACCCAGTAGGACAAGCATAATACGTACAGAGTGTTACAAAGGGAGTAACTATATCACCAAAGAAATAAAAGTGATAACACTGTAAGCATGGGAGCTGTTGAACACTTAATCATATATCCAACTTGTGAAGAACACATACACCACATTCTTGAACATCAGAGTTTAAAAATGATGACGGGTAAAGAAACGAGATAAATTGTGATGTAATCAAGAGAACAATACATTGCATGCAAATGTCACTGAAAGAAGACGAAATAGCTACACAATGTATTATTCATTCAGTTCAAATATGTTGTGAAATGCAATGTTGAGAAAACGAAAAACAAATTACAATGGTGCAGAAGGTATATAAAGTCAACGATGTTAAAATGGAATCCACTCTAGAATATAAACATTAAGAAAGATAAGTCAGCGAAGGACTACACGGGAATGTGGCTGAATCAGCACATATAGGATTCGCATATATTCCAAGAACATCAAATACATGTGTGTTTCATTATTTCAATTTATTGTAGGGTTAATTTAAAACTGTATCTAATAACTGACCTCGTACATGATCAATGCATGCTTTGTAAACAACGTGGGATAACTAAGAGAGCGAGAACGTCAAAAACGGAAAGTAAATGAAGAGCGGGAAATACAGTTGCAGATAGAGGGGGAACTGACGAAAGGGAATTTCAATTTCTATGAAACAAATGAGATATGGCAAGTGAAAAGCACATCCCAATTCTACACGCACGTCTAGGGTGTGGTGTAACTAAAATATTAAATTGATACCTCCTTGCTAAGAAAAGAAGTTGATAAATATTTTTCCTTATTTCGGGAACAAAGCTGAATATTTTAAATGGAAAAGGTAACATTGGACTCTGATAATGCGAAGTGCCCGTTATATAAAAGTACGTGACATCTACACTTGTACAGCCTAGTGCTTCCGGGTTCTTCCTCCACCATTAATACTGGCCGCCATGTATAGCCCTATCGTGCTGAAAAATGGCGTTAAACCCCACAACAACAACAACAACAGCCTAGTGCTGATTAGAATATTGTCACGGAATATATTTGGAGGAGTTAGTAGGTTTTCCAACGAAAGTGAGGCAACTATAAAAATAAACTGGTCAAACCAAGATCAGATTACCAAGAGAAAAAGCAAGATCATTGTATAGATGGTGTCAAGAAAGTTAGTAAAGATTACGTAAGTCTCAGACAACACATATTAGTTTAAGTGTTCATTAACTGAGTCCATTGTAACGTTAATATTTAGCATGATTAGTACAAGGTCAAAACTTTAGAAAATGCTGCTCGGATAGAAAGCGATTATTCCTTAGCTCATAAAGTGTCTTTTCTCACTAAGTCTTCCACGCACAAACCTTCGGGGTAAAGAGCTTGAGTTTGTAGACGGTCTAAGACAAGAATTGAAAGCAATACATGTATTGAGTCTAACAAGCGTCAGTCTTTTTTTAATATGGAGAAATAAGAACCATTCATGACGAAAGGTTCTAATTCACTAACGGGAGACTCTGTCAATCATATCCCTATTTACGTATTAAGGAACACATGAGCTTCACTGACTTTTTTATTATCAGGTACTTTACCTTTCTTTGAGTTGTCTTATAATGTGAGTGCTCTTATTCTTTGCGTATTATACGTTTTTGTTAATTGTAAATGTATCATCCGACTTAGTTTCAAGACCAATAAGAGTTGGGGCAATATAATCTGTACGCATTAAGCTAGGTAATTTCCTAGCTGGAGACATGCTTTTGGTTAATTCAATTGTAACCAATTAGCCAAAGTTGGATCAGAAAGTCGATTCCATCGAAACAGAAATCCCTGATTGATTTATACCCAGCCTGTGCATTTACATAACCATGGCAAATACAGCTAATGAGAGAGATGCTGATAGGAAAACTACTCCTTTAGCTGACACATGAATTCATTAGTCTTTTGATGAGGTTATGTTTGCACATGGTATTTAACAATAAAACGGATTGATCACAATTATTCTCTTACTACTCATTTGTTTATTATAATCAGGGCGCAAAACTTAAAGCACTTGTCGTCCAACACGAAAACGAACCAGATAACTCACGTTTATTTAAGACGCTATATTAGCAAACCCAAATAAAGGTTGTACCTGTTTGTTATTTTGTCAAGGATGTGGTCCTTATTTGAAAATTGTGAACACAAGAGGGATAAAATTGATGAAGACTAGTCAGTAAGCTATCACATCGTTGTTCATAGGTCGAACAGACAGGAACCCCTTAGTCTAGCGCATGACACCCCAGTGGTCATAAATTAAAAGTGATGTTTATAAACACTGTAGATAATGTTACACTTGCCATTTGGTAAGGAAACCCAATAAGAAGATATCTAATGCTCACCTGCAACTGATTCCTGCATTTGATGAATCATTTAGTAGAATATTCGCATAATGCCTCTGTCCCTTACCTAATAAAAGGTCAGGCAACTAATACCTGTTGACCACAATGTGTGCGTTCCCAAACATCTTCTGAGGCGATTCCTTTAAGGAATTTTAAACATAAAATAATAATAAAAGCTTTGATAACGTTTTTAGTTCAATTATGACTTCACTAACGTAATCAATCTGAATAGGAGTCTTAGTTTATGTCTGGAATGTTTCAGCAAGTTATGCATCCATCAGACATCCGACAATTTAAGTCGTCTGTCTATCAAACTGAATGGTGTTTAGACAGATTTAATCAAAGCTTGCAAAATATGATTCAGTAATATTGCTTTGATACTGGAAGCGATTGGGACAAATATGTTTATTTCCTCTTGTGTACTGCTAGAGAATTAGTTCAAGAATCTTTAGGATCTAGTCACATTGAACTAATTACTGGACATGCAGTCCGTTGACCGTTGAAGCTATTAAAAGAGAAGCTTCTTTCAAATAAACATACACAAAGCAATTTTTCTCGACTAGTTCGCTCACTTTAAATATAAGATGTCAAAGGCCTGATATGTTTAAAGAACTAATATTTACCCTACTAAGTCAAAAACGAAACTACAGTATGACAATAATACAAACGAAAAATGGTTTTAGTCTGGTGATAGTTTCGGCTTTCTTTTCCTTGCCACGAAATAATTTACAGTTTAAGTACTATCACCCTTGCACAGTTGAAAGGAAAGTGTGGGATTTAAATTATACCATCAATAAAAAACGTACAGGTTATGAATTAAATCCAGAATTAATGTTTGAATGAATAGCACAGGTCCAAGTGGTTCAAAATCTGGAACAGAAACATTCACATCTGTAGCCAAAATGAACGACCAAGCTCCAACAGCTATTTCTTGAAATAAAGCACTTGTTTAAGATGTTTCTAAACGAACACGTTAAATCTACCATGACGCTGAACTTGTACGTGCCACAACAGTAGCAACCGCATCAGAACATGATGAACCGTCTGAAACAGGAATGTTTAATAAAAGAAATTCATATTTTCATTGAGAATGATTTCATATAACGAGTAAAAGTAAATTCATCATTTACTAATGTGCCTAAACCAGATGATACTTGATGCATACACTTTTACAATGACCGAAAAATCGATGATTCTATTGACAAATTGGAAATTCAAAATATTTCACCAATTTTTATCTTTTGTAAGGACATATCAATGCAAGTCAAGTCTATCTCTGAATTCCTTGTGCGTATCAGTAAAAAACAAATGATGAGATGTTTGCATATGACTAAAAACGTTCAGAAATGTCGCTTCATTATATCAATAATTTGTAAGATCCTGACAATTTATTGCGTGCCAAGTTTTATATTCTGAAATATGTGAGGAGGTTTTTGATAAGTTCACGATCATACTTCAGAGCGCACCAGTTATTTGAGGTCCAAATCTGAGTCAATTTTTTAACATGTCCGTTGATGCAAACAATGTTGGGTTTGTGCATTAATAATTCAGGAAGCCAAAATGGCTTTGATCATTCCGTTCACGTTTTTCTAAGAATTTAAGTAAGAAGCGTAATAATTATTTGATAATTGAGATGAAAGGATGGGCTTTGATATTGGCATTGCTTCTCTTTGAATTGTATATTATGCAGCTAATTCTCCGATTATTGTATGTAGTGTTTGTTTTCGTGGGCAGGGTGCAAAGGAAAATCAAAGAATATTAAAACGGAGTGTAATTCTGCAGGAATACGATATTAACATCAGGCAGTTAAGGAAAAAAAACACCGTCTATTAGCAGATGACTTCTTCACGTGCATGAACATATTATAATGTTTATGTCATTTATACAGATGTCATCCTTTATATTTCGCATGTCATATATTATTGAGTAATAGATACATGAAAGCTATACTGCATAATAATTTTCTTTTTCTGTTTGACGGGATAATTGTACATATTTTTGACATTGTTTTTATATAGTTTTCATTTCATTATATCCTATGTTGTATCTAATAGCTGACCTTATCCAAGCTCAGTTACAATGGTTTAAACTATATAGTGGATAAATATTAAGATCATTATCTTAAGCTGAGTCAAGGACCATGGTATTTGGTAAATTGCTAACCTGTTGTATATGACATTCGTTATATGCTTTCTTGCAATTTAAATAAAAGTCCGTCTAGTTAGTATCAATAGAGTTATTGAATTCAGATTCACCCATATATGGGGTTTCATGTTATGTTTTATTTGGTATTTAAATCGTGTCTATCTAAAAATTACAGTTTCTTAAGTGTTGTGTTAGATTTGATTTATGCTGAAATTATATAAACCAAAAATGTCTTCTCTGGATATAGAAAGTGCTTTGTTATAATATTCTTGGACAGAGAGATTTGGAATTATATTCAAATAAAGATATATGCTTGGATTATACTAGTGTGATTCATCAAAAGCCTGCTGGCACATCATTACAGTTCAGGTTATTGGAACATCAGTGCATTATACATTAATGGGCACTGCATGCACATCAACACCCTCAGCGTCAAAACTGTATTTGGAATACCATTTATGTTTATTCAGAACTTGAACCAGTTGGACATGTGCTATAAATTCTAATATTACTTCCGGATTTAATTCCTAACACTGTAACCTATTTTTAAATGAAACACTGACTACCTTTGGAAAAAAAATTTTATGTTGCATTTTCCGAAACTCGGTTTGTTTTCTCTCGTCCTTTTTTCTAACTTTGTTTAAGACCTTGACTTGTGATTCTCTTTAGATTGTTTTAAAAGTTCGGAACAAGTACATTTTATTTTCATAGTCATGTGCAATTTAACGCAATAGATACACTTAAACAAAGGTGATACTTGAAAATACTTAAACTCAATATTTCACATAAAAATCAATAAATAGGTTTCATATGTGCACCGTCAAATTTGACAAAGACAATTATGTCAATTAATAAAGAGCAGAGAGGGACATGAGAGTTTTCTGAATGACTTTAAGCAGTGTGGATGGAAATATCTGGTGATTGGGTTTGTTAATACAGTTAATAGTTCATAGAGTTCTCCAGAATTATTTTGAACAGTCTATTTTTACTTCAGATACAGAAGCTAATGAGTTGACGTGCTGTTTACCTGGCGATAAAGCGTATGATGTACATCAATTTTAGCCATGTAACAATTCATATAGTTTGCTGGAATGGTAATATTCCATTCATAATGCCTATACATTTTTTATAAATAAAAGCTGAGAAGTCGCTCATATTAAATTAGTGTTAATCAAATATCGATTAACTTCTCACATTAAAAGAAGAAGAAGAAAAAGAATACGTTAACAGTACACAAATATAATGGTGTCTAAACTTTTGCAGGTAACAAATGCAAATAGGAAATTGATATTTCCATGCAAGCAAAGGAAGAAACAAGAAGGACGTTCTATGTTGAACAAGAAAGCGATATATTCAACATGTCATGGCCTGCATGGTTAAGTCAAATTATACAGATTTAAGCACACGTTATTTTAAATGAACAGTATAAAAAAAAAACAAATAGTCGTTACGCAGTCTCTTTCGGCAGTATAGTCACTGTTAAATACTAATAACTACTAATTGTACGAAAAGAAGAATACGACATAGAAAATTCAGACGTTCAGGGTTACGACATGAAATTATCACAAGAATATTTCAGCGATACAAGACAGAGGCGAAAATCGATGTTGGCTTATACTGTTCGAAGGTGTATTATTATTGCTGTGAATTATAACTTTGAAAATGAATAGAAGAGTACGTTCCAACCAGCACTGAAAAGAAAATATAAATATTCATTTATATTGGAATTAGATCTTGTCAAAACTGACCATCGCTGAAATGTCATCAAACGTACGACATGGAAATGCGAGATGACGAAAAGACAAACTGAATATGTATACAGTGAAGAATAATTTTGATAATGATAGTCGTACTGTCAAATCTGACATTACGATGAGAAATTCAAACGTTTATTATGGCATATAGGTACTAAAACGTTTTGACATATCTAAGAAATGAAGAAAACATTTTTTTATCCTATCACAAACGAATATTCTTTTATATTGATATGTGCTTTTCTTACACTGCCAGTACTTCCAGGAAAAACAGCTGCTTCCCTTAGGCTTACTAAAAAAACATTCTTATAAATCATTGCAATAAATGGAATTACCACTATCTACACTGAGTGATGGATGGATAACTTTCATCTATATGGATTTCATATCGCCATTAGATCTTAACATCCTAAGTATATCAACGTGTACTGGTTGCATTGTTCTTTGTGTATTTACGCCTTCAACAATATCAGCTGAAAAGTTATATTGTAGTATTATTTAAGACTATTATTCGAACTCATAAAAGGACCCTAACATAACCTGCTCAATAATGATGTCGATCATCTAGTATATATAATTTGTCATGTGGTCTTCTATCTCTTCTCGGAATGGCATCTTCACAATTATATACATATCTCCGTTGCCTATGATATATCCTGTGCTTGAACAAAGAATACAGTGTCTCCTGTTCGGTATGAGACAAGGTAAAAGAGACAAAAATGCTCATGGGATACTATGCCTTTCAGTAGGCCTTGAGGTTTATGGACTTTTGACAACCGTCTACATACTTCAATATGTTGTGAATATTTATGTCTCCTTGCATGTTGTCCTCACCCCCATTATATTTATCTTTCTTTCGTAACTGACATTAGCCCTAAAACAAGTTAATTGTCTACCTGACAAGTGATATTTATTTTGTATTATCAATGATTATATAATAAATATTGAGATCGCTGTTATTGGAGACAAAGATTTTTTGAGTATGTGTCTAGGAAATTAATTTTCTTTCACTTGAAAAATCCTACCTTGTTGACAATTTGGAATGTTTTATAACTGAGAATGACCTATATCCTGGCTGTATTATTGTGTCTTAGATTTTTATATCAATTTTGTTTACTTGAAAAACTACTCATTCGTACCGTAGCATCAATAGTGGAATACATCTTATAAGTCTTTAGTTTGGGTCTATTTGTTTTTGCTCATAACTAATTCTTGGGCTAAATCATTATTTTGCAATTATTGTGAATCAATTTAAGGAATTTCAATTATTCGAATGTGTAATACTACCGGAATATTTTGTATTGAATACTTAAGTTCATTTAAATTTTCACTTTAAATCCTACGAAATTTACTATTTGTTAAAATTTTAAAAATTGTTGATTTTCACTCTGTTATTCCACTTAATTTAAGACCATAGAGCCCTAAAATATATTTTATACGTCTAGCATCTTCAGTTTTTATGTGTGTTAAAATAATTATTAAGGTATTTTATATACAATTTTTGCATTATTTAATATTTATAACCTTGTCATCATTATAGTTTTAAATGATCATTGTGTTAAGTACTGTTTAAATTGTACAATTGATTCTAATAACTAACGAAATTCGATAAAACCTGAAGTTCTCGTGTGAGCTATATGTGTGATTACGTAACAATGTCAATTTCAGTAATGCCCAGCTACGATATTTTACTCTTTACACTTGTAACGTTTCTCCTTTCTGTTGTCAAATCAACTGATTCCATCAACAATGCTTTTGCGTTTAGGTGTATAGTCCATGCAGCGAAATCAGCCAACTACACTACTAAGATCATGGAAAGTTCAAGCTGCAAAGAGCTCTTCGAGATTACTAACAAGCTAATGTCAAGGAACAAATCTACAAATTTCCATCTACCTTCTCTCCAGTCGACCTTCCGGACATGTTTTCAAAGTTCTTCCGTGACAAAGTACAAACCATTAGAGATAAGCTTGACACCACAATTTCAACTGACTCGTCGTCACCATACAATTGGCATACATAATTTGAACGGCAACTATTACAACCTGTCTCAATGGATTTCGTACATACAATCCTGATGAAGAGTGCACCAAAGTCATGTGAACTTGATCCAATTCCAACATCACTGCTGCTTGAGTGCTTAGATCCAGTATTGCCTTCACTGACTGATGTTATAATAATTCTCTCTCATTCGGGTAATTCACATCATTTTTCAAAACTGCCATTGTAAAGCCTCTGCTGAAGAAACCAACACTAGACGATAAGGATTTAAAGAACTACCGCCCTGTTTCTAATCTCCCATTCATTTAAAAAATCTTAGAAAAGGTTGTCCTATCTCAGCTTGTATCTCATCTAAATTCAAACAGTCTTTTTACCAATGTACAATCTGCATATCGCTATTGCCACAGTGCTGAAACTACTCTTCTAAAAGTAGTTAATGACGTTCTCTCTACGTTGGATAGCGGAAATATTACTGTCCTCACCCTCCTTGATTTGTCTGCAGCATTTAATGCAATATACCATGATATATTACTTCACCGCCTCCAGCATGTATTTGGCATTCATGATAAAGCCTTACTGTGGTTCAAGTACTACCTGGTCAACATGACACAAATTGTATCTGCAAATGGAATACAATCCAGCCCAGTTCATCAATATTGTGGTTTTCCACAGGGGTCTGTTGTTGGACCTGTTCTTTTCATTCCGTACACTCAGTCGCTCTCAAGTGTCATAGATCATCATCCAGTGTCTTACCAATTGTACGCTGATGACACCCAAATATACAAATTTAGCCACCCAACTGAAGTTGACGCTACCATCCAAGGTGTAGAGAGGTTCATTTCTTATGTGAAGTCATGGATGACATGTAACAAGCTGCAGATGAATGATGATAAAACTGAGGCCATTCTGGTCACAACACAGATGTCACGGAATGGTGTAAATGTTGTTAATTAAATACATGTACTCGGGTTTCGTTTCTTTTTCTCTGTACAACGATACCCGAGGGTGATTATAATATGGTCTATGTATTTCGAAATCGTGAGTACGATTCGTCCTGTGCCACACGTGCAAGGTGCCTTTGATAAAGAATAACGAAAATTCTAAAGGTATAAATACGTTACTACATGTAAAGGACCTTTACAATACTAATGGTTTTGTCAGCAAGCGGCCTGCTTAAAGGATTCGCACAACTCCAGCTGTAGGGGTAGGTAATGTTTTGGGTTTTAAGTGATAACTAGTGTATTACCATATTTGCCTTTTGCATGTTTGTTATAGTTTTCTTTACATACCATAATGCGTGCATTTTTTATTCTTGTTGCGACGTAGTGCAGGACTTATATTGGTAATGTAAAGCTACATTTTTTAAAAAAGAATTGTTTACTATTGTCTTATCAAGCAGGGTTAGGTTTACTATTGAACCTCTGTTTTGTAATTGCCATTATAATATAATCTTTTTAACTTACCATGTATAACGTCCTTACGTTATGTCCGTATCAAGTTTAGCACACTGTATCGGGTATATTTTCAGCTGAGTTTTGATGGTAGGAATATCCGGGGTGTCCGGTGTTGTCAGAGGGTAGAAACGTCCGTGTGTCCGGAGCGTTTAAGGTGCCGGAGCGTCTAATGTCTAGCGTCCGGAATGTCAAGAGTGACTAAGGTGACCCAGCTGTAGAGCCGTCAAAGGACCAGGGGGACCGGAGGGTCTAATATTTCAAGTGTCCGGAGGGTCTAATATTTCAAGTGATCATAGTATTCCGAGGGTCCGGAGTCTATATTGGTTGTGAAATTGATTCGGAGGAGCTGTGGAGCGGATATGGTGCACGGGTGACGGAGTGCATCTCCACACATGTATTTATAGCTGTATGCTAATTTTGGGTTAGTAAGACCCAGTGTATTATTCAGGACTGGAAGGATAGATTGTATATCCGTTCTTGTTTAGTGACATAATTTCGCTACCTGAGCGAATACATTTTTTTTACTATGTGTAAACGCTTACATTGTTTACTATTTGAGTGAACTATATTCATCTTTCCATTATTGAATCATTTGTGAAATCATTTATCCTGTGTTTTAGGGTTACTGACCTAAATTTATTTGTACATTTTTTTCATCTTTGAAACTGTGCGGTTTTTTTTGTTAAATAGATCCAATATTTGGATTATAAATACGCACATATCTTCATCATCCACTACTCATATAAATCGTCAAAACGTGTTCTGTTGTTAATCCGAAATATCCCACCCGGTTATCTTGTTACAACAAAGACCTTCTCATTCTCATTCACACCCTTTACCTCAAACAATAATCATCAGAAACACCGACATTAAATTCACACAATCAGTACAAAACCTATTACTCTGGACAGTACTCTTACATTGCACCAAAATGTCACAAACATATGCAAAGCTGCATATGTTGAGCTTAGACGCATCAGCTCAATTCGCAAATATCTTTCAGTTGATGCCACTAAAACACTTATGTTTATTAGTACTTTCAAGACTGGACTATTGTAACTCAATTCTGTCTGGTTCATCTCAATATCTGCTCCAGAAACTTCAAAAAGTTCAAAACACAGCTACTCGGATCATACTTAGAGTACCACGATCAGAGCACACCTCCCCGCTGTACCCTATACTGGCTATCCATTCGATCCAGAATCAAACACAAAATTTGTTCTCTGTGCTACGTTTCACTGGCGGACTCTAGTCCAACATACCTATCAAACCTCATCCATGTGTACATACCAGCAAGATAGTTACGCTCGTCTTCTGACAATGGTATACTCATTATTCCCACTATGAAAATAAAGTCATATGGACAGCGTTCTTTTGCATACCAGGGCCTAGCAACGTGGAATGAATTGCCCACTGAACATAGACACAAATACACAGTGATCACATTCGAGAGGGCTCACAAAGCTCACTTATTTCGACAGCATCAAACAAACTTAAAGACCTAATAAAGTTTCATACCTTAACTATTCTCGGCATGTTTTTTTTAAAACTGTTTTATAATTTCATGGTGTTTGTTTTTGTAATCATATCATTATATGTTTATTTATCTTATAGGTGTTGTCTAATGTTGTAAAGCGCTTAGAGCTTCAAAAGCTTAGGCACTATACAAAGTCCTCATTATTATTATTATTATTATTATTAGTATATGTAAGTTTTATTTCATTACCCTCGTCACACTCATACGTAATTCCTGACTCCGTCATCGCTTGCCAAATGTCATTTTTTTATTAATCCAAGACCTACTGTAGGTTAGCTAACAAAATCACGGAGGGTCAGAATGATTATATTATTGAACAAATATATTGGTTGAGTTTTGGTGATCTTAAAGTATATGACCATGCCTTTAAATAACAGATGATTGTCAATACCATATGTCAAGTAAAATTATATTTGTATTAACGTTTGGTTTTATGGTTTGGTTCAATAAGAACTTTTGATTGCAATGTTTGAACTTCTAATCTTTCGTTGCCAAACTTGAGATGACGTTGCAGTGTGTGTTGCATGTGTGGAGTGTACTGATATTGGACTGTTGTTACTGTGACATACGGAGTTTAAAGACAAAGCTTGAAATCCATTTGTCTGGTTTAAACAAATTTGAAAATATGTTTTACTTGCAAAGAACTCATAATTTAGCTTACAAGTTACATTTGTTCCAATTTAAGTTTGTATTGATAATATTTCAAACCTTTCTCGCAAAGAAATATAAGATAACGTAGAGAAAAGATCGATTCATCAAAGACGTGCAGATCGACGCAGTGTTGAATGTAGTAGAAATTGTTCGTGAGTGTAAGCATATAATAAGGTTGATCGTATACATACAATAATAAAAATAAGAGACGTAGAAGACTGCAAAGTGACCACAACGTATGCACAGAATAAGGAACGTTATCATATCGTGTTGCAAGTGTGTCTGAGATAATATGCACAATACATGAAGAAAAACACACATCGTTAGGAAGTTCAAGGGATGCATATTATTAAAAGCCCATCAACAGCGTACTTTGTTTAGCCACATTGGATTCGTCTATTGTCTTTCGAACAACATGCCTTTGAAAACGTTATTTTGCATATTAATAGCTACACTAAAAACATGGATGTGATAGAAATGAAAAACATGTCATCCTAACTTAGTTTGCCTTCACCCGATTGAGAGCACGTAGAGTTCTACAGTATAGGCAAAGAAAGTATGCAACTCACACTGCTATAAATCTTCAACATTTTAGGCCAATAAATAGCGTGTGCAAAACATGACTGTTGCATTAAGTTAGATAACGTAGCGTTTACCTACTGCATTTTATTTGGTTTACCACAATGTGTACATAGTAAAGAGGGTGTAAAGATAATTACTCCAGGTTCGTTTAGTCAGTTATTAATTTGGTACCTAACATCGCCTGGATATTTATTTTACAAAAATAGTTATTCTAAATTAGAATGGTTTTAGCTCCGAATATAGTGCATAAATATGAAGACCAGAATTCCTTAGCACCTCTGAAATTCAACGAGTTTTTCAGGACCAAATGTTAGCTGCATGTCAGACTAAATGGAAGTTACTTGTCAGGACTAAAGCATAGTTAATATTCTCTTCTAAAGGTAAGTTTTCCAAAATGTAAAACCATAATTATGCCGAAAGCAACGTGTATCAGAAGTATACAACAAAAGTACAGACAAAAGCCACAGAGCCCGTGCAGTGTACACACACAAAGTACACACACAGAGCATTGGACAGTATCAGTCAGACATGTAACCACTACAATCTGAACACTTCTTTCTACATAAAATTAGTGAAAGGTACAAATTGCTCTGATTACACTGAAGATAGAGAGCAAACAAGGCATGCCTACAATAGTTATTATGACCTCTAAAAGTTTTATGCTCTAAATCTTAAACACGAATAAAGTCTGAGCAAATATTTATGAATATTAAGAACAAAGAAAGTTTGGATATTTAAATTTTTTAAAACATACAAAATATACTTTATATGGACCAATACTTACATAGTGAATACAGCCAACTACATCATAGAATTATCGAGATTCATTGACCAGGGATCCAACCTGTTGGCTGACACAGTAGCATCATAGAGGCGAAAATCCGTGGTAGAACGATTGTCAAAGTGAAACTGACACTGGGACTTTAATCTATAGCATGAACGAAGGTAAATATTACCGTTAAACAGGCAAACGGAAACAGGAAATAGAGAGATACGGTAAACCAATGTTATGGTTGGTAACAATGTTAATTCAAATATAATTATGAAATATTAACGGGAATCATATTTATCTGGTTTAATTACGTTTGTTGATTCGTAATTAAAGTTAATAAATGTGCGCGCTCAGTGTTCAAGAAGCTGATCATGGTTTAGTTTTAATGATCTTCATTCTTCATTTAAGCCATCTTTCATGTATACATGGTAAGAATATTTTATATCGATTTAATCAGTATAAATGATATAGAATCTAATGAAAGAAAAGAAACAGCCAATAATGCAACGGTACAAAGCTATATTTAGTAGTGGACACACTGTGAGTGAAAGTGAAGAGTTGATTTATTCCACCAATACACAGTTACCTATTGTCAATCTTAACTCAGTCTGAAATGCATGTATACATATTGGTATGATATAATAATTCATGGTACGATAGAAGTTTCATATGATTGCTATGTATATTGCACTAGTATTATTTATTGGCCTTTCTTAATGATTACAAGTAATATAATTTTCTTTTTAATATTTCCAAAATCATATTTCTTGCTTACCTGACCATGGACATTTAAATGTAAAAACCACAATAAATAGCTAAAGATTGTATAAGATGCTGGACTAAATAATCAGTTCTATATCTTTTTACACGTTTACTTGAATTTGACTTACAATATACAGAACTCTATCACATGGCTAAAAAAATTCTTTTGCATTTTGTCATGCGATAATTTCATATTGGATTGCGTAGGCTGAAGAGTTAATAACTTATATGATCAACGGACATTATGTCCAAACCTAGTTCAAAGACACTGAATACAAATCAATCTTGAATAGATTCTATGACTTAATGTATCATCAATTCTATAATTTTCTAGCGTGATAATCAATACTGGCTTTAATGCCCTTTCATCACAATCCTCTTTTCGCAAGGTATTATTTTCCTTATACTGTTAGAAAGAAAGTGATTTAAATTGCAACACTAACACTCCTGGAAGGCTCGAAGAAACCTAGCTCCGCCATACAAATATACCGAAGGAGTATGTTGTTATCTATACAGCCCTTTTAATCATGCAGTCGTTGTACCTGTCCACACTGTGACGATTTGGACGATGGAATACAATTGTACATTAGTGGCTTTGGTATAACTGTTCTTCGGAATTTAGTAATATTGAATAATCTGGACCAGAAACAGTCGTATCTAAACCCACAAAAAAACAATAAACTAAAACAGCTAATACTTGATTATGAACACCTGATTCCATATGTTCCAATAAAAACAAATAAAACCTCTCATCATGTTCAAATTATCGATTCCACACCTGTGAAAGGTGAAGTAGATTTTTTGAGCTCCTGTTACATTTCTAGGACATATTGTGAGACACGGACAAGCTAAACCTGTATAAAGTAAGGTTAAGGCCAGCTCTGAATTCCCATTGTCTATTAGTAGAAAGCAACTGATTCGATGTAAGAAAGCCGAGTTCATTGTCATGCACAATTAACTGAGCTTTGATGAATGAAATGACATACTCAAGAGTCCACTCATGCGTCGTGCATATTAAATGCAAGTGGGGTTATTGAATATTTACTCAGGAACACCTTTTATACCTCAACTTCAGCAACATTAATGGTCAGAAGGGACCGGTCTGATCATTTGCTTAGTCACACACGTTTTATGGGCTATATTTCATGACACATTGTAGCTTCAATGATCTTCACACTTCTTACTTTTTAAAGGCCGCTATTATGATTAATGTTCCTTGTAATACTATTCATAGAAGCTTACAAAGGATATTATCTCTGTCGTCAATATCAAAGAAGAAATTTCACTTTACTCGAGTATCCCTCTGTAAAGCTCTGCTACGGAAAAGCAATAATCAGCTTAAATATATATTGCCTTGATGAGCTCTGAGGCGGGAGTGGAACAAAGGTGATAAGACAGTGTTTTCTAATCAGTGAAAAGTGCTGCGCATAAATCATCAAAAGTTTAATACCTTGCCTAAACCGGACTAAGAACAATATGACGTCGATTCGGACTAAGTACTGCTCATAAAACGCATGGTCTCATCGTAAAAAATGTATTTATAGAATTAGAAAGCAAGAAAGATGCTTATTTTGTCATAGCAACACAAACTCTTTGTAACAGCAACACTTACATACTGATGTTTGAAGGCTCACATTAGTTTACATCAGTTGAACATAAATACTTCAACATTCGTTTAGACCCTTCAATCCCCGATCATCATTTGCTTGCAAATCTCTTAAGAGAAAAAGAGGTATACTATACGACTGTTTGAAATATACTATTTGCCGTTGTAATTCTAAAAACCCTGCATACTGCCACAATATCCTACTTGTCTTTTAATCTATTCTGAATATTTGCTCGTTGACTTGAAGTCTGTTGGCACTTTGCTGACAACTATTGTGATGGGCGCCAAATTGTATTATTCTTAACATGCAATACTCCAAGCCTTCAAGGGCTATGCCAGATATGGAGTAACTGAATATGAGAGATTCTGAAGCATTTCATCCCTTTGCAGACCGAATATGACAGCACAACAGTTCGTTGCTGTAGACGCAAGCAGTGGACGGATATATATCTTGAATATTTTAACGCATTCATGAGCTGATAAATCTAAAAAATGTAATAACATTAGAGACAGAACAAGAAACAAACATGGGCGTCATATGAGTCCGAGTTTAACGACTTCTATTATATTGAGACAGTAAGAAATATTATACAGAACATAAATATAAATAACAGTAGTATCCAACAATTTAAGGACCTCCGATTAATTGGGCACACTCCTACCAGAAAATTTAAATATGCTTGCAGAAAAATTCTCGAAAAATTCATCAGAAGATGACTATTCTAATAAGTTCCACCATGTCCAAAACTTTAATTTAAAATATATATTTGTTAACGCTAAACATTACAATAAACCTTTCGCTCTTAGACAACAACAAACTGTTTTAAATTACTCAACTACTTACAAGGTGTAACTCTTTATACATTGCTAAAACATTTTAGCAAAATGTGTTGAACATGGAACCTACCAGTCTCATTATGAAACGCAATAATGATACCAACATCTAAACTTGGAAAGGACCATGCCGGCCATTTGATATATCATCCCTCGGCTTTAAACAACTTAATTGCAAGATAGTGATACAAAAGATTACCTATAAACTTTCCCGATATTTTGAATCTTAAACTCTACTATCAGACGTTCAACGTGGATTAATACGCCAGATAAACCGAAACGACCTTATCATCCGACGCTAAACATTTATTAGTGTCTCCTTAATAAGGAAAGAATATATACAAACCACACTTTATGAATCGAAGAAAGCTTATAGCACCAGTGTATGGGCGGTTACATTAGGGTTTTGTTTGCTTGAGCGCATCTTCCAAACGGTTGGTTGACTTTCAAAGCAAATAATACATATGTCTACGAGCTGTGACATGTTGCTGAGGACTTATGTTCCACAATTTCGCAGGTTAATGAACGAAGTGATATTGTATATGTTACTGTTACGATTCTATGGTCGCAAACTAAATAGTAGAAAGAAGCGAAACCGACAAGTATTGTAAAACTTAACAGACCATTTAATTATCAAACTTATAACTGAAAAGGTGAGATAAATTGTCAGAATTGTGAAGGGAATCCGAGCTAATCCTTATAAGGGTCTACGCTTTTTTCAAAGTGGCTAAATGTTATATGCAAGTGTCAAACCACATTAGTATTCACGTTCCGCCAATCATCTATAAAGAACGTTATTTAATTGTATGCCCTCATTTTTAAAATAATGTGAATCAAGCTGGAAACTAACGAGTGGAGATAAGGTATGTCATTAACCAGTTACTAAGGAAGTTTAAAATCAATGTTTATTTTCCTCGCTAAGAGCCATGTTCTAAAAAGTAAAGATACAAATGATAATAAAGCATTGAAATTAATCAAAAACATATAGTAGTATAGGATAAAAGAAAAAAGTTAAGGAACATAACAGGTAAGATAAATGTAGAAAAGCAAAATTAAGCTAGGTTGGTTAATACGGATATATTGACGTCGCTTTCCATAATAGTCATTAAACCCACAGCACATATAGGTTACGAAATTTGTATGAGAAAATATGAACGAGTTTATTCTGCGTAATACACAACGACCTTGAAATTCCCGTAATACACAGAAATAAAATGAATTAATATTTTCCCAAACAAATGAAGTAACCTTATTATTTTATACCCACTTTGTTTCTCTAACTTTTAATAATAATTACAAGAAACAAAGTAATTGAATTTAAGGTGTTTTGCAATACACATACACAACCGAACATTCATCAATAGTGTAGTGGTTATTCAACTTGGTGTCACAAAGAAAAAACTAAGAAGGATTTAAACGATAGTAATAATCAAAACTAGAATAAGTACAAATCAGAGAAGGAAGATAGCCTTTTGGAAACATCATGCTCAATGGTTTGTGATCAAATTAATGCTACGTCTGAAGATGCATAAGAAGAAATACTTCAAAGATGCAAGTAAATACATTTAGTTGATCGATGATCAAGGGAAACTCTCCAGACACCTACACATCGTGTGCGAAGATTCAATGATGCAGCAAGAAACACCCTCGCACGCAAATTACAATCCATTTTCGAAGTAGTTATTGCTGCATAACATTATCAATACTCTTAAAACCCATACTTCGCAGCACAGATAAAGTGAGACGAATGGAACCATACTTGCATAAACTACATTACCAAGAATCGTACATGAGATCAGACTTGAGGCATCTTATGACGGCGACAGAGTAATGTGGTTTTGCTACCGATTAAAGCTTGTAAAGTAGTGAAACTTAAAGATTTATTTTTGCAATAAAAATAATTTCTCGATCGGCCAAATAAATGTTTAATCAGTCCTAATCCTGACTGGATATGCTCTGGATAATCGTATAAGAATGGTAGAGGAAAGCTGCTGTCTGGTGACCTATTGATCTTCTCGGGTTTACTTTAGAACAGCTCTTTTAGAACCTGCCGTTGAAGTTATCATAATACACTGACACATCTTTTATAGGGCTTCTAGTGAAATACAAAGAACAATACCTTTTCGATGCCATAGATGTCATGATCCTTAGTACTGGAACATTGCAAGACAGTTATACTCATTTAAAATGTTAAATGGTCAAACAATGAAAACCCATGTACCCTTTATAAGACTCTCGATGCCAAGATTTATTTAGGCAGTTGTACCCCAAATTAATTGGGCGGATGTCAACCACAAATTGAATAAACGTATTCATGTTTAAATTATTTGCTATATATCGTAGGGTATTATTATTCAGAACGTGTGTCACGCATATAGATGAGTGACTACCCTAAACGTCCATATCCATTATTGTCTAGATTTTGAATGAATAACAGTTATTTACTAGCTCATGTATCGACTTTTTATAATGCGCTATGTTTGCACTCTCTTTATATACATCTATTTCATGCATAGCTCCATCGTTTCAACCATGTTCTCATGTCTAGATATTATATTAGTTCATGAATTCCGAAACATTGGCATGTTTATCACTTTGTCAGCGTTGATTATACCATTCCTAACTACTTAACGTAAGACGAATGAACCAAATTGTGGTTGACCGTTAGACCGCTGCCTTGGTTAATTGGATCATCCTAAGTACCTCTTTGTGAAAGAGTTGAAAATGTAACCAGGACGAAGATAATTTATGAAAAGAATTTATGTTAATTTCAGCATAAGCAGATAACCTATGAAAGGGATCGTATGTAAAAAATGAGAATGACAACAATACGCAAAGGGAAATCAAAAGTAATAGCAAATACAAAAGGCAGCAACAGGAACAGTGCAACTACTAAAGGAGCAGTTGCAAATTGTTGCACATCAGCAGAATCGGCAACCATCCGAACCACTCGATAATGCAGCAAAAGATACTAGCCATTGATTGATAACTTCTCTATGTGCGTGTATGCGTGTGTTTTTGTTTCCATGTTTTCCTGTTTGCATAAGAGATTGTACATATGAACATAATCTACTCTACTCAGCTCCTTTTGTGCATCTGCAATTGCTTGTTAGTATAAACGTATGTGTGAATACGAAGCAAAACAATAGACCTGACGCAAAATAATTGTTATATGTGTGATGGCAACTTGAACAGTAGGTAAAACTATTTGATCTGCCCGTCCTTGAATATTTGCTGTTATCTTAGATAGACAAATGCGTGTTAGGGATCATCACATACCATATGTTTTGTTTGCAAAGTGGGTAAATGGCGTCAATGGTAGACATTCCAATTGACTTAGTGACCATTACATAAGTCTCTTTCCCTCGTGTTTGCTGATATATGTCTATACGAACGTGTGTGGATCTGTTAAAAAAGATTTTAGACACCATCACTCTACTTTATACTTTACATGGCTCTTACACATGCGTGTATGTGTGAGTGTTCTTAAGAAAGTGTACGTGTGGTATAGTGCTTGTGGGTATTTGTCATTAAGACAACTTGCTGTTGACCATTACCAGTTCTCAATTTTCCCTCATCATACTATTTTTATGTATGGTTGTTTATTTCAAGAACTTGTATTATTCACATTGGTCTTTTTTTGACATAGTATTGTTTCTTAAGGCTGGTGAGTGTCCTGTATTTGTTTCCTCTGATATTCATAGCACATCCTAATTTAAATTCTTAAAATGCAATTTGTGTACCAGCTGTGAAAATCCCATCTTGCTATAGAAAGCCATCCTAAATTTAAATTCCTTTAAATTCCACAGTGGACCTTTGCAAATATTTCTTACTTACTAGGTGGCCATGAGAGTATGTATAATCATATCATCTTTCGTAATGTGTGCTTCGTAAAGATATAATATGAACCTGTGCTTGCTGGCAAGGCGATGTGTGTACGCAAACCTGGGTTAAAATCTCCGTACCTACGAATCAACATTTACATCACCTGTAAGATACATACATATATATATATATATATATATATATATATATATATATATATATATATATATATATATATATATATATATGTGTGTGTGTGTGTGTGTGTGTGTGTTTGTTTACGTGTATGTGTGCGTGTGTTAAAAGTTAATTTGCAACTGTAAATCGGTCTGACTAAACTGCCAGCATTTTGCTGTCCAGTTCAAGTAAGAGAAATTGGCATACTTTAGCCACACTTGAAAATATAGACTTCCATAGGAAACTAGTCTATTTACGACGTATATGTCCTAGTTCTGTAAAAGCTTTATACAACCTGTAATCCTTGCAAAAATAACTTAATTCGAAATAAACGGTTTGATGAGTTTTTATACTTTCTGTTTGTGGTTTCATTTTTCTTTTGCGAGTTAATTTCTGCTCATTAAATCAAACCTTGTTAAGTTTTCCATTCCAGTTATTTTAATAGCATTCCGGTATTTTTTCAACACTTTTGCGCGTCTTATAATCACTTTAAACATCATAAGCCCTAAACTTGTACAGTAATTATGTTTCCTATTGTTATCTCTATGGTAATTACCAAGAGATTGAAAAAAGGAGAAATTCAGTACCATATTTTGTTCTTCGTTAAGAAAAGCTTCCAGGCTGGAAATGCGAAATCATTGTTTAAAAATCATTTAACCAAGTTTCTAATGTAACACAAAGACATAAAAACATCTTAGCACACTTTCAATTTTCTCATCTTTATCTTTGAGGCACGTACACCACACTATGTCAGCATGTACTGTTAGAGTGTATAAATCAAACATGGAAATAAAAAGTTAATCTAATGAATAAATTCCCCTTAGATATAACAAAAATTGATATATCCTATACGTAAACCTATTTGAAAACCGTACAGTTTTTCACATTTGCTTGTATATACATACCCCGTAACCTTATCAATTATTAGTACACATAACACATACACAGATTATTTTATTAAACATGTGCTATTATGCATAGAAACGTAAAATGTATACCTTTAGTCGATTTACATTGGTTTTTAACAGACCAAGCTTACTTCCTTTACAAGAACAGACCTTGTTATGTGCACTGCACTGTTTAATTTACAGGCGGCACAAGTGAATGATGCTAAGAGAAAACTTAAAAGCGTGTATACATTTTGGTATTCATTCGGCGTCGCAATGAAATTGCAAATTGCTCTGCACACAGCTCAGTATTGTTTTATTTGAAAGAACGATTTATCAGATGCTAGACAAAGTCTTACGTAAATGTGTTATTTCAGAACTTTCTGACAGGCTTTTAAAATGAGTATTGATTTTCTTGCATTTAACTTGAATCCAGCATATTTCAAAATATAAATTCATAAACGAGAAAGTGTTGCAGAAATAACATTATGTGTGTGACGCCTCTACATGATACATGTCTGACATGAAGATAATTCAAGTCAGATTGTATGAACACGTAAAACATGCATACATTCAAAGAATGGTACAGCAGAGAAGGAGTCACGTGTTTTACCTCATACTTTCCAGACAATTAATACCATATACCAAAGATATTGATGTATGATACATTTGGCAAAGAGTTTCAACGATTACATGAATTGTAATTGTGCATGTAGTTTTATCCTACCAGTCAATGATATTTCACCTTAAATATTTCAGTTTTGATCATCAGAGTTTAGGAGTACTTTATCATATTTTTCATATTATTGCTGATTGCTACGATTCCATAAACTAAGCAATGGAAAGGAGAGAAATCACCAATCGTTGTTAAATTTAACAAACAATTTAATTACCGATGGTATACATACATGTAAGAGGAACTTACAGTTTTTGAATTAATCCAACAGAACCATGGAAAAGTTATATTTAAGTACGAAAAAATGGAAAGAGCAGTACACATTCCAGAAGAAGAAATGTACTAGTGTGCCAAGAATGGTGTTATTTTTCAAAACGAGGTTCTCCAGACTTCCCTTGAATAATTATCAGTATATCCTAAATAATATTATATTGAAACAATCAGCACACTCTATTTCCACTGAAGTCAAAACAAATCTTTTTTCCTCTGAAATAATTCGTAAGTAGAACATACAGATTTGATGTTACAAGATGAACAAAATAATTAAGAATGACTGTAAAAGAGCATTGACATCTGTTGTTAATTTGTCTCCTTATTTACACATTCAATAGCCTATTACGACTAAACGTCGCAATATAAGCAACTTCCCAGATCTTACGAATAAATATTTTTAAAAATCCTTAACGCATCGAATAGGATTTAACCTTATTCTTTGTTCCAGGCAGATATTCTATTTGCTCCTATGAATTAAAGTAAAATGCATTTACTTATATCAGGATAAGATAGCTTGCTCGAAATGATATTTAAAAAATCCGTCTTTTTAGTGTTACAAAAGTACATTTTCTATTTTTCTCAGAGAAGAACGAAGAAAAGACTGATCATCACGACCTAATAGACAAATTACTAAAGTTCACGAACTCAGAGAATGAAACAAAACATGCCGTTATTATTTCCTTGACGCGTAGGAATTAGGGATATAAAGTGATAATAAAAAGCGCATAAACTTTCTTGGTCGTACCAACACTCCATAAGGTGAATATGAGATCAGTGAGATTGGCTCGTGAAAATTTCAGCGAAGCTATATATTTTCAACAAGCGGTTGAATATGGCATTAATATAGGATATGGATGTCAGATCAGTTTTAATTAGTTCGAAATTGTAATTTAGTATGTTCATAATTCCAACTAGTATGTATTCTTAATGTGTGAAAGAGTGTGTTTAAAGTCATGTCTAATCTATAGTCATTGGAATTATTAGTCATAAATCAGTAGCCATTGTACAGGGAAAAGCAATTATGTTTTCTGAAGCCAAATCTATTGCTTAAATACACTAAAACAAGTCAGCTATACAAACCATAATGTGTCTTTCCTAAACCATCAGATACTTTCGTGGAGGTTTAAGAGTCGCTAACAAATCTTATAAATAATCCTGTATGGTTTGTATGTTAATTGGTATCTAGATGTATATATACTTGTAATATGTCGATTGGATGTATGTTTGGCTGACACTGATATTAATATATAACACAATATAATCCAGGAACTTATTATCCTGAAATATTAATAAAGATCTCCGATACCTTACAAAGAAATATCTCAACGTTGAAAATGCTCCACCCCCAAAACCCAGTTTGGATAAGATGACGCATATTCAGACTAATGTATGAAACGTTACATTTGTCAGTAAATATTATAATCAGTATATACAATATTGAACAAGACTGCTTTTTAAAATGTTGTTGTATGTTACTTTGAGGCTAATGTATTACCGCCATAGCCAGGGCCGGCGCCACAACCGGCCAGACTATCTGGCGCCCTAGGCAAGGTTAGATTCTGGCGCCCCCCACCCACTCACCCACCCACCCCCAGGAAAATATCAATTTCAAAATTTATAAACAATATTTTTTTAAAAACTGCGCCCCCTGAAATCAGCGCCCTAGGCGGCTGCCTAGTTTGCCTATATGGTAGCGCCGGATCTGGCCATAGCTACCTTTAATCTGTATCCCTTGTGGCAGACCCTACCAGGAAGTACAATGTTGCTGGAATCATGAAAGTAACAAATCATTTAACAAAAAGATAAAGCATCGCTTGTATTCCTCAAGTTTTGTTTTTATAGTTGCAAGCATATGATTTTGGATCTAAATATGCACTCAAACATTTCTTTTAAATATCATCTTATTCAATATTTAAAGTTGCATACGCTTTGTTATAAATATTGACAACATAATACAAATTTTAACAAGGTTAATATATTAGCTGAATTATTTTGCAGTATATTTACTCCATTGGGTGAATTTGAAATACTTTAATTCAATGTACTTCGCTAGTATTCAGATATACTCAAACAGAAACACGCAAGTCCTACCAACATGATGTAAGTTTTATTTTTGGGTCGATTTCTTCGCTTGTCATGGTTTATTTACACTAATTCAAAAGCACAGATGTCCATTAAAATATAACGGGAAACACCTAACATTACTGTGAGATATCTGCTACTTCAATATCTTATAAAGTTTAGCTAGCTTGCACGTTGGCACATCACATATGCTTATTACTAATGTATGAACAAAGAAAAAATCTTTCATCTCGAACATAAAAAAACGTTAGTATTTTAACACATTTAATGAAATCTACCGTTTTCAATTGATACATGCAAATAGGATCTAGACGGTGATTAGAATCAAATGAAATTACAAGTGGAAAGGATAAGGAAAAATCATGTAATGTGAACACTTTTCATCTAGCATGTTGATTTGATTATTTAGATATCGGACTGGCTCTAGTGAATGCCACTTTAAAGATATACGATCAAATAATACACGCTTATAGCAAGTTATGCGTTTACATTTTAATTTCAAAGTAAGGAACAAGTTCACTTCGAGTCATGAAAGCAATGGTGGGTAAGTTTAATGCCATCACTAAGTACGATTATGTTTAAGTATTCTTATCTTTGACAGGTAATCTAACATCTCCAATATTGTTTACTTTATTTAATATATATTTGATAAGAGTTTTGAAATAGCTCATTTCAGAAAAATTCATTTCAAGGAACCGAAACTATATGTAATTGGACCTGTGCTTCATAGGAAAACCAAACATCTACGTTTTTCTTCCATTTAATCAGATGTAAATATTCTCTATCTTCATATTCAATGATAAGTAACTTCTTTCTTCTAATGTATCACCTTCCCAACCTACCCAATGCGAATCGTATTTACTAATAATTGTATTGTTTGTAAACATAAACACATATCTAAGCATATATGTATCAATCCTACGCAATTGTACATTCTTAATACTTAAAAATAAACCATATGCCTGTACACCAATACCAGCTATAGATGATCATTATAATTTACAATCAGATGTAAAACTTACAAAAAATTAAAATATACATAACACCTACGCACATAAGTAAATGAAATATGTATGCAAAATATGTTCGTTTTCAATAACAACCAAATCATAACAATAATTAAAATACACAGAAAGACATGTAAGTATTGTCCTAAATGTGTGCAAAATAAAGCACAATATAACTTTTATACACGTGGAAGTGCACATGCGATCACATGTAGTGTGCCTTGATTTACTAAATGTCGACTGTTTATACTTTTTATTTTATAAATAAAAGTAAAGGGATTACAATCAATAAAAACAGTTATAGGAGACTGATCGGAATTCATATGCAATTCTAAGTTTTGAAAAGTCAGAACGAAAGCCAAAAACTCCTTATCGATAGTGGAATACATTATCTGGTGCTTATTTAAATGTTGAGAGAAATCGCATACTGGACGAACCGAGTGTTGTATATATGTATACATTTTGTAACTTTCGGTACATACTTTTCATCCAATTATGTATTTGTATTCATGTCAATACATAATACAGATTATCCCTATTTAAATATTTGCCTTCGTGATTGTGTATGTTAAGAGCGTAACATTACATAGGATATAGTAATAGCTATTTACCTATGTGCTGATAATTGCTAATAACAATCTGCATGAAAAGATGTTGACCCCTATGGGTTGAATTTTTCACTGAGTGATGGGCATTGGAATGTTATAGACAAATCTAGCACATTCTCATTCATTGGGCTAGGTCTCAAGAATATACATGTTGGAGACAAATTGAGTAAACAAATCTGTCACGTGAGGTATATTGTGAAATAGGGTCCTAATAGAAGGTATATATAAGAAGAGAACTTAGCAGTCAAATTCATTCATATTTTTAGTAATCATCCTTTCTTGTGTTCCTGTTGTATATCTGCAGACGTGATTCAGGTTGTACTTAGATATTACCTGAGAAGAAAACATTATTTTGGACTGCTCAGTGGAAATGGAATGTGCTATTTTTGGACCCTAATGTTATTCTAGAAATTCAAGCAAGGGCTGTCATGCGGCCCGCCCAGGGTTATCATGCGGCCTAGGAACAAGTCATCATTCCCACTGACTCTGTTTATGTTACTCTGTTTATCAAATAAATGTGCTTCTTTTGAAGTTTAAGTTTAAATTTTCAAATATTAACAACATATTAACAACTGAAAATTAATTATGATGTTATTTAGAAAAACCTTTTGTTTTTTCTTTTTCAAATATTAATTATTTTACTTAATGAACTATGCGGCCCCCGACAAGGTTTAAATTTGTGTATGCGGCACTTACACTGGAAAGTTTGCCCACCTCTGAATCTAGACAAAGCCAGCTTGACAACTTGATTCTTAGCGAAACAGTATATTTCCGGTTTTGAATTTTATATATTTAATTTACATTTTTTGTTAGTTTATTATTATTCTTATTTTTAAAATTTGATTTCGATACATTCTATTGTAATGTAACATTATCCATTTTACTTGACCTTGCCCAAAATTGAGTTCATTTCTTCATGACCTGATTGACTTTCTTAATTTATTATGTGCACACAATTAATACATAGCTAAAATATTTTCTATGTATATGGGTTTAATATCATGATCATTATTGGTAGAAGAAGTAAATATGTTTATTTGGATCTAGATATTGGAATTTCATGCGTGTAATCCAGGTAATGTTTTTTTTTGTAAACATACACATCATTCTAGCAGGTTATGTTCCAAAAGGTAATATTTAATTTTAGAAAATGATAATTGTGACCTGGTGTCAAGTAGAGAATTATGTAATGCTATACCTGAGATGATTATTTCATTCGCGTTTTAAGTTTTAGCAGAATGGCTTTGGATTATATTTTGTGACCATTAATGTTGTGGCTGAATTCCAGTTCCTCAAATTATTGAATACAAAAGACAATTTTCTCTGAAAATACTAAAGTGTTCTAGTTAAATGCTGGGATAGAGACATTCACTAGCATTTATAGTGAATTCAAAATGGAATTATCTTAATGTGATTCAATAGAATCCTGTTGAATCATCAACACAGTTGCAAGTATATGCTCTTCAAATAAACAACAGGAAGCTGTGAAGACAATAAGATTTGTGAAATTTAACAAGTGAAAATGAGAATAAGAACTTTGGGTAGTGTGATTAAACCCGAACTTAATCCAAGAATCAACAAAAACATCCTATCCATGAGAAATTTTAAGTGAATCTTTAGTCACCGATGTACTCTTGTGTCAACAATCTCTTGTTGAATCAAGAAAATATTATTCCAGTTTTGAATACCCGGTAAATACCATTGAATGTCTTTGTCCAAGAAATAATTTAGAGAACCTTTGTATTTTCAGGGTTTAAAAAATCACTTGATTTAAAATAATTTGAAAAAATAGAAACTCTACCCAAACTGGTCACCACATAATACAACTTAACCTTTTTTTATTAAGCCCGACAGATAGATTTTTTATCATAACATCAGTTATACGACTACTTAAAATGCAAGACAGATTCATGGATGGGGGTTAAGATTTCATTCTTCTGGAAAAGATATAACCTTGTTTACGAATTGACACAAGCTTCACTTCATGTAATCCATATATGCACTTGACTCAACTTAATGATTCTTACTCTGAGAAAGAATTAAAAACAATGGTTTACCAAACCTGGCACTGACTTTAGGGTCAGCAACTAGATACAATGATTGTATAATTAGGTACTTACATCAAATGAAATAAATAAAATAAATCAATCATGTCAAAGATAACTGAACTTAGTTCTGAAGCAAAGTATGACCAGTAAACAATATTATCTAAAACATTTAATGGAGTAAAATCAACAAAGAAACAATTAATTTAAATATACATAATAACACTTTATAAGCTACCACAGACACATCATCTCCGTCTGGTTTAGAATTTTTTCTGGACTCTTATTCAGGAATTTAAGTTATTTCGACTTGTGTCTGTATCTTTTGGATTATTTGGGGATTTGATTCGCAATAAGTTCCTTTTATGTCATGTTTACTTTTTATTGTAGATAAATGAATTTCACAAAGATGACTGTCAAACTCTTCTTGTTACTTAATTTAAGAGCATAGAATTGTAAGCGAAAATTGGGCGCTCCTCTGGCATGCAAATTTCTATAAAATACTTCCGAAGTTTAGGTATTTTCTAAATCCCAATTATATCATTTCTTTTGTTAGATCTCTTTAGTGAAACAACAAGCTTTTACAATGTCATCTCAAGTGAACATCTTTATTTCAAATCCTACCCAAGAACAGTGCTAGACTCCTTGAAAATGTTTGAATTGATTCAGCTAGCCAAAAAGTACTATTTTTCTTAGGCAAAGGCTTCCTTAACAAAGCAAGAAATATATTTTATTATAATATTTGGTTGAGAAGAAAGTTCTGGATAAAATGGTTTTTGATTTGATTAATAAGTTATGTATCATACTCTAATGTACACTTAAAGGAATGAAAATTAAAATACAAGATGGAATTAGAGTTCCCAAAACGTGAGCTTCAGGACGAGAAAGGAAAAAAAAACACACAAATGCAGTTGCAGAAAGAACAAATTGACGAAGAGTAACGAGAGAGAAAAATGTAATTGTAGAAAAAGGACATTGATACCAAAGTAACTGCAAACAATGTATACACAAATGCAATTGGAGAAAGAGAAAAGAGAAAAGAGAGAGAGATTAAATGCAATTTGAGAAAGAGGAGAGGCAGAGAGGGACAATTGCAGTTACAGAGGAGAAGCTGCTAATAATATTAGTAACATCCAACGTTTAATTTGTTTGCAATGCGGATGATTTCTTTTCACTTTTCGGCTCTAATTATTTTATACTAAAGTGAATTTTTTTCTTTATTTCCTTTGTTTCTCTGTGTCCCATTCCAAAGAAAGAAAGAAAATAAATATTTCCTCATTTTGTAAACATTCCTGAAAATTCGAAATGGCCAAGATAACATTACACTATATTATTACATAGTACACCTTTGGCTAATCCCGAGCCATCTATGTTTCCCTGTCAGTATAGCAAAGTGCTGACTATGAAATGGTTAATGAATCCATCTTAAAATTGCATCCATAATGACTTTAAGACCTATCGTGACAAGCATCAGGTCGAAACTTTATAAATGCTGGTCGTACTGCTGATGAGTGTTCCTTGACCCAGAGTTACCTTTGTCAGTAAGTATTCCACTCATCCGTATTTTTGCAAACAAAAGTATTTCAGCCCTTTAACAATTTCAATCTGGCACAACGTTTAGAAATCAGTTTTCTGATAAAATTGATCAGAAGCCCTTATCTTTTACTACATGTACCTTTTTCAAGAAGAAAAGACATGTTATTTCTGATTGCTACAAACTAAATTAAGCAACAAAATCGGTACAGACCTATAAGAAATGCTCTTATTTCTAAGAGGTCGATATCTTGTATTGAAAGCAATAAATTTGTTGGGTCACATAAACCCCAGTCTGAGTTTATTATGGAGATATTTTAAACAATTTATGTCGAACGGTATTATATCACTCATGTATGATTTGGCCAATCTCATGCATATTAAAAATTGTATTTCCTGGTACTTCGTCTTTTCTGAGAAGACTTCTCCTCGTGAAATTGTTATTATTCAAGAAGTTGAGTGCGTCTTTCTTAATGTTCCTCTCCATTGTGTAAATGGTTTAGCAGAATTAGCCCCAGGACCGTTACAGTCGATATAACATCTTCTTTACCAATCGAGAAGACTTTATAATTACTAGTCAATGATCAAGCTGGTGACAAGTTTGTGGTCGATCCACTTGTTACTGACAAGCTTTATTTGGATCAGAAAGTCGATCCTATTGAAAGAGACATTCCTGAGTTATAGCCAGCCTGTGCATTTACAAGACATATTGCGAAAAAGCTCCAGCACACAGGAAATACTTAGTTTCATCAGGAAAGTATTCATTTAGCTCACACACGTATTGGTCAGGCGTTCGATGAGGTCACATTCACTCCTCGTTTGGATCAAGCAAAGAGTACTGATCACAGTGATCCTCTTTTAACTACTCCATCTCTCTTTCTTCCAATTCGGGTGACAAATGACAATCACTAGTCGTCGAACAGGAACATTATCCTGAGATCTGTTTGTTTCAAAGGGTCATTAGTTAAACTGAAGCTACAGAGGTGCCTATTTATTATTTCGTTAAAAATGGGATTCTTACAAGAACATGGAGACCGCCTGATGTACCTGCTGGTGTCGAATTGTTTGTGAACTAAGCAATTGTAGTTCCAACATCCAGCACACAGGAAATACTTAGTCTGATCCATGAAACTCCTTCAACTGATCTTGTTGGGATTAATACGTGCTGTAACAAGATATCGAGTTACTTCTACTGACCTAAACTTAAAACCCATGTTTGTAAATACTGCAGATATTATCACACTTGTCAAATGTTAGGAAACCCAGATGCTAAGGCCCCTCGTCATTTGACGAACCATTTAGCAGAATAATTGTAGATGATGTCCGTTCGTTACCTAAGACAAAGTCAGATTACCAATACTTGCTGACTATAATGTGTGCTCCTACAAGATTCCCAGAGACAATTCCTTTGAGGAATATTTAAACTTAAACAAGAGTAAACTATTTTCATAAAGGTTTAACTGAGTTTGGCCTTTCCAAATCTTTCCAGTCTAATCAAGGGTCAAATTGTATGTCTGGAACTTTCCAGCAAGATATGTACGAATTATGCCTCAAACAATTCAAGTCTTCCGCCTATCACCCTGAGAGTCAAGGGGCTTCAGAATTTAGTCGTACTGTCCTGGTACGGGAAAAGATGAGGGATGAAGACATTCGTTTACTATTGTTAGCTATTATGGGATCAGTTCAAGAATCTTTACGATTTAAATCCCTTTGAACTAGCTTTTAGAGATACGGTACGTTGACTATTAAAGTTGTTAAAAGAGAAACGTCTTTCTAATAAAGATATTGAAATTAATCTTCTCGATTATGTTTCCTATCCTAAGTATAAGTTATCAAACTCTTGTGAGGTTGCATAAACTAATCTCCGTCCTACTCAATCGGATACAAATACAAGGGAATGGAGTTTGCCGCCTGGTGATAGATTTCTTGCTCTCTTGCCGTACAACAAAATCCTCTTCAGGCTAAGTGTGATGTTTTTTCCACAGTGTTAATGAAAGTAAAGGATTCTGATCATATCAAGAATATTCCTGGGAGGCAAAAACAAAGGCAACTTTGCCACATAAATATGCTAAAGGGGGTATGTTGTTAGATATAGTCAGGTTAAATATCCAATTAACTTAGTTGTACGTGTCCCACGCACTAAAGATTTAAGCGATAGAATCCACTCAGACTCTATTGACTTTTGAGTAATAAATCGTCGTAATGCGCAAATTATGACTAATCTGGGCCAGAAACTTTCACATCTGCAGTAACAAGTCAAGAATAAACTGAAAGAGTCATTACTTTAATATGAGCACCTATTTCCAGCTATACCTACAAGACCAACTAAAACTAATCATGACGTTGAAATTGTAAATTACGCACCTGTAAAACAACCCTCGTACACGACTAACCCTCCCAAACACGAATGTTTGAAAAAAGAAATTCAGTATTTGATGGAGAATTATTTCATCTGTTATGGATAGGTATGATGCTTACATTGATGATTTCGTCATCTACAACGACACCTGCAAAGAATATTTCGCGACAATTAGGAAATACATACACAGACTCACTGATGCAGAGCGCGTTTTATAGTGCTTGTGTACCATTTCTATGAAATGTCGCGGGACATGGACAAGTTTAACCTATGGATGCAAAAGTCAAGGCTATACCTGAATTCCCTGTGCATATCAGTAAACAACAACTGATGCGACGCCTTTATATGGCTGGATACTATAGGAAATGCTGTTCCAACTGTCCATATTTGCTGAACCCTGACGAATTTCTTGAGCATGAAAAATACGTTTCAGTGGTCTGAAAAGAGTTAGGAGGTTTATGGGAGGTTAAGGGCCATACTTAAGAGTACATCAGTTCTTACAGTTCCGAATTTACGTCAATCATTTAAATTGTATGTTTGTGCAAGTAATGTGGTGCTTGAGCAGTATTGATTAAAGAAGAAAAAATGTAGGCTTTGATGCAAACGTTTCTTATCAGAATCCTTAATATTTCGGGGAACTTGAGGACCGATTGAACCAAAGTCATTACAATTTTGTTGTATGTTGTCCTTTAAATCGTCAGTATCTGTGAAAGGAACATTTAATTTGCTGAATGATTTTCAGTGCTTCTAGAGTAACATTCACATTTTACATACTTAGGGAGTTGTTTTTGTTTCCGTCATACAATTTAAGTCAATCACTTTCTTTTTAACTATACAGGTTCCATAATACTTAGCCAGAAGTGATTACTGAGGTACAAAAAATAGCCTAACTGTATCACCAGGTTGAAAAGCTCTTACCTTTGTAGTTAGGGTACCAAAATAGACTTTACAAACACTTCCCTCCAGCCTCTCCTGTTGTCTACTTATTTTCGGAATCTCTAAACGCCATACCTCTCCACCCATTAATGATGCCTTTTATGTTTGCATCTTCTTCTACACCCCACACTGTAACCTTGCTTTTGCCAATCCTGATGAACTTGAGACATTACTATACCACTCCATTTTGCTTTTTTTCATAGAGGTCAAGAGATGTACTTCCTCTTACTTGCCTATAATGCCCCATGCCATAAACTATCAAAAGCTTTCTTGAAATCTATAAATGACGGTATTGATTTTGCAGATGATGAAAGTATTTCTTGCAAAGTAGTCTGAAATTGAAGATTTGTTTTGTGGTGCTCCTTCTTGTTCGGAAGCCTCCTGCTCTTTTGAAATAATATTCTCTCGGTCTATTGAGAATTATATCCAGCATGTATTTGCTTGTGTGGCCGATCGGTCGGATTGTTCTGTAGCTTGGCATATCTGCTTGTGTCTGTTCTTGGGTTGCATGAATGCCAAAGTTTGAGTCCATTTGGTGGACCATTCTCCTGTCTGCCATATCTCGTTGCAGATTGTTAGTAGGTATGTGGCCATCTCTTCTCCTCCTGATTGAACTAGCTCTGCTTATATGTTTTCAACATCAGTTGACGTTCCTTTCTTTAATGACCTAACTGTAATTTCTAGTTTCTGCCTAATAATGGGGTAGTCATCAATTTCTTTTTTATGCAATTGTTTACTCTACTAGTGCTTTTTTTTTGGTATATTGATTGTGAATTTCTCAGTGGTGTTCTGTCCATTGCTTGATAATCTTTTGATCGTATGTGAGGCGTTTTCCTGATTTGTCTTGGATGATGGTGGTTTTCCCTTATATATACGTTGTAAGGTCTTCGACAAGTTGATATGCCATATTGATGTCTTATCTGTTGAGACTGTCTTCGATTTCACAACATTGCCTTTCCATCCAGGACTCATTTTCTTTTCATTTTTATCATGCTTACCTGTTCATGATGTTTATCACTCTGCATTTTCTAGCTCCTTCATGATCTCCTTTTTCATTTTTTAGCTCTTATTCTTGTCACATAGTTCAAAGACATATGTTGTGATGGTAGAGATATCTACTGTCACGTAAGATGAACATCATTAATAAGTTAGAGTTCTGGATGAAGCCATCATTCTGACATTAAGAATTTTCTAGAAATATAAAATTTGATAGAATTTCCATTAAGATGACAAATTAGAAGGGAAGTGTGTCACACTGTTGATAACTTAGACTTTTAACCCTTATGCTGGTTATCAGATTGCTCTATATTAGAGGAGTGTTTAACTATTTCTACAAAAATTTTAGGGATTCCACGAATCTTGTACGCAAGAATGATATTTTTTTTAAAACGAAAAATGATTCCGCATTATATACAAGATCTCATATTTTGTCGGAAGTATTTTAATAAATATATTTTTCTCAATTATGGAAAACTGTGCGACTTGTAGTGACATTACGATCTGATTAGAGATTTGTATAGATGATTAATAAATGGCGTTATCTTATCTTCACATGTATTATGTCCAAACATTATAAGGTCTCTCTGTTGATTAGTCTTTACACGTTGTTTTTAACATTTGCTATCAAACAGTCAGAACATTGTTGTTAAGCAAGGGGAGATGCAATCAGTTTCCAATAAGCACAAAAGGAGAGAAAAAAAACTCGGAAAAAACTTAATTTGATTTCATTTCCGCGCAGGTCGTTTAGAAAACTTAATTAGAATTCAATCGAACGAAATGTAACGTGTCTTGATCTATAAAATGTTTTTCCTAATAATAAATTGTGTTTTTATGTTAAAGACTATTGCCCAATTTGTCAAAGTATCATGGTAAAAATTCTACATAATCTAACAACTTTGCAGATATCTCGACTTTATTAATGTAAATGTACCAATTTAAAAAGAAATGTCAACATGTGTCTGATTGCTGCATACAACATTTTTAATTGAAATCAGATTTGTCATGTAGCATGTCAATATATCAATTCAGATCAGATATTGAGTGCATGCAATTTCCTTTGAATCATTCAGATAATTATCAAATTGTGATTAAAGGTATTAAAATGTTTTTTGATTTGAAAATGAAAGAAATCAATATTTTGCATGCAAAAATTGCAATTGTTATTCACAAGTTCAACGAATAGGTCTGCCCGTATTACACAATTGTTTCATTGCTTATTAGAGGCTCGTAGCTCTCTGTTCCAGATATAAAACCTTTGTACGACGACCGGGTGGACGGACTAATTATGTTACGTTCAATTCCTAATGAACTAGTATGTGTTTTAAGGCATCGTGGTCTTTACCTAACACAAGGATACATCATCAGCAAAGTTAATGGAGTGTTATGTTATCCCTCAATTCACCTTCGGCTTATCATAATATATATATATATATATATATATATATATATATATATATATATATATATATATATATATATATATATATATATATATCTTTAAGTATCAATAATCCCCACAAAACATGTAACATATCTGAATAATCTTTCGTTCATATATATAGATATATATATATACATTGTTTTACAAGATTGTGATATATACCCATTAAGCCACCACAAGTTCAATATGAATACTCAACATACCACAACGACTGTAAAGACAATTGTAACAGTTCTATTTCTTGTATAGGTCACATTCCGCTAAAGAAATAAGCCGATTTTAAATTCTACAATCTATTCTACAGTTGAGTGCCATATATCACGATGCTGAGTCAAGTTGAATTACACACCAACAGTTGACTTGATGATATGTCCAGATTCAAGATTCAAGCTGGTTTTCGATGCAACCCTAATGGACCATTTTGTCACCTATTGAGACTAGAACACTTCAGAATAGTATTACATTTTAATTACAAAATTTACAGTAATTCCAACCGTTATGACGGTTCCAGTCTACCATTCACTGTTTACGTATACTTAGAAAATGAATATATCATAGAGGTAACTCCATAGCATCATCACAACTAATACTCACGCTTAGTATTAACTGACACACCAACCAATGTGATATAAACACGCAATATTTAGAGAGTTACAGAGTATCCTAATAACCTTTGCCTTCTAGTTTGCCGGACTGCCTTTTTAGTTATCTGTAATCATTTACAAAATTAACATCTTCAAGTTCTAAAAATTACATCATGAATGAGGAAATAATGTGTAATTGGAAAAGTTACAATATTAAGTATCAAGAAATGTACAATTCGTCTAAAACAATTATCAGCCCTAACTATAAGAATCTTTTTGAGTTATTCACGTCCGACAAGTTACATCATGCTCTCGCTCCACTAAAATAAAGCAGAGTATAATCTATATACACACACATAAACACACATATCCAATAACAAACCTTCAGCATAGAATAAGTACATTATTTCTTCAATATTATTGCTACTACCCATGCAGTAAATAGGACAAAATGATCCATAGAAACACACAAGTTTTTTTCTAATTAACTATATGTATCGGCAGGTAAAAAATATGACAAATACAGGAGATAAAATGTGATCAATCAGCACATTATTATTTATTCATATCATTAGGTAAGAATAATGTTAGTCTCGAATATACCATGAAAATAAAAGAACATATTTTAAAGATTACTTGATGTAAAGCAGACACAGCCATCCTATGCTTCAAGTACTAGTACATCAAAAGAGACGACGTATCATTAAAAACAGTAGTTTTTAAAGCTTTTTCGATTATGAATTTATGATGATCACAGCTAATCTGCATAAATAATAAAAAAAATAGTAAATCATTATTATGGTCGTAACAATATATATACTACCATACAGGTTAGAGCACTTTTAATTCGTACTCTACGGAGATTCGAACTCAGGTCAGCGGGTAAATGGCACCCATCGCCTTGCACGCACACATTATCTCATATTCCCTCATGACTAAGCACATATCACCAACAAATGATGTTGCTCAGTCGGTTGTATATGCACTCGTGTGTAAGGGACACATTCGTATGACGAACCAATATTTATTTATCATGCATCGACACAGCCATTCGGATTTATATGAAAGAAATCAAGGAATATATAAATAATTATAGAGAATTGTAAATATACACCAGACCGAACGGAAAGGGCTATCACTGGATTATATAGAATAATGCTCGATAACAGGAGGCAGAATTAATATTTTAATACAAATAATACTATCATACAGGTTACAGAAGTTTTAATGCGTACTCTACGAAGATTCGAATCCATTTACACGACCAAACGGTACCAATCGATTTGCCTACACCCACGAAAATGACTGTATATACGTTTGTGCTTAATCGTGGGGGATATGAGCTCGTGTGTGTTCATTCAGCGTTGGTATGTTGAGGGAGAATTTGTCATACCGAATGGCATCACTTTAAATTGGTAGAGTTCATCCAGAGTTGCAAAGGCAGACATTAAGTTTGCCTTATCTGTAATTTAAAGCTGCCAGAATCATTTTAACAGGTCAAACTTAGAGACATATTTTTTTCTTCATCAAATTATCGGTATTAGAATTGAATCTGTTTCGATGGGACTGTTAACTTTTCTGTATTATGTACACATACCGAAAGAAGTACTGGTTTCAACGAAAATATGCATGGCGAAATATAGTTTCTTTTGTTTGGATCAATAAAGTCGTTCTCCAAGAAATATTCCGTTTCCTTTATCAAACATTTATGTTTGAGGTAATTCCTTATGTAAGTGTTCTCTTTTATAGACTTGGCATCTACAAGTTGAACATCATGGTAAATTTTTTGTTCGATTTAGAACATCTATAAGCAAATACTCTTATTCACATGTTAGCTGATATAACTCATTATTTCCATGTGGCTGTAGATCTTGAATTTTGCTGTCCAGATTCCTTTATATATCATAGTCCTGAAGCCAGGTTGCACCGTAGTCACTACTCGTGTACATCACTACATTCTGTTCGTTATTATTTAAATCATCACTGTGTGGAACTGGAATGGCAAATTGTACTGCATGATTTACTTACCCATCTCAAGCAACATGCTCCTTGGAAATATATACATAAATGGTGACGGTGTTTATTCAATTTTCAACTCCCGCGAGTATTAATAATAATTAAAAAGACAATCATTTTACTTATCAGGACCGTACTATCTAACTTGAAGTGGATTTTGAATCATTGCCAAAAGAGACAGAATTTCATTTCAAAGTCGTAAATTTCTTACCTTTATTTCTCTTTCTTGCCGACATTGTGTACTTTTTTAGTGCGCAGAGAGAAGATATTACCTTGCTACTTCACAATCAGAGACATAATCTCAAAGTTTAATGTCGGAATCCTGTTAAATGTTTTGTTAACAATTTCAGTGGTCCTTGGATAACGTGTTCAATATATGCTTGATATGAACTAAAACTGGCCAATTGACCAAAATGCTTGAAAACATCACTTTTA